>PVJI01000739.1:0-229222 GCA_004026765.1 Micronycteris hirsuta | reverse complement strand
GGGCACATGCCTGGGTTGCGGGCTGGGTCCCCAGTGAGGGCCATGTGAGATGCAACCATGCATTGCTCTTTCTCTCCTGCTCTGTCTCCCTCTCTTCCCTTCTCTCTAAAATAAATAAATAAAATCTTTAAAAAAAAAAAAAAGAAAGAAAGAAACAAGACTCAGAAAGAACTTTTGACCCTCTCCTCTTTCCTGATCAGGAGATTCAGATAGAAAAATCTACTCCCGGAAGGGAATTTTAGGTTATCTCCTTAGCCTAATTTGAATTAAGTGCAGCAAATAAGAGAGTTTCAGGCAGGGGCTTGTTAGCTAAATACACCTTGTCCATTGTTTCTGAGAATTTCCCTGTTACTGACGTTTCACTCTTCTTCAACTGCCTATAAATGGCCCATCCTCATTTCTGAAATCCAGCGCCTTGTCCCTCCGCTTTCTCCTCTGTCTACAGTCTTATATGCCAATGTTGCCTCCCTATCTTTGGAATTTTCATGCTTACATGAATCCCCCGTGCACCTGTATTTAAGTTTTATTTTCTCCTGTTAATCTGCATCTTTTAATTTGATTATTAGCCCAGCCAGAAGAATTTAGGAGTTGGGAGGAAAAGGATTAATTTTTTTTTTTTTTAGCACCCACAGCTCGAGCTAATCTCCACATGGCTTTTAAGTTCATCTGTCTGGAACATGGCAGTTCTGGGTTCCTCCTGTCTTCACAAACTTTCAAAGACTTCCCATTGTTCCAGAGATAAATCTGGATTTAAGAGAGTTCAGGAAAAGCACTCAAGGTCATCTGTAACTTGCCACCAATTTACCTTAAATTTTAGATTCGTATCTTTTTCTGCTGCCTTTATAAGCGTAGTCTTTGGGACACAGCCTAGTTGCTGTCCCACAAATATCCTTCGCATGGTGCTGCACCTTGGCCATTACACAAACTGTCACGCTGCCGGCCGCCATCGATAAAGTCCTCACCATCCTGCAGGGCTCTTTCCAACCCCTTCTCTTTCGTGAAGTGGCCTACAACCCGCTGCTTTCCACCATCAGGCCAAGACCCCCTGTAATGAAAAATAATCAGGGGAAAAACAAATAAACATTTAATAGCATGCATACCTCTCATGTACATGGGAAAGACTCAGGGACCCTGAGTAACTTCCCAAAATGGCCCAAGCCACCGCCCATGAGACGAAAGAAGATGCTGGGGTGCTGGAGTCAGTCAGGAGGAGTGCCCAGGAAAAGCACAGGAAATAAGGATCTGGTAGTTATGCACTATGCCTTCTCCACTGACAAGAATTTCTAGAAATGTAATCATCCTCTCCTTCTAAATAGGGAGAGGGCGACTCTTTTACAAATGATTTCCCTTATAAATGTAAATGTCCCTCACAAAGGGCAACCTCTATTTTAAGAGCTTCTCTTGTGTTTGCAGCCATCCCCAAATAATCCTATGTCAAAGAGGCATATTTTGGGGTGGCATGTTCTCCTTCCCCTGAGAACTCTACCCTGTGGGGTTCCATGTTATCTCTAAGCAGACAGTTTCAGAATTGAACTCAACTGTAGAGCACCAAGCAGAATTGGTCAGTGTGGGGAAAATCCCACACGTCGGTAACCAGAAATCATGTGGGAAGTAGAGGGAAAATTAGTTCTCTTTACTGAGGTACAGAAGTTTTACCTTTCAGCCCCAATCTGTACAATTTCTTTAGAAACATATCTGCTCTGAGAGATAGCCCCGCATCATGGTCATTCCTCTTTGGGGAACTGCTTTGCGCTGCATTTTCAGGAAAATATAAATAAACCCCTGCCTCTCACAGTGTTCATAGCCCCCTCAAGAAGGGAGTGGAAGAGGCAGAATGGATACGAGCCTTTCTGCCTATTTGGGGCAGCAGAAATAAAGCCCATCTTCCCCGTGGAATCAATCAACCTTTACAACTACGTTTGTTTTACTTTCCTAGGGGTTGGGATGGTGACCAATTCCGCCAAGAAAACAAGAAACAAAGTATAATAGTTAATAGTACCAGTTTAGACATTTGCATGCAAGGTGATTTTAAATTGTGGTTTATTAAGCATAACATGAATAAATTTCCAAGAAACAGGCCACACACAAAGGTGTAATGAGTATTTCTAACATTTCATTTTGTAGCTCCATTTACTTGAAATGATGTGATGCAAAAAGGTATTGTAAAACATATTTCCTTTTCACGAATACACTTACGCATATGAGAGAAGATGGAATCATTTCAGTTTGACAGTGGGGAGAAAGGTAAAAAAAGATGCAGGGTAGATTTCAAGCAGAAGACTTATGCACTATGTTTTGTTCAGTAGTCAATCGAATTTCATATTACCTTGTTCCAAAGTATTACTCCAGCTGAAGTGTCAGGGGCTGTCATTGCACCGTCCTCTGCTCTGACAGTCATATTAGCAAACACGGGGCACTACCTGGGTCATACTTCTCTCCGGCAAACACTGATGAGTTTATTAACATAGACAGTGTCACTTTGTCAAGTCTGCACGTTAATCTACATTTATGATGCACAGTGGTTGATGGTGCAAAAATGCTTTCCAGGTCAGAGAACACAATGGCCCTGAATCAGAATATGCAGCAGAAACAGCAAGCTATTCTCCATTCTCTGGGTGGGGGCAGAAGTAGCTCCTCTAGTTTATGGATTCAGATACTTGCAGGCTGCTGATAATGTCTATACATTAACACATACACACATATGTGTATTTATACACACACATACACACATACGTGTATTTATGTATATATTTAAACAATTGGTGCTCCTGTATAAGCTTAAGAACAACAAACATAATTTTTCTTTCAGTGTAGTATCAAATGTATAATAATCTGTTACTGGCATTTGGGGTCCTTGGATTCCCCGAGGCAGAAATCAAGAGGAACCACCAGAGAAATTTCTAGGTAAAGTTTACTAAGCTTGCTCTGGAACACAGGTGAGGCAGCACAGAGGGAAGGAAGATCCTCCAAACTGCGGGTTGGGGAGGGTCAGCTCTGCTTGGCCACTTCTATAAGCTGGGACAAAGCAGGCCTGTGCCAAAAGGTGGGCTTTTTGAAAAAGGTGGGCTTGTGGAATTTTCCGTGCCCGGGTCCAGCTACTTGTTCTTTCTGTTGGGTTGCTTAGCAACTGTCTTTGCGCCCGTGCTCTGAGGGCCACAATGGTGGACAGTCCACTTTCACAGCCCTAGGAGGGTCCTGTGTGGTCAAACCTTGATCAATTGTGTCTGTGGAAGAGTGGTTTCCACATCTGCAAGGGGGTAAGCATTGGATGGGAGATAAGAGAGGCTACTTCTGCATTCTTGGGCAAGGAGGAGCCAGGGTGGTGACATGTTTGCATTAGCTTATCTGGTGGTTCTTCTGGCGGTTGGCATTCCTTCAGCCCCAGGCCCGAGCCCCTGTGCTGTCTCAGATCTATAAATAAGTCTATCCATGCATACTACATGTGTGGTCTTTAACAAGCCAGGTTATTTAAACTGAAAGTCTCAGTTGTCTTACCTGTAAAATGGGGATTCATCTACTTACCCATTTATTCATTCATGGACATCCTGCCTCCTCAGACTGGAAGGTTCTAGAGAGTAAGAAGTCTACCACATAAGTGTTCTTTATTCCTGACCCAGTTCTTTCTCCTTGGCCACCTGCCCATGGCTACAGATGCACCCTTTTTGATTCTCTCATGACTTTTACCCTATTACCAGCTCATTTGCCACCCTGCCATAAAGGGTCAGCATTAGCAGCATTATGCTTTCTATTACCTTAGGAGCCTGTCCTCCTCAGCCTTGCGATTTGTCCAAGGTCATCCACCAGCATCCCTTTGCCTAGGCAGAATGTCTGGGGCTTTACTCAGACTGCCTGTCATTCAAACCCACACAAAAGACGTACAGGTTCTGCGTAAGAGGCCACAAGCACTGGCTACACAGGGAGAAAGGGGCAGCCATGGAGTTCAGGAGCATCCCAGCTGGACGAGAAACACTACTTGAGGGGTGTCTCCAGTGATGAGAAACACTACCCGAGGAGCAGGACAGAGCCACGCTGCAGGCAGTGGCTGGCGTAGAGGTCTCAGCGGAGGGAGATGCAGACAGGGAGCGCTAGCGCTCAGAGCCAGTGGTGAGAGCGAACGTGGATGCTGTGACTGGAGAGTAAGTCCAACCACTCAGAGCCGATGAAAGTGATAATGACACTAAAATTGTTGAACTCTTACCACGTTCAGGCACTGTGCTAAGTGCTTTTCATACACCATCTCATGTAGTTCTTAAAACATGTCCAAAGGACACTATTGTCCCCATCTTAGAGATGGGAAAACAATGGTTTTATAGTAAGTAATCTGACCAAAGACATACACGCATTGCCAGAAAGTGGCAGAACGAAGATTCAGGTTCAAGCCGTTGGATGCCGAACCTCCGGCCCTTAGGCACCGCTCTGCAGCCGAAGGCAGCGGGACTGGCGGGGAAAAAAGGGGCAGAAGGAGGTTTCAACGCCACTCATGTTGTGAACTCACACTCTGCTTACACCTCACCTATTTTAAATAAATAATTGTTGGTTATCCTCTATACTTCCTAAGGAGTAGGGAAGCTTTATCAGGATGCTTTGGATTATAAAAAAAACAACACTAAACAAAAGTACTTAAAATAATAAAGGTTTTGTTCTCGCATGTAACAATATGTCTAGTGACAGGGAAATCTGGGGAATTTTTAAATATTTATTTAGTTTTAGAGAGAAGGGAAGAGAGGGAGAGAAACATCCATCCACTGCCTCTCAACTGGGGACCTGGCCCACAACCCAGGCATATACCCTGACTGGGAATCGAACCAGCAGCCTTTCAGTTCACAGGCTGGCACTCAACGCACAGAGCCACACCACCCTGGACTTGGAGAATTTTAATTCAGTGGCACAGATGCCTCCTCTGTGCTTCCCACCTTTCCATCCTGCCATCTCAGCCTGTCCTCGGGATCACAGGATAGAGTAATTCTCCCACATACTTCCACTTATCAGAGAAGAAAACTTTTACCAGAAACTTCTTTGAAGTCTTCCTCCTGGGCTCAATGCCTGTGATGGGGCTTAAATCAATCACTGGCAGAGAGGATGGAATTGCCACGGGTCGTTTAGACCCGCGGTGATGCACTTTCTGTATCTGAGGAGGACTTCAGCCTCCCTAACTTATGGGAAAGCAAAGTCCAAAACAGCTGGGAAGGAGGAAGACGTGTATCTGCAGGAAGAGGCAGGGGTGGGGAAGGGGGTATTGAGTGAACATTCATTAGTGGGGAAAGGAGAGTGCTGGAGTACCTGGCTTTTCCCCCCCTATTTCTCCATAAGATTAATTATGCTGTTGGGGATATGCATACACCAGAAATAAAGAACCTCAAAGAATTACAACACCAATGACCCCACTCTATTTGTTCAGTGGATCTCTGTGTTGAGAATCCCTGTGGACACTCTAAAAACAAGGTGACGTTCAACTGCCCTTCCTCCAGCTTCTTGTCTTGCTCTAGAAAGAGTCTCCGTACCGGGTAGAGCACAAATATAATAGCAGCACAGTAACGCCACCAGGCAATCGCATGCCAACCACAATCACCTGGGCCTCCAGTTGCACGTCACCTTGATGAGATACCAACGAACGCAGACCTGTCTTAGTTTTCATTTGCCACACACCACAGTCAGCTGTTCTGTATCATGGTGACTCTTCCTCAAATAGCATTTGTTTTAATGGCATGCTGGACAAATTAGTATCACGGTGACTTTTAAGCATCTCAGACATATTCTATTTACCAAAATGGTTATGAGGAGATTCTTTAAAAATTTATTCTCACCTGAGGATATGTTTATTGATTTTAGAGACAGGAAGGGAGAGAGAGAAACATCAATGTGAGAAACATTGATCAGTTGCCTCTCATACCCTCCTGGACCAGGGATCGAACCTGCAGCCCAGGTATGGGTCCTGACCAGGAATCAAAACTGCAACCTTTGGTGTACAGGACAATGCTCCAACCAGCTGAGCCACCTGGCCAGAGCCCAAGGAGACCTTTTATGATTCCACAGGAACTGCATGAACATATGTAATCAACTGGGCCGCCTGTTTGGTGGCAGACTAAAAACCAAAACTGAATGATCCCGTGGAAATTTGTTTTAGGAATAAGAGGAACGCTCCAAGTCAGCAGAATGTTAAGCTGGTGTTAATAAAAACAAACATGTGAATCCCCAACTGTCTTTCTCTGTACTTCAACCACACACTCCTTGCCCAGGAAGACAACCTAGTTACCATCTCTCTGCAGTGAATCACGCAAAGTCACACCTACCTCCCATTCTTGAATCCTCGTCATTGGCTCCCAAAGCTTTAGGAGTCATATAAGGTTCCAGGGAGGCAGGAATGGCCTTGACTTCAAGACCCTCTGTTCTTAATGTTTCCTCTCTCTCTCTGTGAGATGTAACATGAGTATGAACATTCAAAGGGACAGAAGTGGCATGAAGTCACAGAGTAGTCCACACGCTTGCTAACCGTGCAGAGCCTGTAAACTGATTTGGACACAAATCCTTCTGCCTCAAATTTTTAGTTCTTCTGATTCTACCAGGCAGTTTCTCCTATTTCAGGACAACAGGAAAGAGGTGCAGAGCAAATGGCTCTGCTGATAAATAAAAGCCCACAATGTACACCTCTTTCCTACTTCCTCCAGGCCCTGCAGCTATACAGTAAAAATCAATGGAAACTGAGCTATTAGCAACACGAGTTGTCATACTGTTTGTAAAAAGCCTCCATTTGTTACCTCATTGCCATTTTGAGCCTCACATTCCCACGGTTCCAAAATGTAATTGTACTTTATCTTACAGAATCCCCGTTCCTAATAGAAAGGTGCTTTGTAAACATGAAGTGTCCTCTTTGCTGACCAAACTTCCCCCTGGTACCCGAGCCAGTAAATGCTAAGCTGCTCTCGCTGCCCAGACACGCCCATGGCCTTTCCCTGGAAGCAGGAACAGTGAGACAGATAAAATCCTCTCTCGGCAGATTCTGTTCCTTTTCACTCGCTGTAGAAAGACTATAATGAATGAATAAACAGTCACTGTGGAGTGTCTGTGATGTCAGGCACTTGATTGGGCACTTTTACCTGCCATAGCCCTTAAATCTCAGTGATCAGTTTGTTTAAGCAAATGAGCCCAGGGAAAGTAAACGGTTTGCTCAGGTGCATTCAGAAAGTTGCAAAGCTGTGTGATGCAGAGCCAGCCTTCGTCCCTCAAGTCCCATGCTTTTCACACTGCACCACTTTTTCCCAACTGACAGGGGACAATCCCATAAAAATGTGTTCGTGTCTAACCGCCATGTGCACGGCTCCATACGATGGAACTTGGGCCAGGCCTTTGAGCTGGGCAGGGTTAGATCAGAAGGGAAGCAGCGAAGGTACTGAGGCAGGAAGCCGAGCAGAGGGCTGTGCGTGTCACCGGAGTAGTTGCAGGCCAGTGGCTTTGACTCAGAAGCTCTACCTCTATGAGCTTGCAGTTCTGAATTCCAAGGGAATTCTTTGGACTTTGTCTCCTTTCTCTAAGGCTCTTAAGAGTGCAGCACAGATGTGACCAATTTATCTATTTATTCGACAAGTATTGATGAACCACAGGGCACAGTGCTAGGCACCGAGAATACAGCAGAGAAAAAGACACACACGGTTCTTGTCTTACGGAAATTACATTCGAGAGAGGCCAACAATAAACAATGTTTAACTGCTTAATTGAGACACCTGTGCTGTAATGGCAATACAGGAATAATGAGATAGTAACTGGGAGGGGGGAAGGTCTGTCTGAAGGGATGACCTGTGAGGCCTGAGTGGCTAATGGCAGCCGGTAGCGCAGTCAGAGAAAGAGGGTTCCAGCCCCAGAAGTAACCAGCCTGTGAGGCCTTCAGAGATGGAGGCACATGGGAGGGACATAAAACAGCAGCATCAACAACAGCAACAACTCGTGAGCTCAGAGCCCAGTGGCAGGAGAGACGTGGGGTGCGGTGGGAGGGAGGTGGGCACTGAAACTGGGAGCACATTTCAGGTCATGAGAAGGAGTCTGCATTTTATTCTCAGTCTAATTAGGAGTAGGAAAGTGACATGATCTGATTTACAAGTTTAGAAAGACCCCTCTGGCTGCTAGGGAATAAGCTGGGAGGCAGAGTGAGACATACAAATATATTCAGGAGCAAACATGATCACTTGTGGGAAAAAGAAATCTCAGAATAAGCCAGGCAGTGTAACATTCACACCCTTGATTCCACCTTATTTTCCTTTTTCAAAATAACCACTGGTTCATGAGTATCTTTCCTGTCTTATAATAGTAAATATATATGCATATATATTCTGCTTTTTAATCTGCTTTTTAAACTTAGCTATATTATGACCATGTCTTCACCTTATTAAATATTTTCACCACAAATTTTTTGATGGTTGTATACTTTTAATATATTGATATAGTTTGCAATACGAACTTTATTATAAAGAGTGCTACAATGAGTAATCTTCAAAACAAAATTTGTGGTATATATTTGATATTTTCTTAACTTCACAGAGATAGAATTTCTAATACCAAGATAAAAATTATAAAACCTTCGTTCTGCACTGATAAATTATACTCCTAGAGTTCTTATTTGTTCATGCTTTTGCTAACTCTTGGCAATACAGAAAATTATAAAATTTAAAAAATGTTATCTTGGTCATTTTTAGAGCTATAATATCTTAATTTTTCTGTAAACATAAATCTGATCAAAAATAAAGTATATTAATTGATTTTTTAAATCCTTATGCTACTTATTTCATAGTTTTCTAATTGAGGCATTTTCTTTTTTTTTATTTCTCAAACATATTTCGCATTAAAAAAAGAGGTACAAAACTAAAGGCAGATCAAATCGGAACTTCTTTGCACACCAAAACTTGCTGAAATTAGCATGCAGCCCAATTTTTGACCTTAAGTTGGATACAGCCTTTGGGGCTGCATCCTGTGAATGGATCTGTTTATGCTATGAAGCTTCCACAGGAATGTGTTTGTTTTAGAAAAAAGAAAGGAAATAAAAACCAAAGAAAAAAAACCCCAAACCAGTCGTCCAGAGTTCACTCAGTTTTTAATATCTCAAAGTTGTGTTTCCATTTTTCATATAGACAAAGAAGTCCTGGCCCTTCAACACGTGCTGACCATTTAGAATATTCCAGGCCCATTGCTGTGCCCACGGAATTCAAAGGTAATGCGAAAACTACCTGTACCCGTAAGAATCTGTGGATTTTACACAGGAGGCAAGATAGTGGCAATCAGTGGGACAGGGCATGTTGGAAAGTTGCACAAGGTACTGGAGTCTCAGGAAGAGGATGTAACTCTGAGAATCACCAACAGAGAACGTGGTTCGGAGGCAAGTGTTGCAGAATGAATACAAGCTCTGAGCTGATATTAGAAGGGCATGGGTCAGCCTGGGGTCAGAAGACAACTGGAGAGCTGTGGAGAGATCAGGAAAAAAAACGGGTCGAGACGAAGCTTCAGTGGTGGGAGTGGCAAGACAATGAAGAGCTATGGCCGCAGACAATGGCCACTGTTCAGCATCCGGTCTCTGCTTCTTTGGGTATAGCCGGACTGGGAAGGATGGCAGCCCCAAATGTGAAAGGCAGAAATGAGTATTAACCTTTCTGTGATTTCAGTTACTCAATTTTGATCCTGACTCACAAAATATTTACTGTGTCTAAAATACACACAAATATTTGCCTAAAATATTTACCATGGGCCCTTTACAGGGAAAGTTTGCCAATTTCTAGTAAATTTTGTTTCCTATGCTGAGAATATTAAATTTCACCCTGTGGGTGACAAATATCATTAAGTGGAGAATGAACATGTTTTGTTTTGCATTTAAAAAATCTTGGGAAAAAGATGCAGTAAATTCAAGGGGAGAGGCAGGCTAGAAAAACCAATGAAAAGCCTCCTTCTGCAAAAATCAAAGAAGGATAATTGCGTTAGATGCTTGAAAACACATGCACCATTTTCCCCAATAAACAAATGAAATGGTAGATTTGAATAATAAGCCCCCTAAACAAAGTAAACATTGGGGAAAAAATTCTTAATCATGGCTCCTGACGACATCCACGCATCCTCAATACTGCTGTCCCCATACTCTGCAGTGAGCAGATACGAGGTATAATCGTCCTGGAAAATGTAGATGCCGAGAACTCCGAGTAATTGTGTGAATGCCCACATGGATCTGCCTGGAAAAACTCCTAAGAGGAGACAACTATTGAAAGGGAAGGAACTTGTGTGCTGCCTTCCAGGCAGTAACTGGAGACGCCGCAGGATCGGGGTTCTCCCATCCTGCTCCTGTGTCAAGTGGCCTGCACTTCAGCGCAGAGCCTGGAGCCGACCCCTCCTCTTCAGTCCGTCCAGGCTGAGCGGTGGTGCTAACACACCAAATGATAGGGCTGTGGAAGCTGGGGTTAGACCGCAGTGACCACGCTGTTTTCTCTCCAGCTTCCTGGAAAGCGAAAGGAGAATGTGGCCTGAGTTCCTTCGCCGTGAACGACACAGTCTGTCTCAACCCCCTTCCCCAGCCTTGCGTCCTCTGCTCCGCTGGGGCCCGAATGGCTCCGACTCAGCGTGCAGCAAGTTTCTAGGTGCATCCTCTGCCTCCCTTCAGGTCTTCTCGGTCAGCAACACTGCTGTTTAGTAAAAGATCAATGCTGGAGAAGAGTGGAAGGCCATCTTAGGGTTCGGCGTCGTTGGCAAGAACTGACTCGAGTCTTGCTTCATGAGATCACGTTCCTGCTGTTCATCTGCGCAGGTTTGTGGGTGCGCTGGGGAGCCCGGCTCCCTATGAGGGCCCACAGGAAAGGAAGACCGAGGCCTCCTGCACACAGCCCCGCGTTCGGGGGGCTTCCCTCGCCCTGGCCTGCAGCCAGCAGCATCCGTGGCCGCTGGCGGATGTCAGGAAGCTTTCTGGTAGCCATTTGACTGACCATGCTCTGAGTCCCGTTGTTGCCCCGCCACTGTCATCGTCCTCCGGCGACCGTCCTGACAGCCTGTGGGAGCGGCTTCTGGCTCAGGCCTTCCTGCTGCGTCTGTACGGGTTCCCTCCCGCAGGCCTTGCAATGGCCTGGAAAAGATCACGTGGAGAAAACACAGGAGCGATCATCAGCCTTGAATGTTTTGTGACACGTGTTGAGGCCTCGTCTGTTCTGTGGCTTGGGAAGTGTCCTCACAACTGCTATTGTGCTTTTCGACAAAAAGCAGGGGCAGGGTGTCCGCTCCCTAATATGCCTATATTGACTGATGTAGAACCTCCAATGCTTCCTCTTCTTTCTCCCCCAATACAGGACAGAATTACAACTTGTCCTTATAGTATTTATGAATAAGCTTATGTTTCTCATAGGTCACTGGGGAAACTGGAAAAATTTATCCCCACTTAACACTACATATTTAATTATAACTGTGTGGTTGTGACAATTGGCATTGGGGAATGTGAACCAGAAACCACAAGAATGGTCTCACTTTATCCATCTGCCTAATCAAGTTGACTTCACTGGAACAGCCCACAATAAAAACAAGCATGCTGTTTGTAAAGTTAAAAATGGAAACGAAGATTGACCTGAGAGCAAGCAAAGTTATCAAAAGTTTGAACTCACTATACCTGGAATTAAATCATTGAAGTTAATCATATTTTTCTTTAAAAAATATCAGCTAATAAGCCATTGTAATAGAAAAATGAAATATTGTACAGTGATCACTCTGGATCTTTCAAGCAAAGTGAGGAAAGTATAAGAAAGAAATGTTACAAAAGTGCACGTGTGTGTGTGTGTGTGTGTGTGTGTATTCTGAGGTGAAACAAACCACCCCCGAAACTTAATAATAGCTTAAAACAACAGGCACTTATTTGCGTATGATTCTGTAATCTGAACAGGGCTTTGCAGAGATGGCCCATGTCTACCTCAGAAGCATCATCTGGGGTCCTCTTAACACTCCATTCAGTGGCTTGGCTGAGGTTGGACATCCACAAAAGCTTCACTTCCATGTCCGGGGCCTAAGCTGAGGTGGTTGGAATTCAGGGGGCTGGCTGGATCTTTCTTCAGTGGGATAATCAGATTGCTTAAATGATAGTTCTAAGAAAGTGAAAGGGCTCTTAGGGGCCAGAAATTTCTGTTAGATTCTATTGATCAAAACAAATTACAAGACAAGATTCAAGGGAAGGAAGCTGGCCCCCATCTCTTGTTGGAAGCTATCCGATCACGGGGCAAATGTATAATGAGATGTTTCAGACCGAAGAACAATGCAGGCAACCCCATAGAATATCACAATTTACTGTGGGGTAATTCGCTTAAGGAAACATTGGGTGGGAGTAGAACAAGCGACCTAGCAGTTCCGCGGAGATCATTCTCTGCTAGAGTCCTGTACTGTGCTTTTTTAATGGTATAACTTAGGTCCTGATAACTGACAAGACAAAGGAACAGAGAACGCCGTGGCACTGGGAGCCACACCTCCTGGTGGCCTGTGGTAGGTTATCGTTTATAACTGATACCATCACCAGTTTTACGTTTATCTCGGTTGTCATGCCATTCCGATTGTTACTAACAAAAATGTCTGTGGCTACATTTTAAGGAACCCAGATAATCATCAGCTAGAAGGCTTTGATGTGCTTGCTAAGGACAGTGAGGTTGGTTAAAGGTCACAGCATGAAACTGAAAAAGGAAATGCAATCCAGGACACAGAAATGGAGTTGGTTTTGTTCACATCTACATCTGACAGGAACTGACCTGTAGGTGCGGGGCTGGGGGGGATTATTGGGACAAGCTCCCAGCTGGTTTGTGTTAGACACTGACAAAGATTCTCGCCTTGATCACGCTCTAGTCCTGCTCTGAAAAATCATCTCCCTTTTCAACTAGTCCTCAACTTCGGCCGATAAGAACTGCCACTGTCAGCACAAGCGATTTTGTTCACCCCCCCTCCCCCACACTAAGAGACTTGAACAGATACGAGCAGAGTTTCTATCAGTCACAGCTTTGTCCCGAGGGTGACAACTTCAACCTGCTTAAATGCCTGCCTGAGAAAAGACAGCGCTGCCAAAATATTTACCATTTGTTAGAGCCAAACCCTGACCACAGACCTGTGGCCTCCCTCGACTCAGCGCATTTACTGCACAAAACTTGCAATTGTAAATCCTTTCTCCCTTCCTTTGACTTGTATCTTCTATGATCCAGGAATGTCTTTCTCAAGATCCTGGGAGCCATCCTTCAAAATGTAACCAACAAGGGCCCTTGTCTCCCAATCTCTGGGGGTGGCAGGACCCTAACTCACGTTGATAAGCACCATTAGCAGGCACGGATGACCTGCACGCACTGACTAACCCCTCCACCTGATTTTTTGTGTGATTTTCCATTCCTCTGGCCTACGAAGTCCCTGTTTCCTCCTCCTCCCTTCTTCTTAATTCTCCCTCTACATGCCCAGTCACCTCTGTGACTTGGAGTCCGGCTCAGGCTCTCTCCCCTACTGCAATAGCCAGAATAAAATCTGTCTTACAGTTTTTCATAAGTGTGTGATACATAATTTTTCATCTCACTTTTGATGAAAGATGCTGTTGTGTTGAACTAGGAAAATTACATGGAGAATGTAGAGAGGTAACTAGAACTGAGGGGAATTTAGAAGCTGGATCAAAAACTCTTGGTGATTAAGAGAGTGAAAAAGAACCAAGGGGTCAAAAATGAGCCTCGAGATTTAGGCTTAGACACTGTCAGGGCTGGTGATGCCATTTACTGAGACTGGCAACAGGAGGGAAGGAGTGGGTTGGGCTCAGTTCTTACATGCTGATTGGAGAAGTCTTCTACATGAAGATGCCCAGTAGGCCCTTGGGTTTATGGATTTGAAATGAAGCAGATGAGCAGGAGGAGCACACATTGAAACCCTAAGCTTATAAGGGGCTAATTAAAGTCATGTGAGTGTTTAGAAGGAAAAAGAAGCAGAGCTTCAGACCTTTGAGGATGAACAAACAAAATATTGACCATGATTAAACAACTGAAAAGAACAGCAGGTGAGAAGGCAAGGTGGGGCTGATCCCGGGTGCAGGTGGAGAGAGGTCCCTAGGCCAGTGTCACTGCAGGACACAGTGGGGAGGAAGCCGAGCTGAAATCCGGGCCATCCCAGGGAGTGAAGGCTGTTCTTTCATCGAGCTCCAATGTCCCTGGAAAACAAGAGGACATTTAGACCGCTGAGAACGAGGTGGCAGGAGGAAGAAAGGATAGGGGGAAAGAGGAAAAGGCTTGAAATAGCTGTTATGGGAAATGACAGCAAAGACGAACTCAACTCAAGGTTCTATTGCCAAGAGTTTACATCGATGGTGTAAAGATGAGGATAAATGCAGGACAGGCAGGCAGTGCTCAGAGTGAATTAAGACTAACCCATTGTTCTAGCACAGAAAGATGGAGTCTCTCCATGCCTCTTCTCAAAAATGCACCAATGTATGTTAAAAATTATAATTGTTTAAGGGGAGAGAATCTGTCTAAATGTTGGAACAATCTATGGGATGTAACAAATTCTGGGATTTTGTTTCTTTGTTTTCTGTTATCCATTAAAAATGTTCCAAATCACATGATTTCCCCGACATTGAAACAGTGACTTGAGGAGTTTGTTGAGTTTTCGCTATTTGTCAGTGTGATGTCAACACATCATTTCCAAGGAGAAAGCTGTTCGGTCTTCACAAGCAGCCCCGCTCTCCCCCAGCGGTTGGTAGTTACATGTCCAGTGCAGCTTCCATAGCCTGCTCTTGCTGAGTACAATGGGGGTGCCTTAAATAGTAGCAAATATTAAGTGCCTGTCATCTGCCAACACCATGCTTCCTCACCTTTAATAGCTAGGTGTTTAAGAGTTCTTTAACATATTTAAAAAGATGAACTTAAAGAACTATTTGGATGGGATTTACTTTAGCTACTAATTAGTTCCAGGCATTAGAGTAGGAAAATTCTAGTTTGAAGGCCACCTTTGACCCTCAACCTGGATTCACCTGTTCTCAGAGAAAGGAGCAAAAACTGAAATATCGAGATAGTCCCCAAAATCAGAAAACACCATGTCACCCTGAAATGCTGACCTGGTCACGACATCTGAAGTAGGTGTAAGAGGGATGTTTTCTGTGTCTCCTCCCCCTAACTTTCTTCTTCATCAGCAACGACCGTGCATTGTTTTAGCATTTGGTGACTAAAATTATATACTCCTTTTCAAAATTAAATGAAAAAAAGTCTGTTGTAGTAAATTATTCTTCCATGTCCCTCACTGACTTTTTCTTTTAGTTTATTGGCTCATGGTATATGGAGAAATGCCCAGTCTCCATACCAGCCAACAAGGTTCAGATTGCTAAATAATTCAGTGTTTAAAGAATGAGGGGGCTGAGCCAGATGTGTCCAGAATACTTCTTTTTTCTTTGTTTTTCTTTTTCTAGTTAGCCTCATGCAGCCTCTTTCAAAACACACAGGGGCAAACGTGATTTTAAATGACATCGGCTGGAGAACAAATGTGCTCTCTGTTATCCACACTGATATTTATTTTCATTTATCTAAGTGTCAGATATGTGTGGTTTTGTTTATAAAATGTAAAAAATTGTGAGGTCAAGAAGTGTGACTTTTCGGTTACTGTTTCATTGACCCAGCATGAATTGAATCTGTGATTTTGAAGAGTGTCAGTGGATAAAGTGGGGTTCATATCTACTGTCCTTAGAAAAGTTCAGTTTTATTTGGTTAACTGAGATGTGTCACCAGCTCCATGGTTAGGGATTTTGTGGCCAGAAAGCAGCAGGTTTTATCTTCCTAGAATCAAGCATGAGAGTCATGTTTAATTCTAATGCACTTATTTTTCTGCCTTAGTTTTATGCTGGAATCGGGGATAGAAAGGTATTATTAAGAACTAATGCTGAGACTTCCGGCCAAAATGGAGGCGCAGGTAGACACACTCTGCCTCCTTGAACAACCAAAAGAGGGAAAGCAACAATTTAAAAACAAAAAACAACCAGATATGACAGAAAATCCAGGTGTTTGGAAGTCCCACAACCACAAAGTTAAAGAAGACAGTTCATTCAGACCAGTAAGCGAGGCGGAGCTGGGCGGAGAGCACTCGGGCGAGCTGGTGGTTTGTGGAGTGGTGGGGGAAATGCTGCAGCTGCCCAGAGAGGCCCGAGGCTGGCCGACCTGGACCCAGCGGAGCTGAGACTGGCGGACCGGGTGGTCCCTCATACACGTGCAGATAGACCGGGAAGAAAAGCTGAGGAGCGAAGCAGACCACACAGCCCACCAGTTCAGGGAAATAAACCTCAAACCACCGATTGAAAACACCTGTGGGAGTTGAGGTGGTGGCAGGAGGAACTCCCAGCATCACGGCAGAATTCATTGGAGAGAACCACAGGGACTTAGATCTGCACAGGCAAACCCACCCATCCAGGAAGTAGCGGAGGGGCCCAATTTGCTTGTGGGTATTGCAAGAGGTGATTGGGAGCCATCAGAGAGTGGAGCAGGTGCCATTATTCTGTCTCAGGCCCCGCCCCATGGGTTGCCCCTGGATAGTGAACACCTAATGCTCCACCCCTTAAAGTAACAGGGCGCAGAGAAAGGGAAGGATGGCCCAAATGAAAGAGCAGATCAAAGCTCCAGAAAAAATGCAACTAAGCCACGAAGAGATAGCCAACCTATCAGATGCACAGTTCAAAACACTGGTAATCAGGATGCTCACAGGATTGGTTGAATTTGGTCACAAATTAGATGAAAATATGAAGAATTTGCCAAGAGAAATGAGGGGAAATGTACAGGGAACCAATAGTGATGGGAAGGAAACTGGGACTCAAATCAATGGTTTGAACCAGAAGGAAGAGAAAAACATTCAACCAGAAAGGAGTGAAGAAAGAAGAATTCAAAAAAATGAGGAGAAGCTTAGGAACCTCTGGGACATCTGTATAAACATCTGAACATCCGAGTCATAGGGGTGCCAGAAGGAGAAGAAGAAAATCAAGGGATTGAAAACTTATTTGAACAGATAATGAAGGAGAATTTCCCTAGTCTGGCAAAGGAAATAGATTTCCAGGAAGTCCAGGAAGCTCAGAGAGTTCCAAAGAAGTGGGACCCAAAGAGGAACACACCAAGGCACATCATAATGACATTACCCAAGATTAAAAATAAGGAGAGAATCTTAGAAGCAGCAAGAGAAAAGGAGACAATCACCTACAAAGGAGTTCCCGTAAGACCGTCAGCTGATTTCTCAAAAGAGACCTTTCAAGCAAGAAGGGGCTGGAAAGAAGGATACCAAGTCATGAAAGGCAAGGACCTACATCCAAGAATACTCTATCCAGCAAAACTTTCATTTAGAATGGAAGGGCAGATAAAGTGCTTCTCAGATAAGATCAAGTTCAAGGAGTTCATCATCACCCAGCCTTTTTTACATGAAATGTTTAAGGGATTTATATAAGACATGGAGGGATATCAACAGGGGAATGGGAGGAGGAGAGAGGAGGAAAAAGTACAGAGAATAGGTAGTGTAAATTGTAGGTAGAAACTGGACAGGGGGAGGTTGAGAATAGTATGGGAAATGTGGAAGCCAAAGAACTTATGTGTATGACCCATGGACAAAAACTAAAGGGTGGGGAATCGGGAGGTGTGGGGCAGGGGGGAATAGAGGGTGGAAAATGGGACAACTGTAATAGCATAATCAATAAAATAAATTAAAAAAAAAGAACTAATGCTTCTATAGTGATAGATATATACCAGACACTGTTATGAGTTCTCACATGCATTCACTAACTTGGGATAAGTAACTAAAAGTATCCCCATTTTTCGGATAAAGAATCAGGCAGAGAGAATTTCACTTCCCCAAGGTCACAGCTTGTGACTACAGTCTGCGCTCTGTAATCAGCGGACTCTGCTGCCTCTACTGTCACCGTCACTGTCTTATGGGTGACACCAACCCCTACCTAGACATTTATAATAAAACGTGGAACTCTAATCATAGAGTTATGTGTCAATAGTGTGGGAACCCAGAGTAGGACATACCTGAGCCACCTGAGGGAAAGGAAAGCCTGAAAAAGTTTCCTGAACAGAGAGGTTCCTGAATTGAGCCTTAAAAGGCAAGAAGGTATGGAAAAGGAGGTGGGGAAGGGCACCCCTGGGCAAAGGCATGAGCAAATGCCATTGACTGTAACATCTCAATGCTTGAGTTGCCATCAGCATGCAGAAAACACTGCCAATGAGCCTCCAATTCATCATTATTTGGACTATGCATGTGGACTTCGGAGACATAAAACTGTGAAAAAAGTGCACCCCAAAACAGTGAAATATGGTACAAATAGTTTGGTATCACCAAAGAATCAAGTGAAAGAGACAATATTGAAGGAGACTTGCAAAATGTAGCTCTTTCACAGTGAGTTAAGAGAAACAAGACCAAATTTGTGTTGTTTTTGAACAAATCAACAGAACTTGGTAACTATCTGGTGCCTTGTGGACATGCAAATAGTTGCTAAGTAGTTATGGTAAGAAATGCTGGGTTTTCTATTTCTCTTAGTGATGGAAAGCTTCATAGATAGATGTAGACAAAGGTATAGGTATAGCTAGATTAGATATGGATATGGATGATATAGATATAGATATTGGTATAGGTACAGATATAGATATAGGTATAGATATAGATGTATAAAGAATAAATCAACTTAAAGAAAAACATCAAGTAGATTATAATATAGGCAGGACATGGACATGATAATTTTTGTGAAGATATAGCTCTGATAAAAATTCATGAAGGGTTTTGACCTAGAGATACAGATGCAAGAGACTTCACTGTGGAGATCATAGATGGAAATATAGGGAATAATTGTAACACTTAAAGATAGTGCAGAACTTAGTTTCAAACTGAGACAGACATGAAGAATCCTCAAAGATAAAAAATGTGAAGCATTTGAATGTATCTCAAGGTTGGGTAAGCATTCTTAGCATCCAGTCTAAACAAAAGCTATTTTAGATAAATTCATCTTTCACTTCCTGAACTGACATGATGAGTTCATATAATAACTTTTGCCAAATGAAGTGTGTCTGGCAGAGGAACACTCAGACCTTCATAAAGGGTGAGCATTGCAGGAAGTGGAAACACGAGGGAGCCACACTCATTAGTGGCCAAGAGAATAAAAGACCTATGTGAAGAATTCATGGAACGTTCTGAATCTTAGCTGATTTCCAAGGTCAGCAGGTCACATCCACAAATATTTACTGAGCACCTACCTACTGCAATGAACTCTTGATGAGATTCCTTCACCTCCTCCACTCAACCCGAGCGACCCAAACACAGAGCTTTTAAGTACGGATCTCAGCCCATCTGAGAGCAGCACCGATACATCGCTTTTGACTTCTCGCTGAAGTCCCTCAAAATGCTCCTACCCAGGAGCCTACAGAGGACAGTTCCTTGTAAACCTCATCACTTGCCAAAAACGTGGGTGGCAGGCAGACTCCATTACTCAGATCACACTCAGAAAACACAGAACCCGAGCTGTTGCCTGATATTCAGCTAAATACTGATTAGATTCCACACGGGGCCTCTGCTTGGGCCACGAGTTGTCTTGTGGTTGGTGTGTTTCCTCTGCTCAGGAAGCCACCACGACAGGGCGCCCTGCAGAGACTGCCAGCGAGTGCGTGGTCTGGCCCTTGCAGTTCTCATGAAGAAGCCTAGCGGAAGTTTTTTACTGTGCAGATAAAATGCCTGACGCGCTATGAAGTTAATCTCGGAAGGGGGAATAGGCTTCACTGCTCTCTTCATAAAATTGTGAGTTTAAGAGAAGTTAAGAATTGTGAGTTTCTTTTAAGAAGGCTTTAAGGAAACGTGAGGTAAAGGCCAGTTAGGCTTGTGCCAGCTTTGCTAATGCACAAACGGGTGGTTAATGCTATTTAAACATCATTAAATTATTATATGGTTTAAAAAATAACACACAAATGGACAGATGATGATAGAAAAGTAACAGGTCCATAGATATATAAATGGATGCATAGGTAAATGATAGACAGATGATGGATAGATGATATAGATAGATAACAGATGTATGGATGGACAGTGGGGAGGGAGAGGGAGAGAGAGAGGGGAATCAAGGCCAGCATTAGCTGTCATTTATTACTGAGGTTTGAGCCAAGCATAGCACTGTGTGAAAGAGCACTATGTTTGCCCTCTTGAGATATGACCTTGAACCAGGTTCTTTTCTTGAGCCTACACTGCCTCATCTGTTAAACATACACACAAAGGTATATGTGGGTACATGTACACATATATACACACATAAATGATTTAGTGTCTGTACTTCTTACTCGTATATAATGTCAGAGGCCTATAAGGTATGATCATGTGTAAGAGAAGTTGTAATATTACATTTAAAGTTGATGTGTGGCGAGGACTAGTAATGGAATGATGGCTTAGTACACAACTGTGCATGTTTGATTCACCTAGTCTGCAAGGCTGGTGTGTGAAACACACACATTAAAGGTTATATGTAAAATTAATTGTATACATGAAATAGATTAAATGTAACATTGGTTTGACGTATGAAATAAATTATATATAAAGTGGATTATTTCACTAGTCACCTGGCCGGGCACACGCACTGAAGCTGCACTAGGACTGATGGTGGACACGCCAGGTTCAGCGCGTGCAGCTCAGACTCAGGCTCAGTTCCCGATTCTGTGGGACTCACCTACCCGTCTCCACTCTGTCGTAGGGGAGAGATATCTGCGGTTCACTCTCTTCTTTTTCTCTTGCCCATTTTGCTCTCCATTCTCTCGGCCTGCACTCTGCACACAGTCGCCAATTCCACGAACACTTTCCCTATGCACCAACCTCTCCATGGGGTTTTTCTCCTCTGTGCTTGACTAAAATCCGGCATTCCCATGACCATTATAGAAGGCTACAACTCACCCTGATTCTGTGTGTGTCTGGGTC
The DNA here is from genome assembly GCA_004026765.1 of Micronycteris hirsuta. Classification (NCBI taxonomy): domain Eukaryota; kingdom Metazoa; phylum Chordata; class Mammalia; order Chiroptera; family Phyllostomidae; genus Micronycteris; species Micronycteris hirsuta. The sequence continues at coordinate 208,306 of PVJI01000739.1, read as the reverse complement.
AAAGCTAGGGTTTGCCTCTTTCTCCCCAGAGCTGCGTCTAGAATGAAAGAACTTTTCCAACTTCAATTCCAACTCATTTTCTTCAAGATTCATGTCAAACAGATATCTCTACTTTGGCTGAACCTCACCCCTATCATTTAATAATAATTATGTAATGTGGACAAGCTCTCATTGTCCCTCTGTAATTTATTCAACATGCCAAGTTATTTCCCTTCTTCTAACACAAAACATAACAAAACAGAAAACCTTGTCCCTTCGATTTTCTGGTCACTCCAGAGTCACTAAGTGTCCAGGCATGACCTCAATTCAGAAGCCAGGCTACCCAGTCTGGTACGATATCGAGATCTTCCATCTCCATTCATTCACAGTGACATTCTTTCCCTCAGCTGCCACCCGGCTTGCTCTGGGCGGAGATTCATAGAGACCACCTTCCTATGGCACTTGTCCTGCCCCTTCTGCAGCCGCTCTGAGTCTGACCCGCCTCCTCCAGCTCCTGTCTGCCCAGGTGCTGTGGTCCATCTGGTCAGCCTGCCTGGACAGGCCAGGACATAACCACACAGTAGCTCCTTCTTCGGTGGGATCACATCTAGTCCATGGGAAATGGTAACCCATGTTCTGCCCTGACCAAGAATACAGGCTGAGTCCAAGGCAGACATCTTTCTTTTGACTTGTGTATCAGCCCTTAGGACTTTGGATTCCTCAAAAGGTAGTGAGACCCAAATGTATCCTGTCTCCCATAGCCCAGGGGTCACCTGGAGAACTCTCCAGGCAGTTCTGTCGAAGCCACCTCCTCTCCTCCCTGGGGAGGGTGTGAGGAGGACTCCAGGCATTACTGTGTCCAGGAAAACTCCTTTGACAAATATCTGTCCTGTAGCCAACTCTGCAACTTTCATTTTATTCCCTCCAGAATAGTCAGAAATCTATTCTGATTTTTGTGGGTTTGTGTCTTTTTTAGATAATTAACCTGATAATTTACACTCCCTCAGGCTCCTCACTCAGCAATACAGTATCTATTGTCTTAGGTGGACTGAGCATTTCTCTGCTGAGCGTTTACCACGCGCCGTCGTTCTCCTGTGGCAATCCGTCGATCCCAGGAGGATGGCGTTTTGATTATTCCCCGCTCACGGACGTGGACAGTGGGGCGAAGGGAGGAGTGAGGGGAATTGCCCGAGGCCACACAGTAAGAGGCCGAGCTGGACTTTAACCCACGTTTCTTGGACGTTGGAGCCCAGGCCACGGTTATGCTGCGCGCTGCTATTTCTTGCATGCATTTACTCTTGGAGGCCTCTTCCTCACTACCGAAATCTTCAGTTCAGGGCTCCCGGGCTTCCTCCCCACCTCCCAGGCTGCCTGCCTGGCTTCAGCTTCTGCGTGGTTAGCAGCCCATCTAACCTGTATCCTTGGTTCCGAGGACCTCAGCTTCGACTCTTCCTAGCCCCTTATACCTGGGCCACTCCCTCGTCTCCTTACAGGGCCCTCCTTCAGCAGTTGCCACAACACTATTCCTCGGAAATAATAGCCAGACCTGCAGTTCTAGACACATCTAATGCTTTTGGCTCTGTCGGTTTCCTCTCCTGTGCTTTCCTCCCCCACCCAGATTCTTTCCAACCTTGTACGGCCAAGTTTCTTGAAAGAGGTGGTCCAGTGTTTTCTCTGCTTTATTATCACTCCATCTGTGGAAACATGATTCAGCTTCCTTTGTCTCTGCCCCCAATAGCTGCTAGTGTAAACTAACATTTGAAATAGTTCCTTTTCTTTTCCTAGCTCAGTTAATATATCATCCCTTTAGGGAAGGCCCCCCTAAGACAATCTGAGCAGCGGCCCCTGCGCCGCAAGTGTCCACAGGACCTGCGCCCGCCCGCGTCACCGCATCAGTCCCGTCAGAACGCGGGGTCCCCGAGGGCAGGGGTGCTACGTTGTGGACCCAGGGGCTCCCTTCGCTGAGCGGAGAATTGGACAACAAGAGGGCCGACTCAGCTACTTGGGGGTTTGTTTTTTTATTGAGTTACATTTGGCATAGCACTGTGGAAGTTTTCTGTGCACAACATATTGATTGGATACATTTCTATTGCAGCGTGACCCCCATAGTAATGTTAGCTAAGCACCTCTGTCTTGTCATAACTACCCTTTCTTTCAGGGCTGGGAACAACTGAAATGCAATCTCTCACCCAGTTTAACGTGTGTAATGCAGTTTTGTGGCCTGTGATCACTGTGCTTTGATTTGGGTCTCCAGGTCTTATTTCTCTACTGGTGGCAGGATGCGCCCTTAAATGACCCGCCCACTTCCCCAGCCCCCGGCCGGGAAAACCACCAGTTTCCTCTCTTCGTATTTTGCCGTGTATACTGTGCACTTTTTTGCCAAAATTTTTGAGGGAAAAGTAAGGATGAGCGTTATACACAGGTAGCACCTGAAATACCTTGTATCTGTTCTCGTGTTTTGTAATTATTTGTTACATAAAACTTCTTGCACTATAATATGTTAAAAATAAATGCTAAAATTCCTTTTTAATACAAAAACCAAATATCTAAATATAAATAATTGAATTAAAAATTAAAACAAAAGATTTTTTCCCTGAAAGTTTAGGCCAAAGACGTGGGTGTGCAGTATACACGGGAGTGCATTATACATGGCAAAATATGGTAGTATGTTTTTTAGCTTACACAAATGAGAGATAACATATCGTATGCATATTTCTCTGACTTATTTCACTTAGAATAGTGTCCTGAAGGTCCGTCCGTATTGTTGCAATGGTAGGATGTCCCTCTTTCTCACGGCTGAATAGTGTTTCCTTTCATGTGTACATCACATCTGTTTTTAACCATTCATCTGTGATTGACACTTAGTTTGTTTCCATATGAATATCTTGGCTCCTATGAATAATTCTGCAATGGAGAACAGTATGGAGGTTCCCTCCAAAATTAAAACTAGAGCTACTATATGATCCAGCAATTCCACTTCTGAGTCTACATCTAAAGGAAATGAAAACAGGTTACAAACATACATATACACTCTCACGTTTTTTGCAGCATTTTTCACAGAAGCGAACTAACTGTTGAATGGGTAAAAGAATGGGCAATAGAGGGATCCAATCAGGCTGGCAGGAAAACCGATCAAGGAACAGGTTGAGGTGCAGATTCTGAGAAGGCAGCTTTGCGGAACAATCCAGATGGAAGGTAATATGTGGAATTTGGCCCCGAGACATGGCTGGGCGTCTTGCAGGAAGGAATTGGGGGTGAAAAACCAGCAAGCAGTTGTCAGAGAACTTTTTACTTTCCAGAGGGAAAAGGAAGCCCAAAGAAATGCCTCGCGTTACTATTCATGAAAAGAGCTTAATGGCCAAGTGGGAACATTTGTTAGGGGAAAAATTGAAAAGAAGAGTTTAAAAGCTAAGACAGTCTGGTGACTATTTTAGAATAGCTTGCTAAAAGTCCAGGATAAATGCATGCCAAGGAAGCAAAAGACCTGGCACTTTAAAGAAAATAACAAAAGCACACATACAACTCTTCATGGTCAGCTGGCAAAATAAAATAGGGTTTTCTCCTGCCATTTTTCAAAAATGGAAAGACAGGCTAAGTGAGGAAAACAGGAAGGCATACAGTAGAAATTAGACATGCCCCCCAAAAAAGAATTTAAGAGAATATTGGCAAGGAACTCCAAGCCCAAAAATAATAGACGCTTTATACTCACAAAAGGGCGAGGTCAGCTAGAGGTGCAGGGAGCTGGTTAAATGAATATTGTGCAAATGTAAAACTCATAAACGACAGCAACAGTAGCAGCATAACAGAATATTTTTAGTGACTTCAAGCCATACATACAAAAAGCATTGTGCCAAGTATTTTAGATGCATTGCCTCATTGAATCCTCACAACTTCCTGCTATTAATCTCACTTGGCAGATGAGGAAACTGAGACACAGAGAGGTTAAGTATTTTCCCAAAGTCACACAGCTGGTAAATAGAGCAGATTTGAGACATGAACACAAGTCTGAGTTAAGAGTCTCCATGTTCCATGCCTTAGACTTTACTAGCAAATTACCAAATAGATCAGAGTTATTAGATCAATGACTAAAAAGATACAGGGTGAAACTGTCAAACCAGATATAAATAGAGCAGGTAAAGTCCACATGGGACACACATAAGGGGTCATTGAAAATCTGTGTTACTGACACACAGCCTCTGAGCTGAATAGATGGGCATTGTGCTCTGTGCTCCGCTCCCAATCCATTCCCCACCCCCACAATCAGCCCAAGGGAACTACAGAGCCTGGAGTTTAGATTTCATACCAGGTAAGGTAGGCTGCCTATAACCACAGTTAGTGGGTGTTTAACAAAGTATCACCGCACCTAAAAGAAAGCCACTTTCTGGTTTGTGAAAAAGGAATGCATGTCTGTCTTATTTACTAAAACAATACCCCTGCTTTAATTTGCCCCTTCAAAGGGTTAAAGAAAATAAATGAAAAAAATAAAAATAAAAAAAAGAAAAGAAATTACTTTGATAGATTTTGACGTTATTTATTTTGACATTATTTGAGACCTTGCCTTGTTCCAAAGGGTCTTAGGAGAGATGAATAACACACGAGCTAAATTAAAAGAGAAAGCAAGACAAGAAAGGCGAGGGTAGGTACAAAACTGTGGCTGAAAACTGTACTAAATCCTTGTTACGTTGCCCCAAATTTAGATTCTAAGTTTTGTAATGCTTAAAACACACACACAGGAATATTTCCAATTATATAATTTACAGTTTTGAAGAGAAGCAAGCAAATCAATTACTCAGGATAATCTATTTTTGTTCTAGGGGTTCTCATAAAGAGGACCCTACTAACTTCTCAGCATTGATTATGGTCAACAGAAGGCTGAGTTTCAAAAATTATTTCTTACATTTACTCTCGATGTAGATGGAGAACATCAAAACAAAGCATCATATATGAACATCCCACAAGGAGCAAGCTTTGATGCCTTTGGAACTGTTTTCTGCCAAAGACTAATTTATTTGTTTGGGTTACGAAAGGATTGTAAAATGGCTTAATTGTTACTTGGCAGGCAGGGTTAGTGCTCAGTTGACGGATCTCTGAATGAAGAAATGTTGGTAACTTTCCCCCAAATGAAAACTCTTACAAATGATCTGGAGGAAAGTGTTTAGACTGGAATCTTTGGGATTGGTATTGGTGCTAAGTTATCTGAGGCTGTTATTCATTTATTTATTCACCAAATATTTATTAGACAGTATTATTTTCCAGCAAACATGGTATTAAGTTTTGGGGCTACATTAGTCTTCACCCTCATGGAAATTCCATTTGGCTGATAAACCACAGGAGTCTTTCATAAAACTGGACAAGAAAGCAAAATATCGTCAGATGCTTTTAATGAAAAACGCAGGCTGGTTGCACTTTGTGCAAGAAATGCATTCCTGAAAACCTAGCATTGTTTGGGACTAATTTTCCCTTAGGAACAAATGCAAAAGTGGACAGGAAGAAAAAATTAAATTTGGGGACCATATACTCTTTCAACTGTTATTACATATTTTTGCTTTAAGACTGCCTTTTCTTTCCTCAGCAATGTCCTTAATGTTTCTTAGGACTCTTTCCAAAATTAACAACAAAGCACATGTGAGTAGTTTGACCTACTTCATAATGTTTTATCACATCTAATATGTTTCTACAAGTTAGGAATTTCCAGGTGCAACCCCAACACTGCAAAATAGTGAATGTTTGTATGACATTGTTAATGGAGATATTTTTTCAGGATTACATTAATAATAATAAATTATAGTAATTATAGATATTAAGACCAATGTAATGGTTATCAAAATTTCTCAGTACTGATGCATGTCAATTGCAACATCTTTCATGAAAAACTGACAAAAATGGTGGATTTTGTTTTTTGTTAGACTGTTATGTGCCAATGGCATGAAACTTCTTACAGTTGAGTTCTGGTGATCAGTTTTAACATTTGCAATTTCTAAAAAAGGTTGGGATCTGTATTTTTTTTAAAGATTTTATTTATTAATTTTCAGAGAGAAGAGAAGGGAGAGAGAAAGAGCAATATATGGTTGCCTCTCATGTGACCCTCATTGGGGACCTGGCCTGCAACCCAGGCATGTGCCCCGACTGGGAATCGAACTGGGACCCTCTGGTTCCCAGCCCATGCTCAATCCACTGAGCTACACCAGCTGGGCGAGATCTGTATATTTTGTTTTGGCATAAAGCATGACGTTAAATAATATTTTGTTCTCACTATTTCAAATTTTTTATTCAAATTAATATATAATGTGATTGCTTTCTTGGAGCCAGGAAGGGTTGATTGATCTAGTTTCACCACTTAAACTTCTGTGCAAGATTAATACATCTTTAAACCTTCCAATAAGGAGTCATGAATTAGGGAACCAGAAATAAATAAAGCAGAGGAAACAGATCCCAGGAGTGAACTGTTCAATAGTTGGTCCTTCATCCCAGTAGAAGTCTATCTTTTTATTTACTTAACCTTGATTTTATAAGAATTACTGTAGAATAAATATATTTATTGGAATTTCCTTCAATCTTGCCTAAGTCATCATTACTTCCAATGTAGTAGGGTTCCAATGAGGTTTTCCTGCCCCCCAGAGCAAAACACTCCGTTCCTTGTTAAATAGAGAGGTGCCCACTGTGAACCCCCCTACCTGGTCTATGACTGCAGAGAGAAAAGCCTTTCAACTCAATAATAGGTATATGTGTCATGGAGGTGAGAACTAATCAGGCTATTAGAACTAGGAGCCTTATGTGTTTTTTTTTTATTTTTGTGGCATCAGTTGTAATATCTCATCTTTCATTTCTAATTTTATTTATTGGAGTCTTCCTTTTTTTCTTCCATAGTTAATCCAGCTAAAGATCATCAGTTTTGTTGGTCCTTCCAAAAAAAGACTCTTAGTTTCATTGATTTTCTATTATTTTTCTATTTTGCATTTTGTTTATTTCTTCCTTTATCTTTATTATTTCTTTTCCTTCTGTAATTATATGTCAATAAATCAGTAATCTAGAAGAAATGAATAAATTTCTAAAAACAAATACTCAACCAACACTGAATCATGAAAAATAAAAAAAATTTGAATATATCTGTAGCTAGTAAAAAGTTTGCATCAGTAATCAGAAACTTCCCAACAACAACAAAATCCCAGGACCTGATGGCTTCACTGAGAAATTCTTTGAACCATTAAGGAAGAATTAACAACCATTCTTTTCAAACTCTTTCAAAATGTGAAGAGGAGGAAGAACTTCCAAACTCATTTTAAGAGGTCAGCATTACCCTAATACCAAAGTCAGTAAAAGATTCTGCAAGAAAATAAAACTACAGACTAACATCTCTAGTGAATATAGATGCAAAAATCTTCAACAAAATAGTACCAAATCCAATTCAACAGCACATTAAAAGAATCATACACTATCACCGAGTGAGATGTATCTGTGGGATTCAAGAATAGCTCAATATATGAAAATCGATGAATGTGATACACCATACTAATAGAACAAAGGATCACATCTCAATAAATGCAGAAAACCCATTTGACAAAAATTCAATATCATTGTGTGATAAATGCCAACAAAGCAAGAATGGAAAAAAGTTAACATTATAAAGACCATATATAAAACATCCACAGCTAACATACTAAATGCAGAAAAACTGAAAGCTCCTACTCTCAGGTCGGGAACAAGGTAAGAGTGCCCACTCTCACTACTTCCATTCAGTCCAGTACTAGAAGTCCTAGCCAGAGCAATTAGTTAAGAAAAAGAAATAAAAGACACCCAAGTTCAAGAAGGAGAGGTAAAATTATTTCTGTTTGTAGATGACATAATCTTAGAAGTAGAAAATCCTAAAACAGTCCACAAAAGCACTGTTAAAACTAATAAATTAATTCAGTGAGGTTTCAATATATAAAATAAGTTGAAGTTCTATATACTAACACTAATCAGTCCAAAAACTCTTTTAAAATCCCAAATACAATAGCATAAAAAATAAAATAAAATACTTAGTAATAAATATAACCAAGACGACAAAAGGTGCATATAATAAAAACTACAAAACATTGCTAAAAGAAGTTAGAGAAGACACAAATAAAAGGAAAAATATCCTGTATTTATGAATTGAAAGAGTTAATATTGTTTAAATGTCTATAATACCTAAAGCAATATATAGATTCAAAGTAATCTCTAGCAAAATGCTAATGGCATTTTTTACAGAAACATAAAATCAATCCTAAAATTCATAGGAAATCACAAAGAACTCATAACAGCCCAAAACATTGTGAACAAGAGCAACAATGTCAAAGCATTGATTCAAAACAAGAAACCGGACAGAATAGAGATCCCAGAAATGAACCCATGTGATGGAAACAATCAGCAGAGTGAACAGGCATAAGACAGAATGGGAGACAGTATTTCAAAATCACATATCTGATAAGAAGTTAATATCCAAAATACATCAGGAATTTCTACAACCCAATACCAACAGCAAAGAACCAAATTATATGACTAAAAAATTGGCAAAGGACTTGAGCAGACATTTCTCCAAGGAAGACCTGGTATATAAAAAGATGCTCAGCATCACTAATCATCAGGAGAATGCAGGTCAAAACCACAATGGGATGTTACCTCCCATCTCAGGATAATCATTATCAAAAAATCAGAAAGTAACAAGTGTTGGCAAGGATGCGGAGAAATTGGGACCCCCATGAGCTGTTGTTGGTGATGAAGAGTGGTGCAGGGAGCTATGGAAAACACTGTGGTGCTTTCCCTAAAAACTGTACTCCCACAGGATCCAGCCACTACCCTTCTGCGTATTTATCCAGAAGAATGGAATCACTGCCTTAAAGAGATATCCACACTCCCGTGTTCACTGTAACATTCCTCACAGTTGCCAAGACGTGGAAACAGCCTGAATGCATGTTAATGGATGAATGGATAAATAAAATATGCTATGTACACGTAACGGACTATTATTTGGCCATAAAAGATAGAGAAATTCTGTCATGCTGCAATATAGATGAACCTGGGATACTTTATGCTAAGTGAAACAAGCCAGTCACGGAAGGAGAAATACTGCATCATTCCACTAATAAGTAACCAAACTGATCAAAGCAGAAAGCAGAAGCTGGGAGGAAGGGGAAACCAGGAGTTACTCCTGTTCGACAGGCATGAAGTTTCAATTACATGAAATAAAATGTTCTACAGAGCTTCTCCATGACAGTATGCTTGCAGTTGATAGTGCTGTATGATGCACTGGAACCTTTATTAGAAGGGTAGACACGTTATGTGCTTTTTACCACGCACACATTAAAAAAAAAAGAAACATGAGCAAAGGAAAAAGAAAAACTAGGAGACTGAAGCTCTCAAATAACTTTTCCTCCAGGACCAGAGACTTGGGGTCTCTGGCCACAGATTTCATAGCTCTCCCCAAACTGAAGGACAGCCTGGCCCATGTTCTGCATTGTCCTCCTCACTGCCGCGTTCTAGGCCTGCCTCCCAGGCCCCACCAATGGGCACCACCATTGCCCTGGGAGGGACTCCGGCCACACGCAGGGCTGCTTTTTCCTGAGCTGCTCTGTTCTGTGCTGCTCCGCCTGCCCTGTCACTGTGGTCCTGCTGGCAGAGGGCAGCGCGGTGGCTGCCCAGGAAGAAATGGCAGATTATTACTTCAACTGTTTTTACTGCTCAGCTCGCTGTGAAAGAGCCACTCAGTTTTTCATATTTAAATTGGGGGGATTCGTATCTGTTTATCTTTCCCTTGTGAAGGAACTGAAATCTACAGGAACTTTTTTTTAAAGTCTTTTGTTTAAAAAGTGAAATATAATTTGCATGTAACACCGTATAGTTTTAGGTATGCATAATGATTGATGCACGTGTATACTGTGACGTGATGGCCACAATAAGTTTAGGGAACATCTTTTGCCTCACGTAGTTACAATTCTTTTCTTGTGATGAGAGCTTCTAAGATCTACTCTATTAACAGCCTTCAGCCACACAGTGCAGTATTGCCAACTGTGGTCACCATGCCATACGTCACACCCAGGATCGATTTACCTTATACCTGGAAGTTTGTACCTTTGCACCTTCACCCACAGGGAACGTTTTTGAACCGCGATTAATTTTGGACTGCATTGAAGTATACATATGTAAGTGCTGTGATGTATAACTTTCTGATATGGTATACTGGACTACAGACACGCCTCAGAGATGGTGCGGGGTCGGTTCCAGACCACTGCAGTAAAGCGAACATCACAACAGAGCCAGTTTTTTTGGTTTCCCAGTGCGCATAAAAGTTACGTTTGCACTTCACAGTAGTCTGTTAAGTGTTTGATAGCATTACATCCACACCTTATTTTTAAAAACACTTTATTGCTAAAGCACGCTAACCGTCAGCTCAGCCGGAAGGACAGTGGCACCGGCAGACTTGCCGGACAGAGTGCTGCTGCAAGCCTCCAGTTTGTGAAAACCCAGCGTCTGCGAAGCGCGGCTACGCCATTGCTGCGAGATCCTTACAAATGGCCATTGACGCCTCCCTTTAGCTTTCGATGCCGCGTTGTCCGTACGGTGGCCGTGCCCCGTCGTGGATGTGATGACGACCGACAGAGGATCGTTTCAGTGACTGCCTCAGGCCACACACCAGTTGATCTTTTCATTTAAGTGAGTTTGACCTTCCTCAGCTTATGAGATTAAAAGACAAATTTAATTTTCAATATGCTTTTGACTTATTAAACTGAGGTGTGACTAGAAATACTTTGAAGGTAATAAAAAATTCTAATTTTTGAGGTAGCCGAAATCTCATTAATCTTATTTTTAATAGAAATAGAGATTGTCAATAGGGCCCCTTTACTGTAGGCAATGCACCACCATAGACATCATATGCAGGATTTATGCTGCGGCTAAATGACATAACATTTGCGTTTGCCATTTTGTCACGGAGCCTTTCTCTCCCCCTGCGGACGACAGGCAGGGTCTTTGCCAAGCATGGAGAAGGTGAGGCAGGTAAACATGGTGTCCTGGTTTCTCTCTTACTGGCATTTAAACGTGGCCTACAAATGCGGTGCTCTATCGATAGAGTCATCGGATTTGGCAACAACAAGAACAAAACATACAGGGCACTCAATTAAATGTAAATTTCAGATAAACTATGAGTAATTATTTTTAGTACAACTATGTCCCATGCAATATTCAGCACACACTTTACTAAAGATTATTATTTTTCTGAAATTCAAACTTAATTGGGCATCCTATAACTTATCTGGTAAATGCATCTGTTTGCCAAAGATTTAAAATAGGAAAAAGTTTCTATTGGTCCTGAACCCAGTGACTTCAAGTGAAGAACAGGATCTGGCTAAGTAAACAATCTTCACATGAGGTAGCATGAAAGAAGCGTGACCGTAAACCTCATCTGCACTTCCTCAGATGTTATTATTAGCTCACCTTGTGGGAAGGATAAGCGGGGAGGCAGGAGGCCGTGGTCAGCAATGCATGAAAAGGTTTAGTGCAGAAATTATTTTAGCTGAAGGTACGCGGCACAATAAAGCAGATGGGAAAGGTTGTTTCCTGAATATTCACTTGAATCAGGTATATTCCAAGCCTCTGGAAACAGTTCACATGGTCTCCATCCTTCTCACACTACAAACACACACACACACACACACACACACACACACACACACACAGGCACCCTACACCCCCTGAATGAGTGCAAAAACATTTTTTAATATTTTCACTTTGGCTAAGAAAATGTCTGCACACCACTCACCTCTCTGAGAACTATGGATTTTGCCTTCTCTACACTTTAAAAAATATTTTATTTATTTATTTTTAGAGAGAGGGGGAAGGAGGGAGAGAGGGAGAGAAACATTGATGTGTGGCTGCCTGTCACACACCCCCTACTGGAGACCAGGCCCGCGATCCAGGCGTGTGCCCTGACTAGGAATTGAACTGGAAACCCTTTGGTTCATAGGCCGGCACTCAATCCACTGAGCCACAACAGCCAGGGCATCCATACTTTTATCTCATAATTCTTGCCACCTTCAAAAAATAAAATGCACCATGTTTTTGCCTAGATAACCCCAGCATCAAAGAATCTACTGAAAACACAGAGACTTCCGATGAATCCAGTATGATGTAGTTAAAACAGCATTGTGGATTTCCAGTTCAGGATGGCACTGGCTGCCACACCCATAAACTTCTTGTTTAAGGGCCCCAGAAGACAGAGAGAAAGAATAAAACATTCGCCATCCCCCAAGGCCTAAGACCACGAGACAAACAAACAAGTATCAGGAGAATGAGGCAAAAGAGCTGATTCTAAAACTCGCCCCACTTCTGTATGATTGCAGCCCCAGTCCTCTGGAAAGGGAAGCAGCCTGTCTGTGCCGCCCGCTCCGCTGGGCGCACTGACGAGGGGCTTACTAACCGGGGAGCCCGGGATCAGGCAGCCGTTCCTCTCTGTCCCCACAGAAGAGGCAGAACACTGCCATTCCTCCACCCGTCCACGGGGGGGCCCAGTCCCAGGGACAACTGGTGCCACCAGTGCATCCTGGGGTTTGCCCTTCCGAGGGCTGTTCTGGGCAAGTTCTCCAGAACACGGCATGTTAGAAATGGATTTAAACAGAATTTAGAAAAATTTCCAAATAACATACAAATATAATGTGCTCCTGTGTATAATGCACACCCATGTTTCTGGCCCAAACTTTCAAGAAAAAAAACTTTTGTTTTGATTTTTTAATTCAATTACTTAATTATTTAGTTTTAGATACTTGGGGTTTTTTGTATTATAAAGGAATTTTAGTATTTATTTTTGACCATATTATGGTACAAGGAATTTTGTGTAACAAATAATTACAAAACACAAGAACAGATACAATATATTTCAGGTAGTATAATGCACATCCTTATTTTTCCCTTAAATAATTTGGGCAAAAAGTGCACATTATACATGGCAAAGTACAGTACATAATATATAAAACTCTGCAGTGTTGTCAATATCTGAATTGATCAAATTAACTTCAAATGCTCCTTCGAATCCTGATTATGATTATCCGGAAACTCTGTCCTTATCTTGGTTATTTCTATTCATGTTTTCATCTGTAAACTTTCTGGAACTGTTGGTGAACGCAAAGATGACTCTTGCAATCTTAGGGTTGATACTGCATTTTGTGCCTTCGGCTCCCAAGACAAAGAACTTCAATGGTACGTGAGATTTTCTCCTTTTAATGAAACTGTGCATGTCAAAGCTGAATCAAACTTTTGACCCCAGAATCAGAACAGGAGGGCAGATGGTAACCAGCTCAGTCCCGGTAGCTTATGAAAAGCAGCTTCATTTCAGGATTACTTTTGGGAGGTAGAGCATCAAAGAGGAAGTTAACTGGACTCCCGAACAAATGAGAGCAATATGAAGGGGACCCCGAGAGGCATTTGGTCTTCATTAGTGGGCATTCAGTAGCTGCTTTGTCATTTTTTTTGTTTGTCATAAAAAATAAATAGAGTTTAATAGATGATCTAACCTAGCAGGTTTTGGCAACAAAGTAGACTGTGTCCCATTATGGTCTTGATGTGTATAATTTAAAGTAAGATGGAACATAAAACCATTTCCAGCACACATCGGGGAGTGAGTGACATAGATTTAGTTCCTGATTGTGCAAAAATGGAAACCAGTGCTGTCTCGGATGGTGTACTAAATCATGTATTCTGTTTTATGGAGTTTGTGCTGTAAACAGCATATTTCAGAATAATTAACCCTGTCATTTTTTACTTAAAAGTTTGTTTTTTAAAATACAAATGTTTTATGTAGAAGGCAGATGCTTAAGTGCCTTAATAGATTGCATGAAAGCCAAGAGAAATTCGAAGGGCAGTTCCTGTTAACTCACAGGTCAAAATTACCATCCGTTAGCAGGAATTAAGACATGTGCAGCAAACCCAGGGGAGATGCTGCGCTTGGTGGGAAAGATCTGGGGTTCCGCCCAGTGCCTCTCGCCTGGTCAGGGCAGTGAGGTGACCGGCAGGGCTGGCAGGAGTCACGCCTGTGGCATGACACATTGGATAATCATCTCCTTTTCCACAGAACAGCATCAGGAATGGATTAACCTCTGTGGCAGTTTGAGGGACTCTTATCAGAGAACTGCTCAGATTTTCTGCCTGGTGGGTGAAGCAGCCCGATGGTAGTCCCCCCCGGGGGTTTTCTCTAAGATATATTTCTCGATTTGTCCTCAGATTTGTAGCCTATGCTTGGTTTTATTTGTTCTCAAAATACAGAAATTCTTTCCAAGCAAATTAAAGAAATCAGTGCTTAGTTGCATTCCTAAAACCCCTGCATTTGGGAGAAACTCTCACCAAGACCAGAACATAGTAAAGCTTTCTGCTCTGGGTCCTTTATTTTCCCACTCATGCATAGAGACCATCTTCCCTTTCCTATGTCTTCAAGAAAAACAGGAAATAAATGTTCAGTGAATAATACGTCCTAATTAGTTGTATAAATGTTACTGTTTGTGCAAACATCTCCAATATCTTGCAAGAAGAAGTGTATCTAGCTAGTCCTATTGTGTCTATCACATCAAAAGACTGGGTGACTTGCTGTATGGTCTCCAATGATACCGCACACATGAATGATGGGTCACCTACATCTTTCTCTTGGGACTTGGTTGGAAAACTTCCAATGGCATTTTCCTTTTAGATTCCATGATTCTTTCTTGATTACTTTCCCACATCATAACACTAGCTATTTCATCACTCAGCCCAAGCATGTGTAAAATTGATTTTAGCTTGTATTTACGAATATGACTAGTATAAACCATCTAACAACTGGTCTTTCATGGAATGGAGAGTTTTTCTTGCAAGTTCTGTGATCCTGTAAGAAAAATCAGTATTTACTCAGAAAAATCACAGACACAAACACTGACCCAATGGTGACATTCACTCTTCCAGAAGACAACTCAGAGAATAAAAGAGAGCAATGTTTGTCCAGGGCCATCCTCCCCAGTTACCAAGACAATCAGGAGCTTCTCTCATCTGACCTGTCGACTGAATAGATTTGCCGGATGGGTCCCAACATCCCTCCTCTGAGCCAGCAGCCAGAACTCCTGTCAGTGAAGGAGGGCTTCGCCGTAGACATCAGGTGTCTGTGAATTTTTTAGTAGAATTTCCTTGGCAAAAGAGAAGAACTAGACCTATAATTTCAGGGAAAAAAATTCATTCTTTTTATTTAATCTTAGTATACTCCTGTGAATAATCTTGTTCCCACTTTACAAGTGAGACTCCCGTGGTTTGAGGGGTCATAATTTGTTGAAGGCCTCCTGGTTTGCGAGGGACAGGCTGGGACTCCCACTTACACCAAAGTCTTTTGTCTGCACCAGGGAAGTCGCTGCCTAGTCACACGTCCCTGAGGAGGTCATCTCCACGCTGGAGTCTCAGTACAATGTCACATCAGTCCAGTTTGGGGAACATTCTGCATATTACCTAGATGTTTTACTTTCATAATCTAAAATATCAGGAATGACAATATTTAATTCAACTCCCTGAAGTTTGCTATGAATTGACCTCATATTTCAAGCATCCAGTTTTATTAATTTTACAATAGTAGTAATAAAACTGGTTCTAAAAACATGGCGGAACATTGAAACCACACACCATTGGATTATAGGTTAGTCTTTCTCCAAGTTAACCACTTAACCCTGGGGGTCGTCCTTTCATCCTCAGTGAAGATTCTCACGAACAGAGTCATGTGGTGCGGTGTCGTGTGTGTGAAAGCTTTTCAACTTTTCGAAAATCGGATCATCTACATATGCAGTGTTCTATGCCTTATTTGTTTCACTCAATAATATAGATTCCCTGCTTTTTCCATACCTGCATATTCGCATTACCATCTTTCTCTTGAAAATTATGTAATACTGTAACTTAGATACCTTTCCCTCTGCTGATAAACATACAGGCTGTTTTCTATTTGAGGATTTGATTAATTGTTTTCTCATATAAAATATTGTTATGCACAACCTATCTGCCAGTATACACATTGAGCAAATTCCTACAATATAGTAGAGTTTATGCTGGTACATTTTAAATAGATATGGTCTTAATCATACATAATGTTTTATGAACAGATTCCTTCCAACAGTGCATGAAAGAATGTTTTATTCAGATCCTGGCCAAACCTGGGGTATATCAAAGTTTCAAATTTTTGCCAGATTAATAGGTAAACTATAATATTTTATTAGTTGTTTAATTTGTATTTCTTTATGAGTGAAGGTAAGTATCTTTTCACCAGCTATTATTTTTTGTTTGATTATTTGAGAACTGCCTGTTTATTTTCTTTTTACAATCATTAAGTTAGGCAGAAGTATTGGCAATATAATTTCTTTGTTAAAAATTGAATTTATTGGGGTGACATTGGCTAACAAAGTTACATAGCTTTCAGGGGTACAGCTCTATAAACATCATTTGTACATTGTGTTGTGTGTTCACCAACTCAAGTGTCCTTCCGTGCTTTATCCCCCTTTCCCCTCTCCTACCTCTCCCAACCCTCTTTCCTCTGGTAACCACCATGCTGTTGTCTGCGTCCATGAGTTTATTTTATTTTTTGCTTAATCCCTTCACCTTTTTTACCCAGACTTCCAACGGCCCTCTCCTCTGACAGCTATCAGTGTCTCTGTGTCTATGAATATGTTTCTATTTTGTTTGCTTATTTTGTTCATTAGATTCCACATATGAGTGAAATCATGTCTTTCTCTGACTGGCTTATTTCACTCAGCATAATGCTCTACAGGTCCACCCATGCTGTCACAAAAGGTAAGATTTTCTTTTTTACGGCAGAGTAGTATTCCATTGTGTAAATATATCACAATTTTTTTTATCCACTCATCTACTGATGGACCCTTGAGCTGCTTCCAAATCTTGGCTATTGTAATTAACACTGCAATGAACATAAGGGTGCATATATTCTTTTTAAAAGAAGATTTTATTTATTAATTTAGAGAGGGAAACAGAGGGAGGGAAATATGGATATGCGAGAGAAACATTGATCGATTGCCTCTTGCACACCCCCAACTGGGGAACTGGCTGGCAACCTAGGCGTGTGTCCTGATCAGGAATTGAACCAGTAACACTTTGCTTTGTGGAATGATCCCAACCCGCCAGGCAGGGCTCAATTTAGTGTTTCGAGTTTCTTTGGATATGTTCCCAGAAGTGGAATTACTGGGTCATAGGGGGTTCTAGTTTTACATTTTTAGTCCATACTGCTTTCCACAGTGGCTGTACCAGTCTGCATTCCCACCAGTAGCACATGAGGGTTCCCTTTTCTCCACATCCTCGCCAGCATTTGTTGTTTGTTGATTTATTGATGACAGACATTTTGACAGATGTGAGGTGATATTTCACTGTGGTTTTAATTTGCATCTTTCTAATGATTAGTGACTTTGAGCATCTTTTCATATGTTTATTGGCCATCTGCATGTCATCTTTGGAGAATATAATTTCTAATGACTTTGTAAATAAAAAGAAAATTAGTCCATAGTGTATCACGTACATTGCAATTTTTTTTCTGATTTTGTCTTTTGTATATGGCTTTGTTTACAGTATTTTTAAGTTTTAATTAACATGCAATAAATAGCACATATGTGAAGTATACAATTTGACAGCCTTTGACATCTGTGTGCACCGTGAATATCACCACAGTCAATACAGCGAACATGCCCATCACATCTGCATCAGTGCGCACTGTCCAGACTTATGTAAACACAAACCCATAATGCACTGTTCATTGCCTCACTTCTTTATTTGGCGCACATATGTGATCTTGTTTGTCTGTTCATATGTTGATGGACATTTAGGTTGTTTTCATTTCTACGAACATTTGTTTTAAGCTGATATATGACCACCAGGTTCTTTTTCTCTTAGATAAATTTTTAGGGGCAGAATAAGTGAATCACATGGTAAGAGTATGACTAAGATTCTAAGAAATTTCAAGCTGATTTCCAAGGTGATTATCCCATCTTACATTACCAACAATGGCGTATGAGAGTTCCAGTTGCTGCAGTCCTTGCCACCACTTAGTATGGTTGGTCTCTTTAGTTTTAGCTATTCTACCAGGTGTTTACCTCATTGTGGTTTTTAGTTGCATTTCATGACTAATGATATTAAGTATCTTCCCTTGTGTTTCTTTGCTATCCATCCATCTTTGTTGGTAGCGTTTATTCAGATCTGTTTTCTGAATAAAGAAAATGAGGCTGATGCTCATTTTCTTACGAGGTGCTTTTTATTATTATTACTGAGTTTTGAGCATCATTTACACATTCTCAATATAAGACCATATTAGATGCATTAGATATATGCTTTGTAAATATTTTCTTTAAGTCCGTGGCTTGTCTTTTTGTTTTTTTTTCAACATCTTTCAAAGATAAGTTTTTGATTTTGATAAAATCCAATTTACTGTTATTTTTTCTTTCATGGATCATGATTTTGTTGTACACTTAGGCATACGATACATTTTTAGTTACATTTTCTAACAGCGCATGGTAGGGATGAGAGTCCGCATTCATTTGCTTTTCATACTGATATCAGTTGACCTACCATCGATTGACCTGCAATGTTTGAAAGGATTATCCTTTCCCCATTTTCTTTGTACCATTGTCAAAAATCAGTTCTTCATATATGTGTGAAATTATTTCTCTGTTCATTACAATAATTCATTTGTCTTTCTTAATAATGTTGGGGTGGCTCAGGAGAGGACTCCCCAAATACAGCCAGGTGGCACATTGATTATTTTAGTGACTTGAGAAACAAGTGGAGCAAGAGGGACCCTCTGAGCCTTCTCTCTGTCCGTGGGACAGGTACCCTTCCTGAACCGGGAGGTAGAAAGACTTTGTCATTGCCAGAGAGGGGGAGTTCTGGGCCCAGAGGCTGTATAAACAAACTCTTCTCAGTGTCTTCACAAAATAGAACTCAAGCCTAAGTTTCTTTTTCTTGTCAGTTTTGCACAAATTTGTTGTTCCTTTGTCTGAAAGCTATTAAATAGACTGCTGTGGTCATTTCTTGGGTCTCATATCTATGAAGCCTCTGTACATACAAAACTTTTTTGTCTCCTGTTAATGTTTTTTTTTTAATTTTAAAGATTTTATTTATTTATTTTTAGAGAGGGGGGAAGGGAGGGAGAAAGAGAGGGATAGAAAGATCAGTGTGTGGTTGCCTCTTGAGCACCGCCTACTGGGGACCTGGCCCGCAACCAGGCGTGTGCCCTGACTAGGAACCGAACCAGTGGCCCTTTGGTTCACAGGCTGGCCCTCAATCCACTGAGTCACACCCAACAGGGCTGTCTTGTGTCAGTTCAATTATTAGGCCAGCCAAATACACCAAGAGGGGTAGGGGAAAACTTTCCCCTCAACAGTGACAATACTCCACTGCATTGATTACTTAGCTTTATAACAAATCTTGAAATCAGGTTGTGTCAAACTTTTAACTTTGTTCATTTTATAAAAATTGTAATTATTATAGGTTCTTTGCCTTTATACACACACATACACACATATACATACATATATAACAAATCTGTCAATTTCTAGGAAAAAGTCTCTTATTTTGCTTTGAATTGTGTTGAATCTATATATTAATATATAGAAAATCGATGTCTGAATAATAGTGTGTCTTCTGAACCACGAACAATTTACATCTCTTTATTTATTTTTGTCTTTTTTCATATCTCTGAGATTTACTTTGTAATCTTCACTATGTAGGTCTTTCATATCTTTTCTATGTATTTCATATTTTTATGTTATTGAAAATGATATTTATTATTTTAATGTCATTTAATGTTCCTGTGTGGAAATACCTTTGATATTATACGAGGGAGGATCAAAAAAGCCAGTCAGTTATTTATAAAACATTGTGTATTTATTCTTACATGTTTAAACTTCAGTCACCTTAAGAGTGCTCTCCATTTGATGTAATATACCTATCGACACATTTTTTCCACTGCTAAAATTTTTTAACTCATCTATTTTGATACTTTTTCCTGCTTCTGCCATTTTTTGTTTTACCTCTTCCACATCAGTAAAACATTTCCTTTTGAGGACTTTTTAAATCTGGGGAAACAAAGAAAAGCCACTCAGGGTGCAATCAGGGGCATAGGGAGGGCGGGGCACAAGGGTCATGCCATTTTCGGTCAAAAACTGATGAACACCCAGAGAGGTGTGAGCAGGTGCTTGTAAATCACCCATGATGAAATGGGCCAACAAATGTATTGAAAGAGTCTTCAAAAAAATTCACTGAAGCAGAATGCTGCCTCTCACAACAACACCAGCTAGTGCACTGATACAGATGGGTTCCTAGAACACTTACGTAGCCGGTGAAGCCTGTGCTACAAGGGGCCCACCTTCCAGAAGATAATTTCAGTTTTTGTGAGGTACCCTCTCGTATATTAATCTTACATGCTGCAATTTGCAAACTCACTTATTAGATCTTGTACACTCCTTATAGATTTCATTGGATTTTCTACAAAGATAATCACATTGTCTACAAATACAGTTTTACTAACTTCTTTACCATCTCGATGCCTCTTACTTCTTTTTCTTGCCTTAATGTGTTAGCTAGAATATCCAATACAATGATAAATAGAAATAATAAAAACAGAAATCTTTCTTCCTGGCCTTAGGAAAAACATTTAGTTTTTACCATTAAGTTGATATTAGTTGTAGTTTTTTCATCGATGGCATGCTATCTCTAGTTCTTAGAAAGTTTTTGCCATTAATTGACATTATATTTTGTAAAATGCTTTTTCCATGTTGATATGATCATATTTATTTTTCATTTTTTAGTGTTGATATGATGAATTACACTTACTGATTTTTTTAAGGGTCAAAAACGACTTTGCATTCTGGGGGCAAATCCACTAATCATAATGTATCATGCATTTTGTAGATTGTTAAAGTAATGTTTGGAAGTTTTACATGTGTGTTTGTGGCTGACACTGATCTGCAATTTCCTAGTGTTCTCTCCACGAAGTTTTGCACGCAGCCCAGCAACACTACGTGCGTGTGCCAGGTGTGGGAGCGATGCTTCTTCCTTGGGCAATCTAATTAAGCTCTAGGGGTTGTGGGTGTTCCTTATCTGCTATGCTTATGTTCTGCACATTTCTTTTTACTTATTATTAGGCAATATCCTTTGTTACCCCAATGCTTGGTAAAAGCTGGTAATTCTTTAGAACAAACTTTTTCCATTCAAATTGCTGGCGGGCTTTGTATGTAGTCTGTCTTACAAGTACTCAACTCTGCCATTGTAGCATGCAAGCATCCACACTCAACACTAAACGAATGGGCATGGCTGTGCTCCAATGAAGTTTCATTTACAAAAAGAGGGCTGCTGATGTTGGTTTAAAAGACAGAGGTGATATGTTTCAAGACCTAAAGGAGGAAGACCAAGTACTTGTCCTCTGCTTTTTTCATCAGGTTTATTTACCAGATACGTTTTTCTCTGGGAACTGATAGGGGAGCTAGAGAAGACGCAAACAGCGCAGGCCCGGTTAGCCTGGCTCCACCCCTCACCTGCGGAGGTGCCTCAGCCCAGAGGCAGGCTCCAAGCTCCACGCTCCCTTCTTCCCCCTGTGCTCGTACCACCTGGATGGCTCTCAAGTGCCACTTGAGGGACTGAATACAATGACTTTTGGATAATACCTTTTGATGTTGAGTTGGTACAATGACAAGAACACAGTTCTAGCTTTGAATCCTGGTGTTTAAATATGTGGACTGTGTAACTGTGGGTAGGTTACCTAACCTGTCTGAACCTAAGTTTCCTAGATGTAAACTGAGTTTAATAATGCCAACTTTGCATGCTTATTCCAAGGATAAAATAAGCAAATGAGCTAATGTCCTCTGCACGTACAAGCGACGATTTCAGTTACCCTTCTCAACTTAGTCCAAAAATATTAAAAGAAAAATTCCAGAATAAACAATGCATAAGTTCTAAACTGAGTTCTTGGTAGCCCGAGGAAATGTCACGCTGTCCGACTCTGTCCTGCCTGAGACATGAGCCATCCCTCTGTCCCCTGTCTCTACATGGTATATGCTCCCTGCTCATTAGTCACTTGGTAGTCCTCTGGGCTGTCAGATCACTGTCAAGGTATCACAGCGCTTGCGTTCAGGTCACCCTTATTTTACCTGATGACCCCAAAGTGCAAGAGCAGCGATGCTGGCCATTCGGATGTGCCAGAGAGAAGCCGTGAAGTGCTCCCTTCACGTGAAAAGGTGGAAGTTCTTGACTTAATAAGGCCTTTTATCATTTTTACATCACAGGAAGAAGGGTGAATCTGCTGCAGTAAGGTATTTTGAGGCGGGGGAGAGAGAGACCACAGTCATATAACTTCTGTTACAGTAGATTGTTGTAACGGTTCTATTTTATTATTGGTTATTATTGTTAATCTCTTACTGTGACCAATTTGCAAATTGCACTCGCATAGGTGTGTATGTATATAAACACACACATACTGTCTGTGGTTTCAGAAGGGGACTACTATTAAAAGAACATCAACAAACACTGCAGCTCTCAAGCACACACACACGCAGCACACACGCGCACAGAGCTTGTCCTTCCCCTTTGTTTTTGCCTGGCTTTTTGGTACTGATTTGATTGTTCCACTACCAATTATTTTTGACCAGTTATTCACTCTCTCCCCACTCCCAGTGGATCAGAACTGGTCCTGACACTGCTTTCTGAGCTCCTTTGCCTGAAGCAAGTCTATAAAAACCCCATTTAAATTTTATTTTTAAGATGTTTACTACCAGTCCAAGAGTAGAATATTATGATTAAAAAACCACATGGAAAAAAATAAAATCTGCATAGATCTGCATAAGTGAAGTAGATCTTTTTATTCCTTTTAATTTTAACAATATTAATTTCATTCATATGGTCCTTCCCCCACCATCTTATATGCATTTTAATCCTAGAAAGGAGTCTCTTGAGTTCTCCTGGCTTACTTATCTTTCTACATACACATGAATGTATGTGTGTGTTTGTGTATATTTATATTATATTACTTTGAAAAGATTTTCTGAAGTTACTTTTTATTACTTTTAAGAGAGAGGGAGAGAAACATCAATGTGAGAGAGAAACACTGATTGGCTGCCTCCAACACGCACTCTGACAAAGGACCGAACCTGAAACCCTGGCACGTTTCCTGACCGAGAATCAAACCCGACCTTTAGCTTTGTGAGACAAAGCCCAGCCAACAGCCACACTGGCCAGGGCCTTCTGAAGTTGTCTGAAAGTTATAAACAGCTTAAAACTTTACTTCTAAATACTTCAGGGTATATCTATTAAAAACACTCACATTCTCCTACCTAATCACAATGGAAATTAACATTGTATTAATCTACGCAGTTAATATTTACATTTTCCCAACTGTGTCCTCTTGCCTTTTTCTTTCTACTTGGGAAGGGATGATTTTTAATGTCTAGTTTTCAGTTCTTCCTGCGGACTCCAGCCCAGGGGACACACATTACTTTGCCCTTGGTGAGCCCCTGTCTGCTCCTCCCCTGTCCTGAGATGCAGCCCCAGTTCTTCATACTGAAGCTAACTCAGTTTGATAGACCACAGGTCTGCCGAGGGCTTCCACAGACTGCCAAGTGTCAGATGTGGTATTTTTTTTAACGAAGATTCCCTTTTCTCCAAGTACTCAGCACTTCCCTAGGCTTGTATTTTATTAATGAGCCATCGGATTGTTTTAATTTTTTTAAAAAATCAAGGTTTGCTTTTGAAAGGAGGATATCCTACAGTGCAGGGGAGCAGCCCCCGCCAACTTTGTTCCTTTTCTCCAACTATGAGAACTCTCTTCTGCAAAAAGCGCTGATGAAAATGCTTTTGTCTGTTTGGTCTGGGACTTCAGCAGGCAAACAGGAGTAATCACTTTAATGGGCGAGGCTCGAAAAGGCAATCGAGCTGACCCTGTCTGATTTCCTCAGGGAGGCCTTCTGGAGAGCAAAGGTCAGTGGCAGGAACAATAACAGAAGGCTTCCCATCCCTCTCAGGCCCCTTGGCCGTGGCTATTTTCCATTCCGTGTGGGTAATTTGCCAAAGTAAACTCTTTGAGATGAATGGGGCCTCTCCCCAGCCCCTTTCCCTCCAGCTTTCGCTGGCACTGTCATCCAGGCTCAGATGAAGAAGCCCCAGCCACTCCGCCGCGGCAGTGCTTGCAGACCAAGCCCAGGAAGCACCAGTTCCGCCAGAGCTCGCAGGTACAGGGCCGGGCAGAGAGCTGCCTTCTCCCTCCCACAACACCATAGGCACTACGCTTCACAAGGCTCCCGCGGTTCCCCTGAAGCACGTTATTTATTTATTTTTATTATTTTTTTTATTTTATTACTGTTTGGAGGGTTGCAGAGACATATTACATAAGAGGTCTCCAGCTTTGCTAGCTTGTCTTCCCTACCCCATTTCTGATTTTTTCACCATCTCTTCCCAAAAGAGAAAATTGTATTGCGTTATTATCCAAACAACTCAGTTCCACTCAGCTTCTGCATTTAAATTTGTCTACATCCACCAATCACAGTGCTCGACAAAATTCCTTTGTTTCTACTGGAGAGTCTACTATATAAAGGGAATAAAGATGATTTGGTTTCTGCTGATTTCCACTGAACAATTACAGGTAAAGGGAGCAGAGAGAAGTACCCGCTGCAACTTATATGTGTTTGTGCTTTTAGATTAACAACCTTTTTTGGTGACAAACGAAGACAGCAGGAAACCCACCATCTTCCTTACAGAGTTAGGGTCTTACACAAGGGGTGAAAATCCCAACCCCAACCGGTCTGAGCTGGAAGGGGCTTTCCCGGCTCTGAGAGTTGGAAAGTACAGGAGATAGAGTTAACTTCAGGCATGGCTTATTTTAAGGTTCAGTCATATGGCCAGAATTGCCTTGTTTACCCTCTGGGTCACATCCAGGGATCTAAGTGGCTGTCTCTACAACGTCAGGTTCACATAAAGTGGAGAAGGGTTGACTCTCCTGTAGCTGAAAGGAAAGCCTCTGGATTGAGAATTGTGGGCCCTGTTTACTTGACTTGTGTTATGTCCATCCTAGAACCAACTGATAGGTGGGCACAGAGGGCGGACTCACCTAGCCTAGCCATACTCTATCCCTGAGGGATGAGTCAACTGTCCATGAATTGAGAGTAGATTGAAGTGGTTCTTTCAAAAGAAAATTGAAAAGAGTGGTGAACAGATGCATGGGTAAAGCAGAAGATACCTATGACAGTAACTAATATAAAATAAATCATGGACAGAAGAATTATATCCTACCTATGAAAAACTGAGCTGACTTCAAGTCAAGGCCACATAAACCCTGGCTTGTCTCCCTAGACTGCTGGCACTTGTCCATCCTCCTGACCCTGGGATATCATCAACCCAGGCTGGGCCACTGGTCATGATCCCAAGGTGTGTCTCGTGTTCACAGCAGGTCACCTCAGCTAGCTCCATGCTCACCTCCCCAGCTTCTCAGTTCCCCAGCCACCTGGCAGCACACACAGACTCTGTTCCCCTGACATGGGATAGGGATGATCGTCACAGGGTGGAGAAGACCTGCCCCATTCTGGGCCCGAGAACCTCATCCCTCTAGGCTGAGACACTGTGTGAGATCAGGTTCACCATCAAGCAGTAAAACTTTCCCCCTCACTGCCTTTGGTCCCTTGGTTTTTATTTTAAATTTAGTAATAGGGTTCACATCCGGTATTGTTCAAAAACCACTATGGTTGCTGTCCTCTGCTACTGCTAGTACCATTACTGCTCTTAAAGCTGCTGGTATTGGTGTTGCTAAAAATGGCAACTTACTGGAAGTCCAGAAATAGGAACTAGAGAATACGAATTTGACCATGACCTCCAATATGGTCTAAGACAAAGACAGTGCCTCTGGTGAACCAAGTCATGAAACATGGATGCGGCTGACGTTGTTCTGAGAGGGAGGGACTTGGTGCATGTCTACCAGGAGTATTTGGGTCAACTGAAGGCTTGGGCCTGACAAACGGGTATGACGCTCCGCAGAACGGTCTCTTCTAAATCTGTCCGGAGTACTATGTTCCCCAGGCTCTGGTGACACCGAGGACACTGCCCAGTTAGGCCCAAATGAAATGCCCCCTGATTTCTTACTGTTTGATTTTGCTTCTGAAACTGGATTATTTTAAACTTTGCATCTTCTGCCAGATTTGGTGTTACGGCTTCCAAGAAGTCCCTCAATGTTCGGTTAGGAGTTCCTGGATGCTGTTTATAATAACCTGCTTCTTCAACGTTTTTGTTAACAAAACACTGTCTGGCGTCTGAATCTAGAGAATGGGGGGTTGGCCAAGCTGATATCACCTCAAACAATCTAATGAGAAAACTTTCCCTCCAAATCAAATTTTCCAGATGATTGACTCTATTATTCAAATTTTTTGTGGCTTTTGATATTTTAGAAAGGGAGCTCTGAGAAACATAAAGTTATGATTATTGTGTCAAATTTAAAAACCCCTGCACTGAGCAGATGCTGGCTGTTCTTCATCTATTTCCATAACTGCATTTAAAAGGCATTAAGTGTTGTGATTGCGGGGTCATTTTTATTTGGCTCTTGTCATCAATTCTATGTATAATATAATAAATTTCAAAGATATATTTTTATGGCGTTGCATTTGGAAATGAAAGTTAGTGTTTTACATGAGATTCATCAGAAGGATGATGCTGCGTTAATGATAATGGCCTTTGAAATGTCCCACATTCAAGAACATTCCCGTTCAAAGCTACGCCCTTTAAATCATTCCCCCAGCTTGCGCCATCGCTCTCGGAAAACAGTGCATTAAACTCCACGGCCATTATCGTCACTGGTCTCGTTTCATCAGAACCCTTCCTCAGAGCCACAGCCGCCCAGAGTGGGGATGACAAGGAGCACACCGCCTGTGTCTCTGAGCCAGCCCGCAGGGGCTTCCATTCCCTGCTGGTTTACGGTCCTGTGAGTCTCCAAGCTCTCAGTGGAAATTTCTAGGTCAGGCCATAAGACCCACGTCATGCTACAGAAATACCGCACAAAGCTTGAAGTCTTCCAGCCTTTTCACTGTGGTGCAAACCAGTTCTGTGGAAGTGAGGAGGGACACAGGACCATTGTTTTCACTAACGAAAAACACAAATGCAAGTGCAAGCCCCCACCAAGCCTCAAAGGACCCGTGAAAATGCAAAGGTGATGATGGAATTCAAGAGATACAACGGTTAAGACAGCCCGTGTAGAAGTTACACTGGAAAGAAAGGAAGAACCAGAAAACCTCCCGTTAGGCACCTCCAATTAAATAACTACAGGGGCCGGACAGGTGATGCAAGCGGGCCAGGCAGGCCCAGGGTGAGAGGTGGGCATGCTCAGGGGCAGACTGATGTTTTCTGTCTGCTGACGCCGTCACGGGTGTTGGCATCCCGCCATGACCAGGTACTTTGAGTTTTAAAAGGAAACTCAAATCCCAGTTTTCTGAGGAAACCTAATTCTCGTTTTCAGAGGAAACCTAATTTTGAAATGTCCTAAGAATTCTGTGTGTGTGCACTGGTGCATTCGTGTATAAACATGAATACATGCAGCTGGGGGCCAATTAGCTTTCTGATACAAGTTTTATGAGAAGACACTGTTGGTAAAGAAAGTATATTTTTGTGTAAGAAAGTGACTTTTTAGTTCTGGATGTTTAAGAAATCACTCCCTTTACATTTTAATTGTGCTCACAGTCAAGGTTCTATAATTCATTTCTAAAAGGTGACTTTTGTGTTTAAGCTAAGGAAGTAGTAAATGGGTAATGGACACAAATTGACCACTCTGTCTATCCCTGTTACTGCCCATGAAGTAACATCTAAGGGACAGAGCAGAGTGGAGAAAAATAAAGGGGAAGTAACACAAGCAACAGCGTCTTCACAATTCAGCGTCTCCAGAAACCACCAGATCTCAGGCATCAAGCAGGTGGCCGCTAACTTGGTTTATCAGCCTCCTTTCATGGTCACTGGAGAAAGTCCCCCTGCATGGGAGCCCGTCAGCCCCTGGGTGCCTCTCTCCAGCCTCAATCAGTTCTGAGTGGGACAGTCTCCTCAAGGAGGGACTTTGCCACTTTCTCTGCTTCCCAGGCCCCATGGGGGTGGCAGCTCCCTGCAGCTTTCCCACAGATACCTCACCACCTCACCTCTGCCCACACCCCTACCAATTAGTGCTCTGGGAATGGCAGAAAAGTAGAAAACACCTTCTTTCTTACCCTGCGTCTTACATCATCGTGGGCCATGCTCGTCGAAATGCCCCTTCGGATTTCGCCATCTCCTCCCACTCCGCTGTCGTGATGACATCACTGATCATCCCAGCTGAGCCCAGGCAGAGCTGCGTCAGTTGGTCTGCGGTATGGGACACGTGGGGGTCTTTCGTGTTTGAAAGGGAGGGAAGAAGCTGGCTCTCCTGCACCTCACAGAGTAGGAGGTGATGGCGAGGACTTGCTAGCACACATGAGGCATGGAGCACACATGACTCTTCACGTCTATTCTCCGGCTTTGTCCTCCCATTAATTCACAGGCTGGTACTGGAACCTTCGCCACTCCCTTGAGAGTCAGTGAGGTTGGTCCACCTAGCCCAGTCGTGTGCTGCAGGAGGAGCTGGGGTATTCCTCGTCAGACACACAGCTCTCTCCACCAACCAACGCTGCTGTCTCCGGAGGAAAGAAGGTCGTAGGACGCTTTACTCTGGGTGGTTGTGACCTCACAGTGAGGCTGCCCAGAGTCACGGTAACTGTATTGTCAGAGGAATGGTATGCATTACAAGGTCCCCAGAGGAGTGAGACCAAGACACTCAAAACTAAGCCATCTGAGGGCTAGTTGAGGAAAATGTAGACTTTTAACCTGAGAGTCAGAGGATGTTTTAGGAAAAAGGGGATTGTGACCTCTTCCTTCAAGTACTTTCAGGAGGTTCAATGGCAGTGTGATTGTGGAGTAGGCCTGAATGGTAGTCATAGAGAAAGCTTTTTTTCTCTTTAATGGAGGAAGTTTCAGGTCTAACTTGCGAGTCCCACATCCTATAATGCATCCTAAAATATATTTAAGAGCACCCATTTAACTGCTTTTCAGGGGTGTTTTAGAGCAATTTCTCAAAATGTGGTTCCCAGACCAGCATCGTCATTGTTACATGAGTCCTTGTTAGAAACGCAGATTCTCAGGCCCCTTCCCAGACCTGCGGGATCAGAAATTCCAGGTGTGGGCCCAGCTGTCGACCCTGGTTCCTGTCGAAGTGTCGGAGTTGCCATAGTGGTCTGCCTTCTCGGCACTGAACTTCCCACCTCATCCTTAGGTCGTCACGGGGCAGTGCTTGGGCTGTGCCAGGTATGCCCTCCGGGACCGAGGACCGAACGCGCTGCCGGAAAGAGAACACTTCCGCAGGCGTGAGTCCCAGCGCTGCCCTTCGAACACGCTCCGTATAAAGAGGGACTGCTTATTAAAAATGTAAATTTTTAGACCCTTCACCCTATTTTACTACCCACATGTGTACCTGTGGGATCCAAATCTCTGGGGTAGGACCCAGGAATTTAATTACTTAAATAATTACATGGATTTCACTCTTTTCTTTTTAAAAAGTTAGATATTCACAGAACAGGTAATAAATATTTCCACATGGTACAACCTTCAAAACACACAAATGGGGACTCACAGAAGACTAACCCTCCCCGCCAGCCAGGCTTCCGCACTGGTGTTTTGTTTATCAGGCATCTTCTCAGAGTTCTTATGCACCGGTTACATGCACACACACAAGCCTTTGCTACACAAAAGGACCACACCGTGCAGTCTCTGCAGTTCCTTGCTTTCCCCTCTAAGCTCGAAATCTAGAATGTACATTTAAACAAATTCACCAAGTGTTTCTCTGTACCGTGGGTGCAGCCACTATGGAAAACAACATGGGAGTTCCTCAAAAGATTAAAACTAGAACAGCACATGCCGCAGCAATTCCACTTCTGGATGAAAACCCTGACTTGACAAGGCATTTGCACTCCATGTTTGTAGCAGCGTGGTTTATGACAGCCGAGACACGAGCACAGTAAGTGCAAACACACTTTGAGAATTACTTTTTTAGATTTGGACAGAATTTGAAAAATGTATTCATGTGGGTTATACATTATGTGGATAGTTCCAGTTAAATTATAGTTCATCCCCGATCTAGGACCTCAAGAAGACCCAAATGAGTGAGGTACTATTTAATTTATGCTGCTTCATAGATTCTTAGTTTGTGTTTGTCACGTGTCTCCCTTGTAGGAAAACCACTTACTAGAAGAGATCGGTCATTTTCTTTCTCTTCATACCCAAAACCTAGAGTACGGTACCTAGCACAGGGCTGGCACTTAGTAAATAACTGTTGAGCGAGGGAATAAGCGTCTGGTATGTGTGGCGGACTGCCTGCGGGGTGGGCTGAGCCATATGGATGTCCCGGCCCAGCAGTCACAGGTACTGAAGTTTGGAGGGCGTGTGAGGGAGACAAAGACCTGTTAATCCTCTTCATGCCTTCTCTCTCTCTCTCTCTCTCTCTCTCTCTCTCTCAGTGTGTGGGGCCCAACACTTGCAGTGTGAAGGTGTCAGAGGGAAGTCCGCGAATTCACAGCAAAGCAATTCTTTAGTGCAGGGCCAGACTGCTTGTAATGAAGGAGCTGCAGGAGCCAAACAATGCAAACAAACAAGCAAAATCCATAAAACCAACAGATAAAACTGCCCTCTGCCCAGCCAGTCCATCAGGGGAGAGCCCAGCTCTGATTCTCTGGGCTCCTTGGGTGCCCCTCGTGGACTCCCGGCTCTCTGACCTCTCCAGGTGATTTGAGCAATACAAATGCGTAATGTGTCTTAATGTATGCAGATTATCTGTCTTATTAGTTCATTAAAGCCAAGCAAGTGAAAGTTAGGAAAGAAAAAAATTTCTGGTAATTTATCCTTCCTAAAATGCAGAGACTGATCTTAAAAGTTGCACCCTCTGTGAAACTTGAGATTATCAACTAGTTCCTCCCAGAGCCTTTTAAAGAAAAAACAAACAAACTAGTGTTATTAAAGGCTAAAGCCTCAAACTGTAGTCTAAATACAAGATCTTGTTAGGAACAGGATTAAATAGCCCTGGAACTCTTGGAGTCTAAAAGACCAGAAGGTATAAATAGCCGAATCAAAGGATGCCTATTCTAAATTGGCCTCTTTGCTGGTCATTCTGCGGGCAGGGGTGGGGTGGCGCCTGGGGCAGCCCCATTGGGTCCAGGGGGAGGGAACCAGAAGTGGACCAAGCAGACACCACATTCTCTCACTGCTGTTTGGTTTTCTGGTTTGCAGGCATCCAGAATTCATTCCAATACCTCAGCCTGTAGACATGAACTAGAAATAAAATGCAGACAGAGCAATCCCCAGGGGCAGGACGACTCAGGATACTTAATGACCACATGGATAGAAAAGGACTCCTGTGGAAGAAACTAGTGAAAGCTTGATGGAGATCAAATTCATAAGAGTAACAGCTGAAATTGTATTGTGCTAAAGTGCTTTTTAAAACAAATCTCCAACAACATTTCCTGAATGTTTTGTGCCTCCACAATGTCTCTGTTGTAAAGTGGAAAATCTTCTCCTCTCATCGGATAGATGTCCAGAATTCTGCCTCTGTGCCTCACTTAATTCTCTAACAGTCGATTCAATCCAACAGATACTCAATTCTTACCTCGAATAGCCAAGGCACTATGTTAAGCACCTTAAAAACGAGTAAGTGAGCAAGGCTAGAGACACAAATGTTAGTGATGAAAAGGGACTTAGAGATATCAACAATTAATTAATTTGAATGAAACTGAGTGTCAAGCCTTGTCTTGCCCTGGAGTACTAAGGACTTAGCAATAAGCCATGACAACTTAGGTATCTGGCCCGTGTGATCCAGGGGTATATTCTAGAATCACCCAAGGAGTTTGTAAAATGCCCATGCCAGGACTTCACACCCCCTGAAGATTCTGATTCAGTCGATTTTTGGAAGATCACGGCAATGCCGGTGATTCTGGCTTGGGGCCAGTAATGTAGCCCCATTTGACCAGCACTGGGTTTGAGGAGAGCAGGGCTCAGAGAGAAGCTGCGCTGGGGTAAATATTGCTTAATGCCGAGTCATCCCATGACCTTGCATTTCATACCACATATGCCATTGTTTCAAACAAATGAACAAACAAACAAAACCATGTACACAGTAACCACACAAATAGGTAAAACAGGGCAAAGGATCAAGAAAAGGCCCAGAGTACAGAGCACAGGAAGGCACAGCGGGGAGATGACGCCGAGGATGGCAGTCAGCTGTGCCTTGGGAAGAGCCTTAGAGGCGATTCTGTAAGTTTTAAACCAGGAAGCGTGGGTTCTCCAACTGGTCCTTTTTCAAGACTGGTTTGACTATTTAGGGCCCCTTGAAATTTCATATGAATTTCAGGATTGGCTTTTTCATTTCTGCAAAAAAATTAAAAAGCCACTGAATTTTTTATAGTAATTGCATTTTTGGAGCATATTGCCATTTTGATACTAAGTCTTGCAATCTATAAGCAGGGATATTTTTCCAATCTTTTAGTTCATCTTCAATTTCTTTCAGCAGTGTTTTGACATTTTCAGTATATAAATCATGTACCTCTTTGATTAAATTTATTTCTAAGTATTTTCTATGCTATTATGAATGAAATTGTTTTCCTAATTTTATTTTTGTATTCTTCATTGCTACTATATAGAAATTCAACTAATTTTTGCACGTCAATCTTATATTCTGTAAGTTTGTTTCATTAATTTACTAGTGCTAATGTTTTGCTGTTGTTATTGTTTTAAGCTTATCTAGGATTTTCTGTGTATAGGGTTATGATATCTGTGAATAGTTTTACTTCTTCTTTCACATTTAGATGATTTTTTCCTTTTCCTTCCATAATGGCTCTAGCTGGAATGTCTGTTACTATGTTGAGTAGAAATGGTGAGCACAGAGATCCTTGTATTATTTCTGACCTCAGGGGAAAAACTCTCAGTCTTCGTTGAGTAAGATGTTAAATGTTTTTTTCTCATAAATGTCCTTTATCACGTGGAGGAAATTTTCTTCCATTCCTATTTTTTTTTTAGTGTTTTTGTTATGGAAAGTTGTTGGATTTTGTCAAGTGCATATTTCTGCATCAATTAAGATCATTTATTTTTCTCCATTCTATTAATGTACTTATTGTGTTAGTTGATTTTCATCTGTTTAACCACCATCGCATGAATAAAGCCCAATCCGCCATGGTGTATAATCCTTTCAATATACTGCTAGATCTGGAGTGATTCTTTCTTAGGTAATTAAATTAATCTAGTATGTGATATTGCTTTCGATTAGATTCTGGGTGAAGAGGGGCACACAATCTAATAAGAGAAATTTAATTTCTATCACCTGCACAACTGTTGGAACAGAAAGCAGGGAAACTAGAAAGGAAAATGCGGGTTTTCTTCTTGTTGGCTTAAAGAAATCTCAGAAGAGCCTCTGTGAGGGCCTTCAGCTGCCAAAAAGGAAGGGCTGCCGATGAAACAGTGCCTACCCACAGCGAAGGCCCCGAACCCGGCTGAGCGATGGGGTCCAGCCGTGGCACAGGTCGCTTGGTCCAGGTCTATGCAGCAGATTATAGTTAGGTAAAATAAGTTGGTAGGTGATTTCTCTGTTTCAAATTCTCTACAGTTGAATGATGAATGTGTGTCCCTGTTATCTGTTGCTGCCTAACAAGGCAAAACATGGTGGCCTAAAGTAAGAGCAATAATTGTATTACCTCTGCTGTTTGGTTAGACCACATGGATAGAAATCCAGGCGGGCTAGGGATCTAGAGAGGCTTCAGCTAGGCAGTCCTGGCTCAAGGTCTCTCATTCCATTCAAACTGGGGCTGGTGGGCACCTCCCCCTCTTCATTTGGTCTCAGCTTCTCTGTGTGCTTTCCCCACATGGGCTGCCTTGAGCTTTCTCACAACACGGTGTCCGCCGGGTGGTGAGACTCTGTGTACAGGAGCCTAGAACTCCCGCTTGAGTGCTCCAGGGTATCTGGCTAAAGCTGTACCTCTCCAATGACCAGCTTCCAAAGTCACACAGCGTCACCTCCTCTGTAGCCTGTGGGTTGACCAATCACTAAGGATGGTCTGATTTGACAGAGGGGACAAAGATTCCACCTCTTCAGGAGAGAAGTCAAAAGTTTACAGGCATGTTTTCAAACTGCTGTGGTTCACTTGACTGGTTATTTTAATGAAATTTTATTTAATTGATTGGAAACTTTAATCCCTTGATACTGACACATAAGCTCGTCATTTGGCTCACAGAACTCACAGCAAGGCAAGCCTGTTCATTCAGTGGCAAACCAAATGCCCAAGAGGGAATTGACTTCTCGAGTCCAGCACTTGTGACCTAAGTATAAAGTGAGGATTCTGCAAAATATCACTACTTCCAATACAGATATATAAAACCCATCTTCCAGGAAACAGTGTCCCATTTTTCTTTATGTGAAGTTTAAGAAAGTATCACAAAACCAAGGCCCCCACAGGACCTGTGGCTGACATTCATTTGCTATCTCCATTTCCCCTATTTCACAGAGCACAGAGCCCACAGCTGGTGAGCCTTTAAATGAACACGAGGTGCAAGAAGGATGTTCTGTGTGTGTGTTGGCGGAGGTCTCTCTGGATAAACAATGGTTGCTCATTTATTTATGATGCAAAAATCCAATGTGCATTCAGCAGGGGGAATCATCAATTATTTACTTTGAACTCCCTGTGTCTAAGTACAGCTTTTTGTGTGTATGAGGCACGTCCATTTTTATTATTTAAAAATGTGTAATTTTCTTTTTGAATGTGGTGAATATTCCATCTCAAAGCGTGTGGCATTGTGGTAACCTGTACATTTAGTAAAGGATTTTAATTTATTATTTCATTCTCATCTGAACCCTGTAGTCAAACGCCCAAGAATTATAACAGGTGGATATCAGGGGTTCACTCATTCACTGCATACTCACTCCTTTCCCCACCTGCCCCCCAACTGGAAATTCTGTATCATCTGAATCATGAATTATATCCTAGGCTCAAACATCTACTCAGGCTTCCTACCCTGACTACCCTGACCCCGGTGAAGGCATGACTAGGGTAACACCATTTTTCCAGTGCACATTATAGCTCTTAAACTCTGTTTTCATCTACATTAACTCTGGATCCATCGTCTCACGTGGCCAGAGCAGACAATCTGGTTTCTATGGTCTCTGTGGAAAATGTGAAGACTTTAGAGATGCCCATGGCCTACTGTGTAGGTTCTCCAGGGGGTTCATTTACCCCCACTATATGTGTAGCAGCCCCTCGGCAGCAGCACTCAGTGAGATGGTGACTAAGGGAAGACACAGGTGTGCTCCAGGAATGACTGTCATTCTAGCCATTTTTAAGGGTTGGCCAGCTGGCTGGCTAAGACCCTGATCCAATGCTCTGGCTTTGAGGCACTTGAGCAGTGCCAGTAGCAAAGGGCAAGCTGTTAGCTCCCTTGCCCAGCATTCTAGCAGCCTACTCCAGCCCCTCTCCTGGGTTGAGGCACTGCAGGTATGCCTTCCATCAGGTCCCTGGCTCAGATTACCTTGGGTGAGCCCACTGAGGGGAGAAGGGTTGACTCATAGCCTTCAGCTGCCACACCTCTGGATCCAGTGTGGCATGCATGCAGAAACCACGCTCTTCCCAGGCGGTTTCCAGGCGATGACTAAGAACAGGGGAGGGAAGGGGGTGGCTAGAGCCAGGACTTCTCTTTCCAATGTGGAGTTCCCTAGTGGGCAGTCACTGCTCTAGATCTTCCCATCAGAGAGACTTTCTCTGGACTGCATTGTAGTCTGAGGTTCTTTCTACCCAACCTTCCTTCCATTCCTGTTTCTTTTCACGGATGTCAGACCTGCGTCATAACCTGAAGGATCTTCTCTCCTACTTTTGCTC
The DNA here is from genome assembly GCA_004026765.1 of Micronycteris hirsuta. Lineage (NCBI taxonomy): Eukaryota > Metazoa > Chordata > Mammalia > Chiroptera > Phyllostomidae > Micronycteris > Micronycteris hirsuta. Next base: position 172,394 of record PVJI01000739.1, on the reverse strand, counting down.
CATCTCTCCTCTCTTGAAGCATAAACAGGCACTTCCCCCAGCAAGTCTCTCCTAGTTCTAATCTCACTTTGGATTCTGCTTTCCGGAGAACCCGAACTACATGCTCGTTTTCTAGGTTCACCTTTCTTCTCTTCCCAACTCTTCCATTCTCCTTTAGTTCCTGCCCACACGTTTTCTACCTGTCCACCAAATAGGTCTGTTTTATTCTTTTCTTTTCTTGTGGGAGAGCAGAAAGGGATAAAAATACCACTCTATGTAAGCCTAACCTAAATCCTTCACGCCCACAAGCACAAACACACACGTGCACACGTGCGTATGCACACAACTGGCTTACGTTCTCTGTCTCCACTCTGCAGAGTAGGTCTGGGCACTCCTCCCTCCACCCCTCGTACAACAGATGAAGACTTTTAATTAAGCAAAGAAGTTGAACTTTGGGAAAAAAATGTAGGTAAAACACTCATATGTGTTATATCTGAATTTTACTTGATCTAATTTAATTAATCTTCATATTACCAGTGCCAGTTCCCTAGAGTAGTACTAACATAGTTATAATAAGTTGAATAAAGACCCCACGTAATTTCTAAACCCACGCTACTCTTTACGTAACCCTCTCGCACTTCCTCCTATCCAGAGGCTTCAAGCTTCCTTCTGCCGTTTCTTAAAGACCTTACCTATTATGCCCAAATCAGAGCTCTTACCACTCGAATTTGTTCTTGGTCCTCATCTAAAATCCATATTCAAACACTTATTTCACTAATTATCATTATTCCAGCTGCCACAAATCTGATTAAATTCATAAAGTGAGAAAAAAATTGCTTTGAACTGAGGTAGACTTTGATTAAGTAATTTCATGTCCTTTGGCTTTAGCTTTCTCATCCATGCTACCTAATTTACAACGTCTACTGTAAACTGAAAGTATTTTCTAAGAAATTAACTCACACAACAGTATGAATGGTTGAAATCTTACTTTCCGTTTTCTGGGAGGTATATATCTCCATCTCTATTTCTAATATACTTATGAAATCAGATAAATCAGTCGTATGCAGGCTTCGTGTTGATGGAAGTGAAGAATTAGCGTCGAGGACATACCAGGAGCATCGGAAAGGTCGACTCTCCTGGAATCAAGGTGTAATCACCCCTGCCTCCCTGCCCACACTCACGCGCACCTGCTGCCCCAGCCAGCCACCCGCTCGCACAGCTCCAGCGGTGCACACGTGTGTGCACGTGCGTGGGCAAGTTGACTAACTCCTGGGCCAGACAGTAAGTCCTCTGGTTGCCCACGAAGCCACATGATTGATGCTCTGATCGTGAAGGACAGAGCACTCACAGATGACATGCAAGGGGTGTGAAATACAGGACAAAACCTTCGTTATTTATGTGCAACGACTCCAAAGATCTAACAGAAAGGAAAGGTGACATTTCCTTTCCCAGACCTGGGAAGAGATCCTGAAATCCACACACCGTGGAAAAGTGTAAGCTTTCTCCTGAATCTTCCTCCTGCCCTGTCAGCTTCAAGTGTTACAACGAACTAAGGGAACAGCCCAGGGAACAGCCCAGGGATGCTGCAAAGAATCCTCAGCAAAATGGGTTATGGTGAGACCCTTGCTTGGAGGAGAAATGAAGAGCCTGTTTCTTTACTCTTCAAGCTTTTAGGGCAGTACCTTGATGTTTCAGATTCTCTCTAGTCTCAGAATATAGCCAGGGTATGTCAGAACCCTCCCCCTAAATGTTCCTGGGGGACCCCGGGAGACCAAGGAGTGTGAGCCTCAGGCCGGAGGGGAGGTTGTGAGAAGCTTGCCACAGCTCTCTGATCAAAAGCAGCAGATAAAGTAGGATAAGATTTTGAAGTATTAGTCAAAGATTTTTCCTCCCATTTCTTTACTTGGTGAAACTTCCCCTAACCCAGAGAGATGGAACATTTTACTTTCATGTCTCAGGACAGAGATATTTGAGCAGCTATGCCAAGAGGAAGAAAAATGGACTCAGCTGTGGATCCAAATTGATTTTTGAAACTTCTGGTAGAAACAATGGTCTGCAGAAAGATTTTTAAGTCACAAGGGCCTCAAAATTATGAGTTTCAAGAGTACATATGGCATAGCAAATGTTTTGGTAAACACTGAAATGAGAAAGTAGATGAAGAGCTGAGCATGGCAGCCTGTCCGCTGGATTTCATAGTCTGGGAGGGGAGAGAACTGGGAGGGAAAGAAGCCCTCCCACGTGGCCCCAATGCAGACCCGCCTGGTCTTCTGGCAGGTCCGCATGATAACAATCCCAGGTGGGTTGGGAGAAGTGAAGAAATTACATGTCTCGTTTCCCTGTGGAGCTTGGGGAAATAAAAACCGTTTCTGGTGCCAGCAGAGAAATGGCGCTGAGGTGCAGAAGTGGCTGTGAAAGTGTTTCAAGGACTAGGAGTCCTTGGGGGTGAGGAGTGGTTCCCTGCACCCTCCAGAGAAACAAACACACGTGAAAAGAAGACCAGACTTCCAGAGGCCTTCTGCGTGGGACAAGAAAGATGAAGCAGCAAGCTAAATGGTCAAATAACTGGAGAAATGATGGGAACAAAGGTGGCTCAATAAATACTAACAGTGACTGACAACCCAGGGCCGGACGGCCCCCAATGCACATCACACACATTCACGCACACTCACAGGTGTGCACACATGCCGGCCTTATCACCTGGCCAGACACTGAGGTTCAGTGCGACAGAGATCTTGAGAATCCTAACATTCACACATTAAAAAACTGGCTTCTTGAGTTCTATATGTTGTTCTAGGTTTCTGGCATACAGCGGTGTACAAAAAATTTAGTTTCTACCACCCAGTGACATACATCTTAAAAAGGAAAATAGAATTAGCTATTGGAAATAAAGTCACGTTTCTGGCAAAGGTATGTTTGTGGCCTGAATTAATGTCTGTTCCCTGGGGATCTTAGGGACGTGCGGGGAGCCAGGAGGCTCAGAGAGAGGCACTCATGACAGCCTTAGTGTGCCAATATGATGTGCAGGGTGTCCCACCTCTCTCCGTTAGGGTTCCGTAGCCAACTTCTGGTAGTTTAGTCTCAGAATAAGAAAGAAAGAGAGCTGCCTTGACTGGTGATTCAGAATTGAGGCAGAAACTATGGGACTAAATCAGATTTCTCTTAGTTCTAGACTCTTGACACTTTGCCCAAAGGTCACACCAGTGTAGTTCACATATTGGCTCTTCCATAAGGACTTGTCTCCTGGCCTAGACGCTATTATTCCAAGTAACCAGGCCCTGGCTACTAAGCTATGAGCTACCCTAGTTACTAAGTCCCTAGCTCCCTGAGGTTGATAAAATACCACCAACCTTGTGTTGATGGAAACCATATGTTTGTAACTTCATGTCAGTGTCAGGCGGCAAGACCTGGAGCAGGAGCGATGGCTTCATGTTCCACAGAGCATTTGCTCTCCTTGGGCTCTTAGAGATCAGTCCTACAAGCTGCTGGGATAACCAGCATTTAAAAACTCCAGACAAGAAACCCTTTTCTCTGGACTTGCATTTGCCCTTGGTACTTCCAGATAGGAGTCAGAGTCATCTTCTCAAAGCCGAAGCAGCTCGTGCATCATGCCACCCCACCCCCACCCCAACATTGCTCCCCACAGGGAAATGGCGCACCTCCTTGGAGGCAGTGGGGATCAATCTAGGCTTTGTTCATCTATGGTGATGGAAAATACTCGTCACAGAACTCCAAAGTCACCCTGAGTGCCTGCGGTTGATTATATACAAAGAGAAAGGCCTGAGATGTCCAGGGACTGGGGCCAGGACCACCCTCTCAGGGCTGAGCAGAGGAGGGGCATAAAGACGCCTATTGTTTACCTGGGGCCTCTCTGATGCCCAGTCAGGAAGCCCCTTCGCAAACAGGGTTGCCTCTGGCAGCCCTTGGGGACCTGGGGAATACGTTTGCCCGGCCTTTGGTCTGTGTGTTTAGACTCACGCCACAGCGAATTTCATCCGGGAGGAGAGCTGTTTCAGATGACCATGAATAGCAGCTTTCATCAGCTGTCGCTTCCCATTAAGCCCGGCATAACATGGAAATGTACTAGAGGCTGCTGGAGGCCTGCAACGGCAGTGGTTCTTTCTATTCTAAACATTGATTAACTTCATTTATCTTTTTAAAAAGGTTAATCCATCCACTTGTCTCCCCTCAGTACCACTGCCCTTTGCTTAGGTTCACTGGACTCTTTGGGATGAAAAATTTGGTACCATAGTCAATTTAGATGACAGTCTTTCTAGCTTATATCTGGAGCTCCATTCTGTGTTATTTCCTTTGGAACAACCAATCAGTTGTGTGCCTCACCTTCCTCACATGGACTGGGTCTCAAAGAAACAGGATGCATTCTCTGTACTAGGAAAAATGGGATAGTGCTACTGTGGACAGGTATTCTGTCTTTTACTTGTTAGGAGTAGTGATGGGCTTATTATTTCAGTGGCATTTGCTAAACCAGCTCTCTAAAAAAAACACAAGAGTAAAAGAAATTTAAAAAAGATCATTTTGTAGTGTTTGCCAATTTCTACAGTGTAAATACTTCCACCATGGTTGATTTCAAGCCACCAGCATGGCATCACTAAATGTGGAGTCTACGGAATTGGGAGTAGGCTCTAGGAAGCCAGTAGAACTCAGCTCCAACACACAGCAGGCTCAGGGGCCTGTTGGTTGGTTTTACAAAGCTGTGGGATAAGTACAGGCATACAAATTTATTGATCTATATTCTTCAAGCCAGTGCACATAATAAAAGAGCCCTTGATCCAAGTGATGGAAGAAGCAGGAATGGGGGACAGCATTATTGGTGGTAGGCCAAGCTAGGTGATGTAATTCACTTTAAGCTCTATCCCAAGACCAAACAGGTAAGAAAACCATTCACTGGCCATGGAAGATGTGGAAACAAGCAATGGAGACCGGCCAAGCCCACCTGCTTGACCCTCAAAATCCCACTTAGGTTTGGCTGTACTATGGATAAACACAGAATTGGGCACCAAGACTTATTCATCCAGGCTTAATAGAAATCACCAGATTTTATTGTGCTGGGCAGGCAGGCAGGAGAAGGGATCTAAGTAGCTTTGAAGAAAAATGACCCTCACTAGCAATTTTCTATATAAGCTGCTATGACTAAAGTAAAGTTGCATGAAATCAGCCCGACTCCCCCTGATAACCACTGATTAGTTTAAGGATTGGTGCTTGATTCAGAGCAACTGTGCCTGGGGTGTGGACAGTGGAGGTCAGTGGCCTCGGGGTTGATCTGGGACAAGCACTGCCCAGTAGGGGCACTTACATAGCATGGTGGCAAAATGGCCCAATTAGGTCCTCCTGGGGAAAATGTGCAAATGTAATGTAAACACAGAAGAGTTGTGTCATTTGTCCTCAGTCATTTCTCTGTGAAGTGTGAGAAACTGCTTTTCTGGTTTTCTGTGAAGTAAGTGTGACGCATGTCCAGTCCTGTAACTGTGGAGTCCCTGCTATTCTTCCCTGCGTCTTTCAGCACAGTACCTATGTCTGCCTCTGTTTCTACCCCAGAGTTAAACCAGTCCTGTGCTTAAGGAAACTGACACCTAGGGATATAAGGCTTGTATATAAATAACCATATTTGTAGGGTGTCACTAAGGGGCTCCGATGAAGGGCTTTGAGGAGAAGGGAGACGGCTTAAGTTGCAGAGTGGGTGGAGAAGGGATTAGGACACAGCCTTGCACCTGGGCATGGAAGGGTTCACAGTACGAAGACATGTGAAGAAGTTAGGGGTGGGGAGAACGGGAGACCATTCCAGAAACCATAGGCCATGGTATGAATCAGGCAGGCATGGATTGTGAAGGGAAGAAAAAAAAATCCAACCCCAAATACGCCTTTTTGATCTACTGATTTTGGGGTTGATTACTTTTAAGAAAGAGAAGACAGAGGAGAAGCTCTAAAAACTGAGTGATTATTTGTAAGAGACATTTACACACTGACAAAGGAAACCTTCATTTGTAAGGGTACCTTCCACTCTGTACCAGGAAGACAGCTTGACTAAATTGCATGACTCTCTTATCAATGGAGAAGTCATGGATTTAAATCTGCAGAACAACCTTGCCCTTTTTTATCATGCTTTTCCTGGCCTCTCCTGTAACTTGTCCCCCTCCCCTGACCTCTTCTATCTTAGCTGGAGATGCTATTCAAGTAGTGGCTTGGACGACTTTTAAGGAGTTAGTCTTCCTGGGTGTCTCCCATGTTTACAGGAGATATACATGTTATTAAACTTCTATTTTTCTCCAGTTAATCTGTTTTTTATTAAAGACAGATCTCAGCCAAGAACCTAGAAGGGTAGAGAAAAAAATATTTTTCCTTCCCTGCAACTGTAAGGTGGGGGACAGGAAAGGAAGGAGGAAACCATAGGAAATAATATCAGAAAGAAATAATTCAGGCCATATTCTGAACAGATCTTAATGGTAGACTGAGAGGCTGGACTTCAAATAAAAATAATGAGCTCACAAAGATTTTTGACCAGGAAGGAGACGCTCTAAGAATATCTGGAAAATTACTGTGGTGATGGGGTGAAGCCAAGAACACAAAAGAAATACGATCCTATTTCACTGATCCATCCAGAAACAATCCAACATTGAAACTTTTTCTGATTAGCATGCCATTTGTATCAAAAGATGACAACCGATATGATATCTGGCATCAGCGAAAATGAGACGTGCAATGCTAGATCTGGAGGTAGGTTAACCATGTCTGGACATCCTGCCAGGGCTTGGGCAAGTGCCACGCGGGAGGGTGGCTCTCGCTTAGCCCAGCAGCGTACAGCAGTATGTATGAGGTGTGCGTAATTGGCGACAGTGGAGCTAATAGGATTCACTCATATTTTTTCTTTTGATTTTTCTCTATAAAAGTGCACTCTCTAGAGAAAAAGATACCACTTCTATTACAAACTTACTCTCCCAAGAACATGTTTAGAAAGGAATGGAATACATTCATCACAGAATTGTTGCAAAGAGTGATGTAAAACCACCTAGCACTCTGCGCCTATAAGAACTGCTTAGAAATGCTTTCCAAATATGACTCATTTAACTTTGAAACTCTCAAGTACAAAGTCCCCTGCGATGATGTACCTGTCACACACACCAGAGGTGGTGGAGCAGGGAGTTGAAAGTGAAGGCTCTGGAGCCAGAATGTCTAGTTTGTAATCAGCCTCTATAATTTGCCCCCTTTGGAAACGTAAACAAGCACTTAGCTGCCCCATGACTCAGTTTCCTCTTCCATAAACTGGTGCTGAGGTTGTGGGGAACACTAAGTGAATTCACACTGAAATTTAAAGTAGTACCTAACACATAATTAGCACTCAGTAAATACTAGCCAGGAATATCCACCATCTCTTAACGTCTCTGTTTGTTTCCATCAGAGGAAAGTTTGTTAAGGTCCTCTCACACACAGAATGAGGCTGGGACATTCTCATCTCTCTGGAATCTACCTTGGGCACTATATTTCATGCTGCTTAGAGAAATTGTCTTAACTGAGCCCATTTCCATCTGCAGACAATAAGGGGTTTTAATTACTCTGTCACAGTCACCCTTGAGTGGCTTTCTGGAAACTTTCCATTTCCATAGGGTCCTCTGCTTTGTTCTGGACCCCAGCATGCTCCTTCCTCCCCTACCCCGTGCCAGGCAAGACCCTGCCCTGTGGGTTGGGAAGATGGAGCAGGACAGCATTTTGCAGTGCATTATCCAAGGGGAGCAGAAAGGATGCCTGAGCCCTGATTCTGGTGTGACTCAGTTGGTTGGGCATCGTCCTGCAAACCAAAAGGTTGTGGGATCAATTCCCAGCCAGGGTACATGCCTGGGCTGTGGATTCCGTCTCCAGTTGGGGCACGTGCCGGAAGCAACCGATCGATGTTTCTCTCTCACATCAATGTTTCTTTTCCCCTCTCTCTCCCTCCCTTCCCCTCTCTCCAGAATCAATAAAAGAAAAACAAATTAAAAAAGAAAGAAAGAAAGAAAGAATGCCCGAGTCTTCCCTCTTTCCTCCTGAACACATTTCATTCATTGTCTCACTGGGCCTTTTAAAGCAGTGGAATATCTTTTAAAAATACTTTTTAGATTACCACCAACATCTACAACACGTTTTAAACAAAACTTTAAAAAAGGCTTTTATTTCCTGCTGGTGTGTATTACTGAGAGTGAGAAACGTGAAAGATCCACTGAGCTCTCCGTACGCCCCAGCGCCACTGCTTCTACTGGCCCTGCGACCCGACTGCCCCACTCCCAGTCACAGCCTTTTCTGTTCCGGGGCTGATTTTATGCCAAGACAATATATTTGTCTTCTTCCTCTTCTTTTTTTATTTTTTTACCTAATGTACGTGTGTGTCTCCCGAGACCTATTGTGAGTAAAAAAAAAAAAAAATACTCTTAATTTGCTATCCCTAACTTATTCTATAGACCTACTATGTCAGTCCTGATTTCTCCAAAAATGTCGTTCTCCTAATTATAAGGTAAATAAATCTTGGGGGTGTAATATACAGCATGGTGACTATAGTTAACAATGCCTTATTTTATATTCGAAAGTTGTGCCCTGGCTGGTGTCGCTCAGTGGATTGAGGACAGGCCTGTGAATCAAAGGGTCACTGGTTCGACTCCCAGTCAGGGCACACGTCTGGGTTGCAGGCCAGGTGCCCAGCAGGGGTCACTCGAAAAGCAACCACACACTGATGTTTCTCTCCTGCTCTTTCTCCTTCCCTTCCCCTCTGTCTAAAAACAAATAAAGAAAACCTTTAAAAAATACTCTATTGTATATTTGAAAATGGGCAACTGAATGGATCTTAAAAGTTCTCACTACAAGAAAAAAAGTTTGTAACTGTGAGGTGATGAACATTGACTAAACTTATTGTGGTAATCATTTTGCCATATATACATATAGCAAATCATTATGTCATATACTTTAAACAAATTGTATGTCAACTATATCTCAATGAAACTGAAAAATCATCTTAAATGCCATTCTCTGGGAAGAATAAGCATGGGAATATTTTCTTCCCAGAATTCCCATTAATTCAAAGTTATTATTTTGAAGGAAACAATAATTAACCCCCTTTTCTCCTGCAATCTTTCAAATGTATTTTAAATGACCAAATCAATAGATGTGCCAGCGTTAATCACAAGAAGGCAGGAGGCAGGCTTGTGTGTGTGGAATATAAAATGGGAAGGAAGAAAAACAAGGAGATTTAGGGGTTCTCTTCTTCCCCTCTCCCTGCAGATAGTACTTCAGAAGAATTTGGGGCCACTCCCTCTCTACCCCCTCTGACTTCATTTGCAGCTCCTCCCAGCAGTTCATAGTGATGTTGGCTCTTCCATATGGCAGGGGCTCGGCGGGTTCAGGAAAACGTGCCAGTCACTGCCCCTGCATGCTCCTGGAGATGGAGCGTCACCTGATGCATAGGGTGCGTGGGTATAAGCAAAATAGCTTGATCAGGGGTAGGGGGTGAGGGGTGAAGGTAGAAGAAAGATTTTTCCGAAATTAGATTGAGGTTTTCCTGGATTGAGAGAGAGATAGAAAGAAAGGAAAAAGAGTTACTAGACAAGGTTCCCAAGACCCCAAAGGGATAATGAAGAAGAAAGAAGCCCCCCTGCTGGAGCAGGTCATAGGAGCTGACCCTGCAAAAGTCCGCCGGGGCATTTCCCTCCAGTAGCGGAGGGTGTGGGCATTGGTTCTGAGTCTGGGATTCTCCCATCTTCACTGGTAAGTGTGGTCCCCTGGCACTGACTATGGGGTGGTTGCGTTGGATACAAATTTAAACGGTGCTATAGTGACATTATTCATACAACATCACATTAAATGAAAAAAATGATGTGAAAGGCCAGTTTCCAAAAAATTGCAGGAAAAATTAAGTGAAGAACTACATCATTTCCGACGCACTGTCACCTTTGCCAGGTAGCAGCCCCGTTTCCTCCGTGTAAAGACCTTCTCAGCACCTTCAGCCCATGTCCTTTGTACTCATTGCTGTTTCTGGGCATGGAAACTTCTAAAGCAGCCTGTTGTTTTAGCATTGATTGTAATTATTATTTTAAACCATTTTTAACTCAGAACAGCGTCATGCAAATACTCGTGAAGTGGTAGTACTAATGTACCAAAAATCGTACATAGAAGTCAGGTAGTTCAGTGTGGAAATAGAATGACATACATTGCTACCATAAAGGCCAAGGAGTTATGTTCTATCATGCCGTTACTTTGAAAAGCAAGGTTGCAAAATATTACAGATAATACTGAGAAAGAAAAACAGCACCAAAACAAATTGTTCTCGATGATGGTAGATCTGTGGAGTCCAGAAAGGTATTCCTTCTGCCTTACGTCTACGTGCTCCAGGACTGCCTCCCAGAGTGTTCTCCCAGAACGCCTGCTCTGCTTCCAACGTGGCTTCCTGGACTTGCTGCTGAGACTTTTATTTTCCCATCCTGTAACTGCTCAGCCAGAGGGGCATTCAGGCTCTAAGGCCGTTGCCCCATCCCTGTCTCATCTGTGCTTGTGCGATGCCCCAGAGTAAGCCCTGGCCCAGGCCGGAGGGCAAGCCCAGGACGCTGGAGCGGCGGGAGTCCCGGCGGTGGGGAAACCTCTCACCTGTGCCCTGGGGTGGGAAAGGCACAGAAGGGCACCGATGCAGAATGCTCCAAGCTGGGTGATCATTAACAACACCCTTCACTTCACTGATGAAGGAATTGGCTCAGTTTTTTCCTTCAAAGACACTATGATTGGGTAAATTGAAGTAAGAATTTATAGTTGAAAATCAAGAAGATCTTCAAGCTAAGAGAATAAATAGAATGTAGATCATTATCACACTGGAGAAATATAAGTTTTGGTATCTGGGAAAGCAAATGCAAAGAATTGTATTTTGGGTCATTTCCCCAAAGACTTGCTGGTGGTTGTTATTCAGCTTTCTGCTAAATGGTAGTTTGGCATTAATGGTTTACAGAAGGCAATGTAGGTGAGATGTGCAAGGAACATTTCTGGGGACCAGAGAAGAGCCTCCTGGGACGGTGCCTGAGTGATACCCTTTAGGGTAGGCATCCTCCAGGGTGGCATGGGCACAGGGTATAAACTGGAGTCAGAAATAAACCGCTGAAAACTCACAGAAGAAACCAGCGTGCATCTACCAGGGTCGAGACTTAAGAGTGTTCATGAAAACTATAGAGTTTGGCAAAATGTTCAGTAGCTGCTGTCTCCCACCCACCAGGATTATACTACTACTTTCAATGTTTCTGTCGATAGATTGCAAAAAATTCATTTCATAATGTGCTGCGTTGGGCAGGATGGGCTCAGTCCTGCCCATGGACGGCATTTGGCAGAGAGACCATAGGCATTCTATTCACCAGGAACCTCCATGGTTGCTGAGGTGGTGTCTTCGGCTAGAGAAGATCACCTTCGTGACAGCCTTTATCAACAGGAGTTGAGGAGTAGAGTCTTATCGACTAAATCAGCTCCGATCTCATAACTCTGACCCTCTCATCTCTTTCCAGGTCCTTTTGGGCAACGTTTTTTTCACAGTCTTATCTCCATTTGTTCTTTACTTTCTCTCACCTGATTCATGCCATCCACTATCAGAATGAGTTTGGCATGGACTAAATTCCTTGAATCTTTAATCCCTTTAACTGCTCTAACTAGGGCTTTCTTTGTACTAGACTGTGGCTCTATAAACTGGATCAAATCCCTCTCTGTTTATATCACATGTGGTTTGCATTAATACCGGGAAGAATGTTCCATGCCAACCTTTGAGCTGAGCCCAGCATACTACACAATCCAATGGCATTCATTCCTTTTCCTCAACTCTGAAGCTCCTGTTCTTACATGTGAATGCCCTGATTCTTTCTATACTGGGTTCTAGGGTGAGTCAGAATAAACCTAGAGCTGAGCAGACAGCTGGAGCAGCTTATGACAGGAGCATAGTGTGTCAAGAAATGGGGCAAGGAGGTAAAGGTGTGGTTAGTCAGAAAGTCAGACCAAATGACATTACTCAGGCAGATCACACGGTCCATGGGGACAGGTCTGGATTGACCACATGCAGAAGTCGAAGCCAAGGGCAACTGAAGCATGGGATTGTCAGTGGCATCTGGCAACTTCCTAGTGGATATGCTGGGTTCTCCCCTCTCCACTCTTCTTAATCTCCAAAGATTTTTGCCTGTCTTACTGGATGGAGTTTGAAGTTTGGAAACTAAATTAAAGGCTCCTGTTTTTTCATGGTGGGCCCAGCTGCGATCTCTTTTTACTTCTAAATAGAGACTAGAGTAAGAGCAGCTGAGGGATCTTCTCCTCTGTTCTTTTACAAGGTCAAATAAACCAGGTTGTGACCAATGGAGAAAAGAACGAAGGCGACCACTTGGGGCTTTGTCTAGATCTCAAGAAGTTGGAACAGGTACTCCCTGAAATCTCTTTGAATTCCAATATTAAATTACATTGGAAATGAATTAAGATTTTCTGCACTTCATTTGACATTTCTTTGACAGTCCTGTGCATTTGTTTATGCCCCTGGTGAATCATATTAAATTCTTGGATTTTGGTCCAGGGGTTTTGAAAAAAGGATCAAATTGCTTTACTATCTTTAAAATTCTAAGTGTTAGAAAACTTTAAAAATTAATATCTTTTTGATTTTTCATGAAAAAATGTTGTGGAAATAACTGGTTGAAACAATATTTTTGAGTGGTAATAATTGGAGTCACTGGTTTCATTACAGTATATTTATGTATATATACATACACATATGTATATATACATACACATATGTATATATATTTTCTTTTCAAATATTTTTTATTTGGACTACAAGAAAAAAGAAAAAAAGACCTTGTTATTTGCCAAATTCTTTTATATACCATCCCGCCTTTTCTATTACACTGATTGGGAGCGCTGGCGTGCTTGGCCCAAAGCAGAAGGCAATGCGTGATGTGTCTGCCAGGTCTCGAATGGAAGTTGAAACCTCAGGACACTCTGGGAGGGCTCCCTCACTCCTGCTGGCAGTCCCTTGGCCTCTGACCCCTGGGTGCGGTTCAACAGGACCTTTTCCCTAAGCATCTCAGATACAAAGCATGACCCACTGTGGAACAAGGGAGCGTCTCAGTGTGAACTACCCCCACTTTCATTGCTCTATTGAAAGAAGGTCAATATGTTTATCCATTCTTTTTTTACTTTTTTTTTTTACTTTTAATGATATTACTATCTTCCTTAGATAGTAAGATAGAAGAATAGATAGGCAAAAATGTTGTGACAATGACCACCATTCGTTTCAACCTGAAAATGTGATAGAAGCCTATGACCCTCTTTTGCTTCCATGCTACTGCTTAACCCACTAAAACTGCCTCTGTTGCCAAGAGTGTGATGACAAAATCACTTCTCTTAATTGCTCTTGAATGTAATGAAGCAGAAGAGAGAAGGAAGGTCTTTGATTGCTAGCCTCATCAGTACCTAATGAATCAAGCATTCCATCCCTGGATACCAGTGGTTTTAACTAGCAATAAGTCCAGGATTTATTGGGGCAGATGGCTATGATATAGGACGCTGGTGTGCAAAAGTTCCCCCAAAGTCAGAGCGCTGCATGCCCACTGGGGCAGCCCAGTGCTGCAGAACAGATGCATTTCCTGCCCTGGTTACTTCACTTGGGTTCTGTAACCAAAGAGGTCCCTGATGACGAATTCCTCTAACACTTATAAAACCACATTTCCCAGGAAGGTCTTTCTGAGGTGAAGTGAAAGTTAACGGGAAGCACAGTGAGGGGCCGGGGTCAGGTTGCACTTGGGAGGTTTGCTCCAGTTCACACGATGCTGTGGGCCTCGCAGACACATCCACTCTGCCGTGATGTGGTAAATGCAGAGGGAGGTGAGTTTGCCAGTTCCTGTGTATGGCTTCTTTCCGGAGCAGAGGTAGAATGCCACCCAGAAAGGCTGTGTTGGTGGTAAAAGGTGTCCTGCAAGCCTCACCAAGAGGGGAACTATTTGCAAGTCATAACTAACATTGATATCAATGACATCTAATAATAATCAAGTACCTAACACATACCACTCACTACTCTAAGAATTCAACACACAGAACTTCATTGAATTTTCACAACAATTCTACAGATTTGATGCCATCATTACCCCTAAAAATGAAGCAAATTAAAATAGCTATAATCTGGTTCCATGATCTTAGTGAACCCAAGTATCTTCTGGGTACATTTCAGTTTTAGGACTGGGGGACTAAAATGTGATGAAGTTAAATGTACTGTTCAAATAGTAAGTTGTCATTTGAGATCCCAGTGACCTTACGTTGTCCACTTTCCTCTCCAAACCTCTTTCCCCATTTATTCCTTTATACTCCATAGGACATAGGAAATAGGTTTCGTCACCTGTACCACCTTCAATCAATTGGTAGTAGCTTCCCAAAACCTGTGGTCGGGGAGGATTCTCAGGAGAAACTGAGGTTCAATATGTCAGAGTACCATGATCAATTAATGATGTCTTCTGTGGGCACAGGAGGAATCCTATAAGGTAGGTGAGCCAAGTAATATCCCCTCCACAGTGGCGCCATTGTACCTCTGTCGATACTTCAGTAGGGACCTGAAACCATAAATTAACTCTTTAACATATATTCTGAGAAGCTCCTTTGTGGTGGCACTGCGCAGTGTCCTACCCTCACCCCATCGATGATAATCCCATCCCTCCTATCAAACACTACTGTGCTGAGGAATGCATTCACTGTTTTGAGGTTGGAGATTCCAAGAAGAGTTTCAATGGTTATTGGCTCCCGGTCAGAATTACTTTACTTAAATCTCAATGTAAAACTGATCTAACTCTATATCATTATACCCCACGTTTAAGAACATCTTTCTCTCAACAGTGAGGCAAGAGGTGGGACTGAGGAGATGGCTGAGGATACTAGCTGGCCAGGCTCTCTCAACTTAGCCCAGGTGGTAAAGCTCTAGGAGAGGCAGAAGGAAGCAGCATGGAAAGGCTGCACACGTGTGTGAACAGTGACCAGAGGGGCAGCTCAGCAGGGGTTTGGGGTGTGTAAGTTCTGAGCTCTTCTCTCCCAGAGGGCATCCACTTAACACAGAGAACAGCAGGTGGGCCTACAGCTAGAAGCGTCAGTCTGGAACAGGGTGCAAAAGGGGTACACCAACAAAGCATGAGAAAAGGCAAAGAAAGGCAACAGACTCTACAGGGTCCAGGCTTTGTGTTTTATTTTGCTGTTGGTTTTACTGGAGTGTTCTAGTTGTAGCAATGCTGGGATTGGTTATAGCCAGAGCTGGTTGGAGAGCTGGAGAAGAGGGAAGAAAAGAGGAAAAGGAGAGAAGGTGGTAGAGGAAGCCAAGAAAATCATGTGGAATGCGAGAGAAGGTCTTCTAAGAAAAGAACATGAAGAGGGGGTCTCATAAAAGCCACGCAGGAAAAAAGACAAGGTGATGGGACCACCCCTTGGCAATGAGTGAGTTACATCCCAAACCCAGCGTTCTGTAATTCATCCCTTCGGAAGCAAGGGATTTGATGATAACTTCAGTCCAGCAAAGAAAGTATTCTTCAAGAGACTACAGAGAAAACGTATCAAGGAAAAACAGGTCAAGAGCGTAGTAAATTCCAGTTATTCTACTCAGTCAAAGGAGAATGAAGGCCTCGTCTTATTTAGGAATTAAAAGGCACCACATACTGAGTAAAAAAGCCTTTCTGTCAATGGCTACTGATCTCAGCAAAGGCAGTTGCTAGGTCTGTGACAAAAGCTCAGGTAAAGTTCTGGATGCTTCTGTGCTTGCGTGTCAGCAGCGAGGCGTGGGTGATGGGGGAGGTGCCAACGCTGCAAACTTGGAGGGAAGGCTCTCCCTAGACTTAGACGCCAGAGCTGAAGGGAAACTCAGTGTGCACCTGCTGCAGTCTCCTCATTCATCAGGCTGGGAAACAAGTGGCAGATGTTAAGGTGGCCTGGTGACCCCCACCTCTAGCCAACGGAATATGGCAGGGGTTATGAGAGTCACTCCTGTAATTATGTTACATCATAGAAGATTCCATCTTATTGGCAGGCTTGCTCTAGAGACTCTCCTTGCCAGCTTGGTGAAGTAAGTGGGCATGTTTGAGGGACTGTACATGGTAAGGGACTGTGCTGGCCTCGGGAACGGTGGACAGCCTCTAGGTGCTGAACGTAGCCGCAGAGAGCTGAAAGTGGCCTCCAGCAGTAACGGAGTGCTCAGTCCTACAATCTCAAAAAAAAAAAAAAAAAAATTATTCCAACAACCCGAGTGAGTCTAGAAGCAGATTCTTCCTCAGACAAGTGTCCAGATGAGAATGCAGCCTGACACTGCTGCTGTCTGAGACTCAGATCAGAAGGCCCAGCCAAGCTCACTCGGACTTCAGACCTGCAGAAACTCTGACGTGGATTCATGGCGATTCATTCTGCAGCAACATGCCTCAACACATGAAACCCAGGAGGGAGAAATAATCTGTCCATGGTAAATTCAGTGTAGACCAGGAAATATTTGTTTTATGTCCCATGCATTTATGGGATTGCTTGGGATTGCATTGTTTCCCCCCAGAAAAATATGCTGAAGTCCCTACCCCAAGCACCTGGTAATGTGACCCATTTGGTTTTTGAAGTTATACTATTTTAAAACACTAATATTAAAAATAGAACTACCATATGATCCAGTAATTTCACTTCTGGGTAATTGTCCAAAGCAAACAAAAGTACTATCTAAAAAATATATATGCACCCCATGTTTATTGCAACATTATTTACAATACGCAAGGCATGGAAACACCCTAAATGTCCACCAATAGATGAATAAATAAAGAAAATGTTCATATACATGAATATTGCATAATGTATATTATTCAGTCATAAAAAAGAAGGAAATCTTGCCATTTGTGACAATATAGTTGGACCTTGAGGGCATTATCCTAAGTGAAATAAGATATGCAGAGAAAGGCAAATACCATACGATCTCACTTGTGAAATCTAAAAACAAACAAAAAAGTTTATAGCTACCTGGAACAGGCTGGTGGTTGTCAGATGCGGGATATTGTGTAGGAGATTCAAAGGTAGAGGGGTCCAAAGGCATAAACTTCCACTTATAAAATGAGTGAGACAGAAAGATGTAAGGTACAGCATAGTGACTATAGTAAATAATACTGTACTGGTAACTTGAAAGTTGCTGAGCGAGTAGATCATAAGAGTTCTCTTCACAAGGGAAAAAATCTTGTAACTGTGCAGAGTGATGGATGTTAACTAGACTTATTGTGGTGATCATTTCACAATATATAAATATTGTACATCTGAAACTAATATAATGTAACATGTCAATTATACTTCAATAATTTTTTCACAAAGGTGAGGTTATACTAGATTAGTATGTGCCTCAAATCTAATAATTGGTGTTTTTATAAGGACAGGAAAATTGAGAGACAAAGGGGACACAGGCACATAGAGGAAAGATGACTACGTGAAGACAGACGCAGAAATTCCAGCTAAAAGCCAAGGAATGAGAAGACTCCTGAAAACCACTGGAAACAAGGAGAAAAGTAAGGGAAGGAGTCTTTCAAAGCATATAGAAGGAAATAATCCTGCCAGCACCTTGATTTCAGATGTCTGGACACCTGAACTAGGAGAAAATACATTTCTGTTGTTTTAAGGCACTCTGTGCTAATTTGTTAGGGCAGCCCCAGGAAACTAAAATCGGTACCTTGGAAGGTAAGTTTAGAGGCTCCAGTTCGCAGGGTCCTATATCTGAGTTCTTTAAAGTGATGAGATAGCAGGCCAGGGTTAGAGGTGGACAGGGCGGAATGAGACCTGGGGTGAGGAAAGGTGTGTGTACGCATGCTCATTTAAACAATAATGCGTAGGTGATGGGTACCACAGTGCTAGATATTATGTGGGAGAGCCATAGTTGTTTTGATTTTCTTTTGGAACTATTTGAGCCAAACATCATATCAATCCCACTTCTGGGGACATATCTCACATAAGAACAAAATGTATTATGTGTTATAAATCTACTTCTGTAAGCCAACAAAGAGATAAAATTGAATTGTAAAAAGTCAATTAATCCAAAGGATGGCAGAAATAGATAAAGAAATGAACAAAAACAGATTGGCCAAATAGAAAACAAATATCAAGATGACAGATTTAAACCTAACTATATCAATAATCACATTAAGTGTAAATGGTCTAAATATCTCAACTAAAAGGTAGATTGCCATAATGGATAAAAAAATATCAAGATCCAGCTACATGTTGCCTATAAGAAAAATATTTCAAATATAAAGACACAAATTGGTTGTAAGGAAAAGAAGAGAAAAAAAGCTTACCGCACAAATACTAATTAAAATAAAACTTAAATGACTATATTAATATTGCACTACATTTCCAAGGAAGTAATGTTACCAGGGATATAAAAGACTATTTCATAATGGTAACGATGCCAATTCATGAAGGAGACATAATAATCTTAAATATGTTTGTACCTAGTAACAGAACCTCAAAATATATAAAGCTAAACTTTATAGAACTCTAAGAAGAAATAAAAATTTTTTGGAGTATTGAATATATTTCTTATTTTTAATACAGTAATGGGTTCATTGGTTTTTACATATCTCAAAACTTATCAAACATATGATTTAAATATTTACAGTCATTATGTTTAACTGTGTGTCAATAGAGCTGTTTAAAAAGTATATTGGGCCCTGGTTGGTGTGGCTCAGTGGATTGCGTGCCAGTCTGTGGACCAAATGGTCACTGGTTCTATTCCCAGTCAGGGCACATGCCTGAGTTGTGGGCCAGGTCCCCAGTAGAGGGCACTCAAGAAGCAACCACACATTGATGTTTCTCTCCCTCTCTTTCTCCCTCCTCTCCCCTCCATCTAAAAATAAATAAACAAAATATTTTTAAAAATCTTAAAAAATAATAAGTATATTGGAAATCCAAAAGAATAAAATAAACTATTTAAATAATTAATAAACTAACATTAATTTTTGCTTTATCAGAAAACCAACACCCTCCCAATGTCTTGTTTTTGGACCAAAAAGAATTTTTAGACATAGCTGATTTTAAGGAAGGAAAATAATGAAATCTAAAGTTTTAACAATTTTTATTTTAATTTAATGTTGAAATATTGTTTACCCCATCAGGAATATTAAGGTCCTTAAGTAATATGCTTTATAAATAAGCATCAGTAATTGGCAACAACTGAGGCTGTATTGTATGAAATGGGTGCCTTTAATTAAGTAAAATATAATGCACAAAGAAAATTTATTTTTGAAACAGAACTAACACTGAGGGGAAAATGTCCAACAAAATATTACATGAAGACAGATGTTATAAACTCTTTAAACCTTGCTCCTAGAAAACATGTACATATTTTACGTTACACAGAAAGAGAAAATAAAACCTGGTAGAGCGATTCAATTTAATAAATACATTTAAAATGAGATTTTTCAATTCTAAGTTTAATTTCAAATTTGTTATCACTGTTTATAATTTTTCTGGTAGTTTTGTCACAATCAATTTATATTTAATATGTATATTAAATGGTTCCCAGTCTCAACTACTAGAGTGGAAAAGTTACAGAATTAAGAAAATTCCCAGAGAAGCATTTTGAATAAAAGACCCTAGGAGTTTTTGTAGGAAATAATTAAGAATGATGGACATAAAACAGAGAAGAAACTATATTTCCTCAGAGAAAGAAATTGATGGGTTCCCTCGGAGGAGGAAAATTTGCAATACTAATAATAAATTCAAAGATATGAAGTACATAAAACCTACCATTTTTTATGACTTAAGTCATAGAAAAATATTTTAAAGAGGCTTTGAACATCTTTTTTAAAAAAGTTAATGCTTATCAAACATAGCCAAAAAAAACTTGGAACTTTAAAGAGTGCCTTCTTAATATAATATATAAAAATATAATTTCTACTTCAACAAACATGGGAAAACATATTGCATGAAGTCAACAGTCACCACCACAAATGATCTCTTTTCAGTTCCCTTCCCCAAACAAGGTGAAGAAAATAAACAAAAATGTACAATTGGCTGAACTGAACTGAGCCATCAAGGGAAACTGTTCATTTTCATGATATTTGTGAATCTTAATATTTATTTGCAAAAATCCCTAGGAAGCCCAGATTTACCCTTGAAAAAATTACAACTTTTAATTGAAAAAAAAAAAAAAAGCAGGGAAGCTAAAACTGTGTGAACAATTTGACAGCTATATAAAATGCTAATAGTCCTAGTCCATAAAGCTGGGAGCCTTATAAAATGTTATTTCATAGCCTAGAAGTCCTATTTCATGGTAAATATCTTCATGTTATGGGACTGCCACTAGTGATCACTTTCACCTTGTTGAGGTTTTGTAACTGCAAGCATGAATTAATGCCATGACCTCCAAGCATTCCGATAAACAGAGCATCCCAGTTCAATTAACCTAGTTTTCATAGCTGCTGAGTTTAGCAGCACCCTTGCTAGTATATGAATCATCTCTCATTAAGCATTTCCCCTCTAAAGCTTGCTTGAATAAATAAATATATTTTAACTTCCACATCATCATCTTTCCCCTCCTCCAATGAAAATAGAAAATGTGAATTTCATTTGTTTCTAGACCAGGTGATTGCAGAAGTGGGATACGGCGTAGCCCACTAAATCTACCGGATCCCTGTGCCCACGGTAATGACTTTTTAAATACAGAAGCATCTACCATGTTGTTACAAAGGTATTACTCAGAAAGTGTCATTGAACTTAGGTGCTATTCGGGGTGTTCAGTGAAGAACATGGAAATATTCACCTTTAGGGATATGGACTGTGGAAGAAACTAAAGTCAGTCTGTGCTGCCACAACTTCTGCGAAGGCTGAGGTGGCTACCACTAAACTGTGTCATCACCATGGCTCACCAAGCAAACAGTTCAATGAAACTTGCATTTATATTTCCTTAGAGCTGGCAAGAATCTTTGAAAACATTTAACCTACTCCCTGATGAGCACACCGAGACTCTTAAAGCCCCTAAGCATTTATATAAAGTCACAAGATAGTGTCGGGGCAAAGCTCTAGGTCCTGAGACCGTTAGGGGCTGCTCCTCACAGATTCTCTCAGCCCTGCAACGGAGAGAACCATGGGTCCCTCCACCAAGTAACCCACGTGTTCGCTTCCAGTAGGGTGGCCTATAATGAGGAAGGCTGAGTGGTATCCCTCCGACTGGAATGACATACGGTCTCCATCAGCGGGCTTAAATGACTCTTCTCTCCTTCTAATTTCCACTTATCTATTAGAGAGCTTCAGGATTTGAAAATGTTCAGTGTGTATTTGGGCACTCTTCTAATTTCAAGATAAAATAATCTTAAAATGTATTGCAATGATCCCAAATTACATAGTCTCTGTGCAAAGAGGCCTGGAAGTGCATAGGAAAATAGGAATGTACATGTATGTAAACATATTCATGCAAACTAAAGTCATTTTCTAGAACCAAAAGAATGAGTCTATATAGTTTTTAAACAATAGCTAATATAAGAGTTGAAACTCATTATATCCTATTTACTGTGTGCCAGGCACTGATATAAGCACTTCTCATAAAATTTAATCCTCATAATAACCCTATGCTTTGAGTGCTATTAAGTGCTATTATTATCATCTCATCTTTACAGGTTAGAAACCTGGAGCATGGAGAGATTGTGTTTCCCAGAGTTACGCAGCTAGAAATCAGCAAATCTAGAATTCAAATCGAATACCCCTGCTCTTAATCGATAATGTACTCTGACTCTCAATAGTGAAGATTTATGTTAGAAAATGAGCTTGAAAGGGCTTAAGAAGGGTGCCAGGTGCTTTGTGAGTTGTAGTAACATATGTAGTAACTAGACTGCCTGTGGTCACCAATGGTTTTGGCCTGTGCTGATTAGTTTCATCTGGCCTTACCAGTTAAAATTAAAACACATCATTACCAGTCCTCTCAAATGGAGGTAAGAGAAGGGTCTTCCATTGCACTGGTTTGTCATGGCTATTTACATAGATCCTCAAGACTTTTTATAAGTCAGCTATTAGCCAGGTGCAAGATAAGAATGAAGAAGCAGGTCTTGGGGTGTGGCTCAGTTGGTTGGAGCACAGTCCCCAAAACTAAAAGGTTGCAGTTTTGATTCCTGGTCAGGGCACATGCCTTGGTAGTGGGATCTGTCCCCATTAGGCACACGTGCATTAGGTAACCAATCCATGTTTCTCTCTCGAATCGATGTTTCTTCTCTCTCTCTCTCTTTCCCTCCCTCCCTCCTTCTTTCTCTCTTTCTCCCTCTATCTATAAAAGCAATGGAAAACAAAGAATGAGGAAGTAGAACTGGAGAATACAACTGAGGCCTAGGGAGGATGGAATTAGGAATGTACTAAATTAAGAAGGGGGTCATGGTATTTGTCTCTCACCACCTGGCTTATTTCACTTAGCATAATGCTCTCCAGTTCCATCCATGCTGTCGCAAAGGGTAGGAGCTCCTTCTTCCTCTCTGCTGTGCACAATAAAGTAATTTAAAAAAAAAGAAGGGGAAGAAATTGCATCCTGCTAATATGGCAAATTTGTCTTCCCCAAGAATCACACAGGCAGAAATGAATACAGGTATCATGAGGCTTGAGTTCAGACAACTTTAGGAACTTCTTTAAGAAAAGAATGTAAACCTGAAAACCTAGAACTGGGTAAAGGACCCTGGAAGGGACTGATGCCAGTGAAGGATCTGAAGCTTGAGTTTATTACCTCTGTAGTAACTCCACCTGCTCAAGGTGAAGACAGGAGACAACAGAAAGAACCCTGCTGCCGTGTGCCCAGGTGGACTGGAGACTTCTTCAGGAAAGCTCCTCAGGAGAACCCCAGCCCCCTGGGGAGTAGCAATGACATTGGGAGGAACCAAAGCTGCGAATCTGTAGCTCAAATTCCTATAAGGAATACATTCAAATTGAGAGAGAGAACCAACTTATTTTAGAAAATTTATGAAGACATAATGGGCCACGGCCTCATGTTCTTTGGAATCGGGCTTCCCCTGGCTGTCTTGTGGGTCAGCAAGGACATCACAGAGGTGGTGACACAGAGAGAGCTCCGCAGGCACAGGTCATGTGTGTGGAGGGAGGTCTGGCAGCAGGCATCAGGAATAGTGTCACAGAGACGGACACATGCCCTGCTCCTGGAACAATGCAGGGAAGAAAGCCCAGAATGCAGCCCCAGAAGGAGCAGACAACACAGCAACTGGGCAGAATTCAAGATTGGGAGCTTAGTGACAGAAATGCAAGATGAGCCTCACTGTCAGAATTTGAGCCAAGTGTCCTGGTAGGCGAGGCCTCAGTAGGTGCGGCTGCCTAGGTAAGGTTTAGGCGTGTTTGTATCATCTGAGGATGAGATTAGTCTCTGAGCCTAGGGTGGTTTTGAATTTGCTCCTGGTAGCATTTTTCTGATACCCATTTTTCCAGATGATAGCAATGAGAATTTATGCAAATCCTTTCATTCTAGGTGACACTTCGAAGTGAAACAATGAATAATGGCTAGACTTGTTTTTATTAATGGTAATCTTAGTAAGTAGCCATAAGCTAAATTTTGCTTATCCCCTCAGAATAAGAAAGAAATTGTGACTGAGGAAAGAGACCCTGGGCTGTGTTGACAGGTCTGGTGAGGTTGACAAGCCAGCCTAAAGTTTATATGGATGGAGAGGTTGTGTGACAAAGGAGTGTGGTGTGAAGGAAATGGGGTCTGCTCTTTGCAACTTGCTCTTTGTGGTTATGGTTGATGGACAAAGACGAAGGTCCTAGACCATTCACTGAAGGTCTGGAGTAGGTTGGAGGGGTCACCTGACTGTCATGTACCATCAAAAAGTGTCTCCAATGTGCAAAACAAGAGTCTGGTGATCCCTCCAGTGGTGGTGAGATTAAATGCAGTCTCTGGGGAAGGCTGTGTGCAAGCGTGGATGTGGGCTCATGATTGTGGGCGCCCTGGCCCCCTGCTTCCTGGGATGGGAAGAAAACAGGTGCAAGTCGCTCACTCTCAAGATAACAGCATAGACTAGCTCCATGAATCAGGACCCATCCAGGGAAGCCACCTCATGCTTTCAGGGCAGATGGTCAGGAGTGTTTCTAGGGCATGGGAGGTTAAGAAGGCAGAGGAAGCAGTGGAAGAAGTTAGTCAGTTCTTGTTGTGGAAAGAAAAGGGGAAAGCTGATATCATCTGAGGGATGGGGAAGGGGAGGAAAACAAGGGAGGGCAAGGAAATGAGAGATAGGTCTGTGTAGTTTTTTAAATAATAAATAAAAATAAAAAGCCTCCTAGAAGAATTACAAGCAGAAGAAGGACAGGGGTAGCCAGCAATAAAGACTTGGAGATAATAAGAACAGAAAAAAGCATCCTTTTACTTCACATCTATTGGGGTGGCTATTATGAAAAAAAGATAAAATTAAGAAAGAAACCAGAAAAGTAACAGGTGTTGAAGAGGATGTGGAGACATTGGAACTTTCATGCTTTGCTGGTGGGAACATAAAATCCTACAGCCATTGTGGAAAAGTTTGGCAGTTCCTCAAAAAGTTAAGCCCAGAAATACCACAGGATCTGGGTATTCTACTCTGGGGTATGTACCTGAAACGACTGAAAGCAGAGACTATAGCAGATATTTGTGTTCCCAAGTTCATAGTACATTATTTGCAATAGCCAACAAGTGGAAGCAACCTAAGTTTCCACTATCAGATGGATGGATAAACAAAACACACACACACACACACACACACACACACACACACACACACACACACAGTGAAATACTAGCCTTAAAAATGAAGGAAATTTGAACACATACAATGTAGATGATCTGAGAAGAAATTATAAGTGAAAAAACCTAGACACAAAAGGACAGCTATTATATAATCCCAATTATATGAGGTACCTAGAGGAATCAAATTCATAGAGACAGAAAGTAGAATAGAAATTACCTGGGGTAGATGGAGGGGTGGGGCGTGACTGTTTAATGGATACTGGGTTTCCATCTGGGGTGATGAAGAAGTTCTGGAAATGGGTAGCGGTGATGATTGCACAACACTGAGAATGTACTTGATGCCACTGAATTGTAAGCTTAATGGTTAACATGGCAAATTTTATGTCATATGTATTTTACCAAAAACTTATAAAAGGAAACTTTTTTTAAAAGAGGGTTCAAAAGGCACCTTGAAAACTAAGTATATTCTCACAAACCAAAGCAGAATGGATTTAATTGCAAACACCATAGAGGTCATGCACACAAATACATATGAACTTTTTTGGTCACCTGATGACAGTCTTTGGCAAGCCTGAGACTCGGACGGCATTTGTACAACTGATAAAGAGGCAATGAGCACTGTCCCCGTCTTATAGATGGTACATTCTCTCAGTATTAGGATTCAAAAAGTAAGGTTCTATTTTCTTTTTAAGGCAGGGGGTGGTACAGAAGGTGGGAAAAAATGGAGTATAAAAGTTCACAGAAAATAGCACATGCCCAAAGAAAAACATGGTCTGTCTAGACCAGATCAAAGCAATGATGAGAGTAATGGTTAAAACACGAATGAGTGAGTTTTTTATAGCTATATTTTACTGTTCAAATTAAAGGGCCCGAAACGGATGGATTAAGATAGCCCCAATTTAGAAACTGTTATTAAGGACCTTTTTTTTTAACTGAATTTTTTTCAGAATCCAAGAAGGATACAGCCTCAGAATCTAGGAGGCTTGATAATGCCGGGCCTGCAAGGAGAGGAGAGAGGAACCCATGATTCCAGGGTAGGTGCCACTCCTCCAGCATGACGGAGGTGACAGAGTTGCCGAGGAGGGAAGCCTTGGTGGCCAGCTAGCATCCATTCTTATTAACAAAAGCAAATTTTCGTTATAGCTTTCAGTGCCCTATGGGAAACGGGAAAAGTGATTGATTGAATGATAATTATTTTAAGAGACAGAAAAAAGTAATTATGTGACAGCCCCAACCATAAAACATTTCCAGACATTTCAGTTGGAATGAGGCTGACAGCGTAGTTTACCCTCTGTGTGTGTGTTTTTTTTTAATGAATGAGTAAACGGAGCTTCAGTGGTACTGAATGATTCATGCAAAACTTCATTACTCCCAGTCAAATCAGGGCTATTTACAAAATTATCCACCAGGCATGGGTTTTCATCATTAAAGCGCAGAAAGAGCCAATGAATTGAACAAATGTCATTAAAAAAATGGTAGGTAGAATCAAGAAAAAGTGGATGGATTGAATAAGTCATGGTTTCCTTTTTAAGATACATATAAATATGAAGTGGTAAGTCTAATGAATATGTGATCGTATTATCTATCAGTGTAGTTCCATCTCTGGCCTCAAACAGTGAATGGAGAGAAGTTCTAAATAATGCAGGAAATGAGGAAGATGAAGATGACAGGGTGTCAGGGAAGGGTGGACACTAGAAAACAGCATAGTGACAAGGATAAAAATAAGGAAATAAGGGAGATGATAGTAAACGAAGATGATCAGGCTAGAGAAATTGGAGCTGGAGTCAGTTACACAATGAAGGCGCTGTAGGACCGAATGGGCATGAAAAGGCAGAGAACTGGTGAGAACCTGGGGACAAGCACTGAAGGACTGATGAGGGAAATGGAATCTGGGTATTGTTACGGCATGGAGATTTGCAGCGCAAGTTAGAAGACGGGGTGAGGCCGGTAAAGACAGATCTGCTTCCAATTTTTCCCTGTATTCATTATATATGGCTCAGGCTAGCAGAGTTTATCATTTTGTTGATAGAGAACTTTTTATTAATGGCCTCATCAAATAGCAGGGGCCAAAGAGTCTGAAAAAGAGCTCATTATTTATGGCTGGATGAAGAAGCGCCAGACATGTTCAATACGGAATCATTTTACAGCTGGAAGCCAATGCCACTGAGGACTTGCATTTTAGTGGGTAAAAGGGGAAAAGAAAGCTACATCTCCGAGAGTTTCAATGCCACATGCTGGGAGCCTAGTGAGTGGGAAGGCCATTTGCTCTACAGAAAACCTTTGCTAAAATGTAAGGGCACAATCTAAGAAAAGGTAAAGGAGGAAAAGAAAGGTAGGCTAAAGGCTGAGTTTTAAAATGAAAAGGGAAAAAAGTAACAAGAGTCACACTGAAAAGAAAGAAAAAATACAAAAACAATAAAGCTGCAAGATGACCTTTTGGCCTAAGGATTGTGATACAGGCAAATACTGAAGGGTGAAAATTCACTCAGAGGGGAGATGATGTGGAGGTAAGAAGGGTGGAGGAAGAGGCTGAAGAGATGCTTGGAAACAATTCAGTTGAGAAGAAATGTGGAGACTGTTGGAAGCAGGGGAGAGCTGTAACAGACTGGAAAAACTTCTTTTATCTAGAAAGAAAGGAAAAAGGGAAAAAAGCTATTCAAATCTAAGTAAGGTAGAAGAGTGCTTTGTGCCATTCTATAGAAATGTAAGTTATTATTACAGAATATTTAGTTGGACTTTTCATAGCAAAGAACAGCTAATCTGATATTGAAAGAGTAAGACCAAGTAGTCTGAAATAAGAACTAGATTTGGCTGTAAAGGTGTTTGTTGATGGTAGCTAATCAAGAATTCTTGTTTCCTCTGAAAAACTGCAGTAAAATGACTATGAAATTTTCTTGCTTCCTACTGTTCTCTGGTTGACCAGCTGTTGCAGGCTTGAAATAAAGAAATCTGAGCTTAGATAAGGCTCTATGGGAAAACAGGTGGGAAAAAATGCCGATGCCTGGACCAGAGGGAGACAACCCAGCAGAAGCAAAATGTCAAGTTACTGACCCTGGTTCTTCAGGTCAGTGGAGAGAAGTGGGGCCCTGGAACCTGGGAAGGGTCCTCCCAACACCACCTCTGTCTCCTGTCAACAATAAGCTCCTGCTTTCATACTCTGCTTCGCCCGTCTTTTGGGCTCTGTTTTCCCAATGTAAGTACTGTTGGGGAAAGCAAGCCCCATCTGACCTTCATCTGATGTCTGGGTATACGCGTCAACTAGTGGGACAGCTTTCCCGAGAGCTGAAGCTGAGCGCAGAGGCCCGAGGTGGACCACAAGGTTTCCCCCAGGAGCCTGAAGCAGGAAGTGGACTCCACTGAGCATGGTGCATTTGAAGAGAGGGCAGAACTTAGGCTCGGACAGGCTGGAATTCCAGGCATTCTTGCACACAGTAAGATGCAGGGAGAGAAGGCACTGAGAAGCATGAGGATGGGAGGTGTGAGGGGAAAGCACACATCCCTCCTCTTTGCAATGAAAATAAAATTCCAGGGACAGTAAACACTCTAGATTTCCTATGAAGTGACTTTGGGAGAGACCTGAACCACATGGACCATAGTTTGCCAATGTGCAGACCAGACAGAAACTTGAAAGCTCTCTAGGAGTTATCAGGTAGAACTCTAGCTTGACCATGTACCAGCCAGGCAGAGCTAACTGAGGCTGCCAATTCTCATATCTGATCCTTTGAGTGCACTTCAAGTTTCAGACCCAAGAATTTGGGGATAGAAAGTATGCTTCCAATTTATTGTTACCTTTTATTTGGACAGCCAAACTAGAGGAGAGTATGTTGTTGAACACATAGCTATTAAAAGAACACCACCAACAGTAAGAAACTGAACTAGAAAATGAGGGTTATAGCCTGAAACATACCAACTAAATATCCTAACTATCCCACAATAGATGCATATATTAGAAGCAATTTCTATTTCCAGTTTTATTTCCTCTTGGCATAATTAAAATTCATTAATTTATTACTCTGTGTATGAAGTTGCACTGTCTTGTAATTTTCCTAAATTCACCTTTTTTCAAGAGGGAAGGCCTCCCAATCCAAACTCCATGATGTGACATACAGGTTGAAACTTGCCCTATCCGTGTTTTTCACCCATATAATTGAGACTCTGACTATAAATCTGTTTTCTGGTTGATATATTAAGGACCACACATTCTACAGTAATGCTGAGGTTTCCCTAACAGGGCATGCCATTTAGGTTATTTTAGATTCTTCCTCAGTAAATGGTGGATACAATAGGAGGACAGGTAGGGTCTTTTATTTCTGCACTAAGATTTTCACTGAATCTCAGCCACACGTTTGAGAACCATAGCTCTTCTCTTCCCCGATTCTGTGGGAATTGTATACAAAGTTCTTGGATTTCTAGAAAATGTGTCAGTAAGAATTCTCCTGTCTTTGCTATTACTCAGCAACTCAGGGCCATTGGAAAAGCACAGCACATCCATCTGAATTTAGCTGTGTAACTGAAGTGGGGCCTTTTACTTCTATCACTTGTCGAGTGGTTGTGTCAGGTGACAAGAAATACTGTCACAGCACTGTCATGGAGTCAAATTGAAATTGCAAGACTTGAACTTGAAAACGCCTTTAGAAACGTCTCATTGGAATGCTGTCTTTCAGCCCGAAACTGACAGATTCCACTTCACAGAAATGTGACTGTCGTTTATTCCAAGCTGCTCCTATATCTCAGTTGTAAGAATTCAGTCATTGATGTTTCTCTTTAGTATTCCTCTTGGCAAAGCACACTGTTAAATATTGATCTTTTTATTATAATGGAGTCTCTTACAGAGTTAGAGAGAGAAAGAAAGATTTTCAAAAGAAAAACCTAGAATGGTGAGCGAAAGAATTAACAGTAAAGCACTAATTAGAATCTGGTATGTTGACCCAGTTCAGACACACACACACACACACACACACACACACAAACACGTGCACGCAGAGTACCTGTGACTGGTTTACTTCCTCTGCCCCTGGGAATCTCAGCCTCGCTGGCATTTTGGGTGGGATGATTCTTTGTTATAGAAGCTTACCTCTGCATTATAAGATGTTTAACAGCACCCCTGATGTTCACCCACTAGAAGTACCCTACACTTCACCACCCTTGGGACAACCCAAATATCTGCAGACATGGCCCTGGGATGGACACTCATCCTTGGTTGAGAATCACTGTCTTAAGGATTAGTTCCCTCCACTGTAAAGGGAACTAATGACAGCAGAGGGTTGCTGGTGGTTGAAGATGAAATGTTGCATTGGAAAGGTTAATCTGCTACATGACTATAAGGTATTATTATTTTATAGATGCATTTGTTTATTCACACATTGAATTTGGGTATTTTCATGAGTAATGGATTTGGCAAGTCTCAGCTGACAGAGCAGGACGGACATGTTTGGAGGGAATTTATCCTGTTAGCAACTGCAAAATCAAGAGTTAGGAATTTACAGACACATCAATGTTTTCGGTGCCCAGTTAAAGAAAGAATTCAAATGCCAAATGGGTGTGTGATCCAAATTACCACTGAGGTTTATTCTAACTTTAGAGACCTTGAAAATTGGAAACTTAGAGTGGAGTTAATACTTCTAGAACAATTAACATCCATTCTCTAGAAGCTTATTAATCCCAGGTTATTAGAATAAAATTAATTTTCCTTAAAAGTTGCTAAGTTGTGTGGAGAGTTTATGCACAGTAGACATTGCTTCAAACGTAAAGTGTGAAGAATGAAGCTGTAGACTCCGGTTGTTCTCTGGAGACGCCTCTTCAATCTTAAGAAGAGAGGAGGAGGCCAGCAGGCATGGCTGTGGAGCAGACAGCGACAGGGAAAGATGGCGAAGATGTTCCAATCAAGAACAACATCTCTCATTTGATGTAACTTCGTGAACAAAGAAATCGGAGGTCAAGTCCATGCACAGCAGGAGTAAATACCACATAGAAGCAGAAATGGAAAATCTTGTTCTGGAGGAAACAGTATACTGACTCTAGATCTTGATATGTTTTTTTTTCTGGGATCTGTAACTTCTAACACCCCTATGAAATCTTAAAAGTTAGAAGGTTTTCCTGGAGTGCTGTTCAATCATTCATTTCAAAAAAATATGAACAAACAATCTACATGCAAGAAGAGATTCTTTGCACTCAATTCTGTTTTTTTATTATTTAATACAAAAAAGATGAAGATTGCTGAACACAATTGTTTCCTTGTGCAAACTACTTTTGCATAATGTCAAGCAAATGCTTATAAAAGAATCAAAAGCATAAACAAAATGAGTTAAGAAAAAAAGATGAAAAGAGTTCAAAATGAATATCTTGTTGCTGGTAGTGACAATTCTAGAACAAAAACAAGCTGTGGCATTGGCAAATTGAGGGCATGAAAGGGAAGGAAATCAACTGGAAAAAGGAACCTGGATTTGGGGTTTACTTAACTCCTGAAAGTGAGAATTAATAAATAGAGTCAAAGATTTGGAGCAATAATGGAATACCTAGAAATTTAAATATTTTTCCTTCATTTAAATCTTGTTAAGCTTCTCAAGAAATATTTACTTCACCTGATGCAGCTTCTGTGGCAAATGAACAGTTGTATACTTAAAAGAACTTTAGTTTCTTTTGATTGGCAACATTGGAGAAGAAAAAGAATATTATTTTAGAATACTAGAGTGTTTGGTCCTTTAAATTTTAGCGGATATAGAAAAGTTCAATGAGATAGGAGACAGTTTCCTCTTGGGTTTAAACCTGTAATAAAATGTTGCTGACAGACTAATTATACATGTTTTATATATTTCGTGCATATGTGCTCCTCTCTAAACCAATTTAATTCCCATTAATGCTAATCTCGTTAATGCCCACTCAGAGAGGAACCCTTTTAATAAATGATTGATTAATTTGAGCTATTTAAATGGGGGATGGGCAGAAGCAGATGGGCGAAGAGGAAAAACCACCTTTTCACCTCCATCTGCATTTCTGAAAATATTTTCCAAATATTAATGAACATTAGGTTATAATAGGAATGAAAAAGAAATGGGGAAAAATAAAGTGTCAAAGGTGACAGCCCTCCACCCATGAAAAATAAGAGCATTGTAAAAGATGTATATTCATATATTTTTAGTACTAGATCCAAAGTCAGAAGTAAGACATTACAAAGAAAAGCAGATTTTTTTGTTAAAAAAGAGATAAATAAAAATGAGATTCATATTTGTAAACTGCTGTAGGAATGGGTTTTTCTTAATTAAAAGAAATAGGTCAAGGCAAAACTACAATAGGTAAGTTGTGCTCCTACCACACCTTGTCCTGTTGCCACTGTGACTGTCCAACTTGTTCCCGATACAAGAATCCAGTCATTTCTCTCCACTGCAATCAAGCCAGGATTGGCTCTCGGAAGATGCTGCACCCAGGTCCAAGTGGTTTCCAGGAGCACACCGTGTAGGGTGCTGAGCGCCAGAGGGCCAGGCTGGAACTTAGGAAGCAATAGGAAACCACCTCTGTCCCACGTGGAGCATTTTCCCAACCTTCCTAACCATTTTTAAAGGCACAGAGGTCTTATTTCCCATTCTCCTAGAAAAAGTGGCATGAAACAAGGAACAAGTGGAAGATGGGTTTTTGTCCAAGATTCACCATCCGGCCCTACAATAAGCTATTTAACCTCCCTGAGACTCAGTTTCCTTATCTGTAAAATGGGGACTATAATCTCCACATACCATGTTCTTATACCACATAGTAGTATAAGGATCAAAAATATGTTTTAATTGAAAGCACTGTGATTACTGAAGTGATGTACAACACATAGCATTATTAATTGGGAAACAGTTTAAGAAAAAGTGGCACATGAAAAAAAAGGGAGAAATGCAGAAGGCTAGATATCAACTTTATCTGGGCCTTGTAAGACAGAGGAAGAGATCAATTTACCCTCAGAATTCCCTTAAAAGTTTTAGTGTCAACTGATGCTTATAAAACATAAAAAAATTAAAAATTGAAAGTATTTCAATGAATAAAGTTTTCCTTTTTTGTTTATCCAAATGTTTGGTGTAAGTTAAACAGGGAGATGGGGATGGAGGTGAGAATAATCTCTTAACATTCATTGAAAAAAACTACTCAAAGAGATATTTTCAGCACAAATATTAAACTGTCTTTTCTCTACCGATTGGTAAAAAAATATATTATATTTGATATTTTTTTATTTTTAAATTATATTGTTATCCATCCCAGCCAAAGTCCTGCCCGGTCATCTGGTAGAACTTGAGGTTGAAAGGCCGGTAGAAGTCGCGCAGTCTCCGCACCACCTCGCGGTCGATCTCGGGGTGGGTCCGGCCCTTGGTCTTGCCCAGGCAGTGGGGCTTGCTGCTGCCCTCGGCCTTCTTCAGGCAGGGGAAGCCCTTGGTCTTGTTGAAGTAGAAGTGCTTGTCGGTGATGATCCTCTTGAGGCCCAGGAAGTCCTGCACGCGGCCCAGCTCGCCGGCCGGGTCGCTGATGAGCCGCTCCCCGCTCACGAAGAGCATCTGGCCGATGGGGAAGTGGCGCAGCCAGTGCTCCAGGTGCTTGGCGTAGATGCCGATCTGGATGGCGCTCCACGACGTGTCGATGAGGCCCGCGGTTCTGTTTTTGAACGTCAAGCTCTCGAAGGTGGGGATGTCGGGCCGCTTGGAGAGCGTCTGCGTGTAGTCCGAGATGGCTCTGGTCACCGGGTCCCGCACCACCACGATGAGCTTGGTGTCCTTGGACATGGCCGAGATGCGTGCGGGGGCCTCCCGGGTGACGAAGTAACTGGGCGTCTTCTCCATGGTGATCTGCCCGTCCAGGGTTCGGGGCATCAGGTCCCTGAGGAAAGAAAAAAGGCAAGTTAGAGCCTGAAGACTGAGCGACTCCTCCAGGGTTTCACAGACGGCTCAGTCCAAGAAGAGGGAGTGGATACAGTCAGGAGCCAGAGTGGCGGAGTCGCAATTCCAATTCTCCCACTTACTAGATATGCAGCTGTGGACAAGTTGCATAAGCACTCTGCACTTCCTGGTGCCTTGTGTAGTTAATGGCGAGTAATAATAATATCGATTTCATACGGTTGTTATGATGATTCAGTGAGTTAATATACCTCAATAGCTTAAAAAGTGCCTGGCACAGAATAGAATAAGTGCTACGTAATTTTTATTTTTTATTATGAACTCACAATGCTATAAAAAACTAACCTTGATAATATCCTTTAGGTGAATTAGAATATTGTAATAAACACAATTATACTGCTATGAGATTGCATTTAAATATCTTGAACACTTTTTGTAGTTTTCTTATAAACAAAGCAATTATATTTAACATAATACCATAGCATATTATACAAAATATCTCTTTATAATTCCAGAATTTTCCTATAACAAACAAGGCTTATTAAATAATCCATCTTTTGTCTAATAATTTGAAATGCCATTATTACAATATTCTAAATATCTTGGTTCCTCTCTACATTGGACCAATTATATTATTACATTAGAGTATATTACTATGTACGCCAAAGTAAATACTGACTCTCTACTGTTCAAAATATTCTTGATGAGTCTTGTCTGTTTATTCTTCTTGATGAATGATAGAATCACTTTGTCATGCTAAAAAAAAAATCCCATCAGAATCCTGATACAGTAGATATTGCTACCCAGTTCAAATAGGCTTTCTTACTGAGAACAGATGGGTGTGGGCCAGCCAAATGCATGAGCCAGACAGATAAAATCTATTTACCCTTCTAACTGAAGTGCACTGCCATTAAATCCACAATTTATTTAAAAAAAAAATACACATACATATATATTTTAATATTAAGCCCGTTTTTCCAATTTCAAGTTTTACAAAAAATAGATGTTGCTCAAATCAATATTAAAATAAATGTATTTGGGGGATTTACAATGACTAAATGTGTTTTGTCCTTTGATCCATCGCTAAGAAAAATCAAACTTATAAATATCGCTATATATGATTCACTTTTATTCCAGGAATAAGCTCTCTTTGATCATAGCATATTATTGTTTTAACATAGTTCTGGATTTGATTCATCTTTATTTTGTTTGGGTTTTTAAAAATCTATATTCATTAATGAGATGCTTCTGTAGTTTTTCTTAAGATTAATAGCTTAACCAATTGTTCAAATATGAATTATTCTACAAAAAGCATGAGCCAAGCAATGTTTTGCATTATTCTATATCCTCGTAAAGTTTAAGGAGCAAAGTAATTTTCCCATCATTCCTCTGAGAGTCGATGGGCTCGCCCGTAGGGCCATCTGCCACTGGCGCTTCCTGGAGGCGAGGGGCCCAGAGAACTCGGGTCTTCGGATCCCGTTTCAGTTTCTTCCGCGGTCACTGGTTGTCGTTGTTGTTATTTTGATGCTCTGCTCATCTTGGATAAATTTTGGCAATGAATATTTTTCTAAAAATTGCCCAGTTCTGGAGTTGAAGTTATTTTCAACCATTATTTTGTATTTCCTGCCTCTGCTTCTGCTTTCGAGGTTAGATTATCTTATTTAATTTGCTGATTTCCCTTTTAGCTCTTTAATGTCCTCTTTATTGTTTTTCTAGTTATGCTTTGTTATTCTTCCAATTTACTTAAATGAGTGCTCTGTTCATTTATTTTTAACCTCTCTTCTCAAGTAATAAAAGTACTTTGAGGCTACTAATTTCCCCTAAAGTATAGACTCAGTCAAATTCCACAAGTTTTTACGTGGCCTGTTACCATTTTCACAACTTCATGAATATTTAGGAATTGCATTTTGCACTTGTTATTTCCTTTTTGGTCCAGTCATTTTCTAGGGTTGATTCTTTATTTTTATTTTTAATTCTAATGGTTGATTAGCTGGGTTTTATTTTTGGAATTTTGTTATTAATTTCTATTTTGCCTTTGTAATAAAAGCATGTATTTTGTGTTATGTGAGTTTGCCTTTGTTGACTTCCTATAATTTTGTCCCACCTCCACTATGTCCTAGCTGTATATTATAAAAATTTCAAACGTTACATCAAAATACAAAGACCTGTAACATAAATCTCATGTGCCTTACATCCAGGTTCAAAAAATAATAACTAGTGGCCAATTTTGTTTTATTCATAACTTTTCCATTTCTACTTCCCCACCATCCCAAATGTATTCCTTTGAAGTCTGTCTCAGAGATCACAGGAATCAGTCTTAACATCTGCACTGTATCTGACCCAAATTCTCCAACCTTTGTGGCAAATGGTACAAGTTTTGTCCCGTTTTTGCCTTCTTTGATATTGCAGTCAGGTGATCTTTACATTTTTTGGAAGGGGAATGATAATTAGGTGTCTGATAGCTGTGGCTATTTTTTTTAATCTGCATCTCCATTTCAAAAGAACTTTAATGTGCCTCTTCTCCGTTTCTCACAGACTCATCCATTTTAAGGTGTGCGTGACACTAAGTAGAGAGTTAAGTGGTGACACAGGGAGATACAGATTGCCACTGCTCGCTAAACTGCGTGGGTGCCACTGTGGGACCTGGATTCCCAGGGTTGTCACTGCGTCCTTGAGAAATTGGCTGGGCCAACCTACTTTGGAAGCTTAGGTTACACTTTCATAAGATGAGCCAGTGATCTATCCAGAAATTGTTGGAATATCTCAGCAAAGGAAACTTGATCAAATGTGGGGAAAAGGTTTGGACTGTAAAAGTAAACATCAAATATCACTAAACTGATAAGAAGGACTTTTGTTGATTGTTTTTTAAAGTCAGCATTCTTACCCCCTTTCCCAGAATCTCTGACTTTCAACTCCTCGACCTCATATTTTGGCCAGTAAGATAGAGATAACATACTTCACTCGGAAGCCCCTGGCTGGTGTTCTCAGCTTTGCTTGCCTCTGTCTCTGGGGGAAGGCAGATCCCCAGCAGCCTTCCAGCAGAGGTCAAAGCTGCAGGTTGTGCTGGACCAGAGGAGATACTACTATTATCTCTGGAAAAGAAACTATATTTAAAGTGGTCTGAAAAGAGTAGGGAAAAAAGCTATCCAAAAGAGGGGGAGTTAGGAGAAGAAACAACTAAAATAGAATTTCACAAGAAAAACACTGGAATTACTGTCAGGTCCAGGGTGAGAAAAACTGACTGGGTTAGCATGCAGAGGGGCAGGGCAGGGAGTCAGGGTTAACTACGAACTGACGGCAAGCTACTTTTTTTCAGAAAGGATGAAGTGATAATCTAAATAAATCCTTAATTAAGCTTACATTGCAGAGAATGGTTGATTTGTAAAAGGACTCATAACAGTTTTCTTAAAATAGCAATCTCCCTTTTAATTTCTTTATTCATTTTCTTACTGCAATTTGAATTTTAATGTTCAGAAAAGAGCTCGTCTAGCACATAAAATCAAATGCACGTGTAATTTGGAATACTGTATTTTGAAGTGTTTAGAAGACCTTGGAACTTATCTTTCCGCACCTGAGTGAAGCATGCACTGTGGCTCTACCCCGGGTGAGGGCTGGGGCCTGAGGTGTGCGATGAATGGACCGTCCCAGTGTTACAAGTGCTTTGTGGAAACAGGAGACAGGCTACGGGAGCAGAAAGGTCTGTACAATGAGAAGGTATAGGAGGTTTGCCTAAAGACAGAAAAACTTAGGGTGGGTGGGGAGTGAGAAATTCAACTGGATGACGGGAAGGATAGCTCTTAGGAGGCTTTAATTTCCCAGCTAATAGTATAGGCTATTCCAATTTCACCACTAAATAGAAAGAAGGATTTGAAGACATTTATAATAAGCAGGGGTATGGGTAAACGGGTAGAAATGAAAATTTTAAGAAAAAATTAGAGATACTTATTCATTTTCTCCTGGATAAGACAAGGATCAGAAGGGATTTCACAAGCAAATTAAGGATTATTTCAATGTGGGTTGCACACATTTGCTCTTTATCCCTATAAAACACAATGAGAATTCACAATAACCAAAAGGGAGAAGACACTTAAGTGACCACCTGAGGGTCAATGGACAAATAAAATGTGTATCTCCACACAGTGGAATATTATTTGGCACATGCTACAACGTGGATGAGCCTTAAAGACAGATGCTAAGTGAAACAAGCTAGTCACACAAAGATGATGGTGCATGATTTCACAGATATGAGGGGCAGGGGGAATAAAGAAGTGTTTACTGAGTACAGTTTTAGTTTTTCAAGTTAAAAAGTGTTCTGAGGACTGACTGTTTAACAATGTAAATGTATTTAACACTTGTAAATTGTATACCTAAGAATGGTTAAGATGGTAAATTTTATGTTTTGTCGATTTTACCATAATTTATTTTTAAAAAGAACTCCCCAAGGAGATAAGGACTCCAATTAAATCCACAGAATTAAATTAAACAAAGGAATCTTTTTGGCTTTGAAGATAATTAAACATTAGCGCAAGGTACTAATGGAGGCTGTGGTTTTGCTTTCCTCTTGCTAAATCAAAGGGGAATGTAATAATTTATAAGATCTTTGTGGAACTATATGAAA
Organism: Micronycteris hirsuta; assembly: GCA_004026765.1. Classification (NCBI taxonomy): domain Eukaryota; kingdom Metazoa; phylum Chordata; class Mammalia; order Chiroptera; family Phyllostomidae; genus Micronycteris; species Micronycteris hirsuta. Next base: position 134,221 of record PVJI01000739.1, on the reverse strand, counting down.
TTAGAAGATAAGGTTTATGGGCTGTGTTGGCCCACTCCCAGTGGGGTGACCACAAGCCAGTCGTTTAACCTCTTAAAACTCAGTTTACTCACCTCACGGGAAAAATCGAGGCAAGTGTTGGGAAATCTGGTTGGTAAACGGAGCGCTGGCAGGACCATTGCTAGAGGGATTACACCAAGCCCTGTCTTCAAGAAAGCCATGCCTGGTGTTCAGATTCCCAACGTCCGAGAGAGGCCCATTCTCCTGGATGCCCAGTGGAAGCCCTAGTGTGGATGACCAGGGCCAGAGGAGACAGGCCCTCCATATTCCCGGCACATCCACACGCCTGTCCTTTTGAGGTCTTCTATGTATGCCATGCTGACTGTACTTGATCTGAGAGCCGTGAGTGGGCAAAGCCAAGTTCTTGAGGACAGAGACTGGCTTTTTATGGTGTGAGAGAGATGAGTGCAGTTTTCAAGGGGAATACATTATTTTCCAAGGAGGTGTGGTACAGTTGGGCCAAGACGGCCACTGTTTGGTCACACTTCCATCTGATTCAAGGCATTGTCCCCTTGGACTTTATTTTGGATCTGATCAGTCACATTGGGGTAAGTCTCCATGGGCCCACAGTTATTTAAACAGCCATCTCTGGTGTGGGAAATGCTATAGGCTAAGTAGGAACCATGGCCGACCTGGTGGGTGGTTTGCTCTTTTCTAGTTGAGCCGCACTGCTGATGGGACGGACCAGACTCCAGGGCTGTGCCCACCCCCAGGCCGAGGAGCAAGGCCTCCTCTGGGAGAGAACAGCCCATCACTTCAGCACCAGCGGCACTACCACCACCTAGACGGTCAGAGGCACCCCCCGGAGGCAGTCCTCGGTGGCATTCAACTGCACACTCACTGTGCATGTGCCAAAGAGGAACCCGCCTCATGTGCTATACCCCGCTTACCCACTCGGGCCCTTTCCTCTTACCCCACTGCCCCCATTCTGTCTTCTCGACGCCCCACCCACTCATCCGCCGCAACAGCTGCTGGCTCTTCTGGAGGTGCTTCTTCCTAAAACATCCTGACTCACTGTACTTTTAATGAGTGGTGTCTGCTCAACTGCTTATTCACACAGAAAAACAAATTTAGTCTCTTACCAGATACAAAAATAAATTCTAGTTGGCATACAGATATGAACAGCAGTGGTAAAATTTAAAAAAGAACATTTGAAAGGAAAACTAGGAGAATATCTTAATCATTTTTAGTAGGGTTAAAGATTTCGAAAAGCTCTTGAACACATACTGAATACAAAAGACCAAATGGTCACTACACATAGGAAAAAGCGCTGAACTTCAATAGCCACCAGGGAGACACAGATGAACACAGTGAATGCCATCCCAGGACACGACACGCCCTCCGAGGGGCCGGCTGCTCAGTGTGAGCAAGGGCAGGGGCCGCCGGCTCTCTGCTGGCCTGAGTGGAAACCGACAGGGCGACTGTCGAGAACGGTCCAGCACTATCTACCAACGCTGACCACGCGCATGGCTATGGCCGAGCAATTTCACTGCCGGGGCCACACTCACTAGAAACGGTATACATGTTCACCAAGACATGTTCACGAATGTGCCTAGTTAATCCTGACAGCCCCACAAGCAAGCTACCCGAATAGGTATATCCTTCTATTTTTATGATATATACATATATGTTTAATATAAATGTATACTTTCATATGTATACATATGAAATACTATACAGAACTGGCATGCATGGCTCAAATCTGTGAATAAATCTCATACACACAATGTTAACCAACAAATATATATACGTATACGTTCCCTTGTAAAAAGTTCGGCATCAGGCCAAATCTCACCTAGAGTGTTAGATGTCAGGACAGTGGGCACCCTTGGGTGAATTAGTGCCTGGAAGGGACACAGAGAGCCTCTGGGGGATGGAAACCCTCAGCCCATGATCGGGGTGCGGTTACACCAGTGTACCCACCTTGCGAAGAGTCACTGAGCTGTATCCCAGGATTTGTATTCTTTTCTGACTTTGGTTATACTTCAACAAACATTTACAACACTTGTAAAAAACAAATGGGCTGATTTTTCATATTCTCCAAGAAAAACATGCATTTCAGAAAAAGGCATTTGCCAAACCAACTACAGCTCCAGTTTGTGGAAACTCAGACCAGGAGGGAAAAGGAGCTGAGCTCCCATGCCTGGGATCAGTGGACTTCTCAGGGGCCACTTGCCCTGTCCCAGGCGAGTTATGAGATCAGGAGCTGCCTCACCCCACCCCACACATGGGCCACGGACTCTTGTGGCGCTATAGGCACAGTGGTGTCCTCAGTATCACAGAGGATGTGTCTCTAGGGTGTGAACACAAGCACAGAGGTATGTGAAGGATGCACAACAGTTTAGCAATTACATTCCCATTTAGTCTTTATAGTCATAAGAGATGAAGGGTAGAAACGCTCCCCAATTTTTCTGATGGGGAAGGTAAGATTCGGAGAGTCCATCAGCATGGGCAGGTTCCCAATCAGTACGGGGAAGGCAATGGGTGGCCCACCCAAAGCCTAGGGCCAGGTGATTTCTACTGCACTGGATAAGAGAAAGTCAGCAAAGAGGACAGGAACGAATATATAGAAGTTGACTTAGTGCAAATTGGACAGATAGGGAACATGAGTATATGAGGAAGTTATCCAGAGTCTAGCTGTGAAGGTCCTGAAAGACCCCAGATCTGAGCTGAATGTAGATGAAGGACTTTGCTTGAATTGGAAAATCTTATAAAGTTAGAATGAAAAGATGATGATGTGATGATCATCAGCAGTAAGTTAAATCTGAAGCAATGTACAAGTAAGAATGAAGCAAGAACAGACGGCAGGTAGTGAAATACTTTAGGAAGCCCTTCCAGTATCAGCCGGGCCTGAGGAGCTGCAACCTGAGTTAGAGGGTGCACAGTGGGCAAGAAAGGGGTGCTGAGAACAGGAGGACTATCGAAGGGAGAACCGATGTGGCTGGAGAGCTGATTTGTGAAGGGAGCAAAGTGGGAGAGCCTAACCTGTTAAAGGTGAAAAACGATGGAAATTGTATGAAAAACAACTCCAAGGCAACAAAACAGTTATTTTGAAGAACAAAGAAGGTCCCCTCTCCCTAAAGAAGGAGAAAAATGTAAGTTTCTCTTTCAGTAGAGTTGAGATTAATTTTTAAAAGTTGAGGTGTGTGCCCAAGAATTATAATTAAGATAAATCATTATTGGTTTTTGAACATATTTTCCAGGCTTTATTTCCATGACTAACACACCATAGTTACAATGTTTACCATAATATTCTGCAGAATTCCACATGCTTTTAAGAAGCTGAAACGCAAAGAACGTCACAGCTAGGTAGCTGCTCCCCAGGGTCTTGCCCATGCCCGTGTGGGGTGGGGGCCACATGCCATTCCGGTTGAACTTCCTGGGAACGCCGAAATGTTTCTACGCATGAGTGAGAAATCGACTCACTGAATCAGAACTGCTGTGTTGATAACAACAATTCTCAAACATGGCACAGACAAATGTCTCCACGAAGACAACACAGTAGGAAGCTTGAGACTGGGAACGGGAGTGTGGATTCAGTCTTGATTTTGTGGTGAAGCTGTGTGATCTTGAAAAAAATCACTTTAGTTTTCTGGGCTTTGTTTTCTTCAGAAGGCAAATAAGACCATTGCCCTCCACGTCACTAAGACCTTTCCACCTCTAAGATCCCATGTGTGGTGCAGGACTCCAGTTAATCATGACTTGGTCAAGTTTAAAGCTCTGCACAGCCTCACACTGCTCTGTTCTGAAGTGAGACTCCACCAATCCAATAAATAAATTTGTGGAAATCATTAGACAATTCTGTATCAACAGAATTGACTTTGGAATCAACGAGGTTTAAAAGGATGCAGCTCAAATAGTGGATGTCAAGAGAAAGTACTGAGGTTAGTTCAAATGGAGGATTCTTGGTTGACAATTCTGGCATTTCCCCAGCACCTGGCGGCAGCAGAAAGACCAGGGAGTCCACAGGTTGAGTGATCTTACTGAGTTTGATGTGACAGTGACTAAGGAAACCATCTGTGTCCCATGCTCCCTTTGTGCCTGAAACATCAAACTAAGATGTCACAGCTAGAAGATGAAGTTCCTGGACAGGACTAAGTTAACAAAAACAGATATGGGCAGCCAAGATTTCAAGTTCAGGTGCCTTAAGAAGAACATGATGAAGACAGAAGCAAATGGATACTTACTAAGTAAGTGTTTACTATAGACCAGAATCTGATGTACTGTTCCCTACAGCTCTCAACAGCAAAATCTAGAATTATTTCATAATTTCACAGGTGAAGAAATAAGCTCCGAGAGGTAATTGACTTGCCCAAGAAACACAGTAATGAGTGAAGGGACAGAAGGGAAATCCAGGTCCTCTCAGCTCTAAAGCACATACACCTTCCCCTTCCCCAGCACCCAGGAAACACCAATGGTCCTCTTTTGGATGATGTGATTCGCCATCTTTGGCCTTCGGTCAAAACATGTGAGTGTTGAAAGCACTCCTTCACTGTTTACCTCAGTGTGCAAACCATCCTGCCTGGAAGGTTGCAAGGAGGTGAAATGCATGACATGGTTTTTTGGCAGCTTTCTTCTGCAGGAGTAGAACATGCTGCCAGGGGTGTCCCTGAGTTGTAACAAAGAGGTAATTTACCTTGATGAATAAATAAATCTGGCCCACAGACATGTACATTTTTTAGCCTATACCAAGTGTCTGCTACTGAAAGCTTTTTGGGAAGCCTTTGGCAGCAGAAAATTCTAGGGAAAACATGTTCTTGTCATGGCCATAGCATGAAGGTAGTTCCCACGGGTCCCAAATGGCGTGAGCCTGGAGCAGAGGAAGCTGCTGCAACCCTCCCCCGCACCCCCCACCCGCCCCCGCCCTGGGCTGTCAGCTGCCTCCCTCGGGCCAAGCCCTGACCACATCCATATTTCTCTTCGTGCGTTGTAATGTAGGACCCCACTCAAAACGTGACTTGTAAAGCTAGAAAGAAAACTCCCTTTAGTTGTTTGATTTGGCTTCTGTGGAAGAAGAAGACTTATGCTTTTAAACCAGCTCTCACGCTGACTGAATCTAGAGGTACAATTCTAATAATCAAACCATTGTCGAGGTACGTCCCACAGTGAACTTAAAGGCTGGGACACCTCCCAGAGCTGGTGACGAGGGATGCCTTCTATGTCCCTGAACTATCAAATACAGAGAAACAGATGGTTCTTACTCTCACCACGGTTTATGACAAAGGAAGGAAGTTTATTTCAATAAAACGACATAATGTCCCTTGGCACTCCAGGGACAAGAGAAAGTCAAGGATTCTTGGTTGATAGTTTTGGGGAACCTCATAAAAGGGTAGAAAATGCATCTGTTTCCAGGTCAGAGAGAAGAGCGGTTCTGAAAGGGAAGGGGCCAGAGTTATCTTGGGTCATAAATTCAAACAACGGCGCTTTCTGTCTGTGTGGGACCTTACTGTTTCCCAAGTAACCCCGCAAGTTATCTCATTCATGGACTCTCAGGAAATGCAAAAATAGACCAGTATCTTACCAGGCTTGTTGCTTTACCCTCTGAGTTTTCCCTTTTAAGTTTAGTTTATTGAAGAACTCATGCATTTATAAGATTTAAACAATCATTTCTAACCCTGTACACATTATCCCAAACTCCGGGTTTAAAATGGTGTCTGGCTCTTAGGAACCAAAGTGCTTCTCCCGGTGTCTTATCAAAATATCAAAGAATATCCAGAAAAAAGGAAAGTAACAATATTAAAAACTAAAATTCACAGACAAACCTAATAATGTCAGAATAGGCAAGCCAATCAGAGCCTAAGAAACCACCCGGAGAAAGATGGGAACAGGCCATACCTCTCTCCACAGTGGGCCTGTCTCTGGGTTTAAAACATTCTTTCTCCGTCAAGGTAAACAGTGGCAATTACTCTTTTATACCTGCATGCAGAAGCCAGTGTGGCGGGGCCCTGGGAGTCAGACGCCCCTCAAATCTTGTGCTGCCGGTGCCTCACCCTCATTCCTTACTCTACTGTGGTAGAGATCCTCTCTTCGAAAAATATCAGCAAATGTCTTAGAGTTTCCGAATACAGAAAGTATTTCATAGGCAATTATGCAGAAAAATAAAATAAAATAACCCAATAACTAGGCTATTGACAAATGGGGGAGGGGTATTTGGCCTTAGGCTTTAGAAAAAGGTGCTCAATGGTAGTGAAAGATTAAAGGGAGAGAAGGCCTTTGCAGTCAGCTAGGTTTTACTTTATTTGAAGTCATCTCAAAAAAGACATTTTCAGCCTTGGCTGGAGTGGCTCAGTGGATTGAGTCCCAGCCTGTGAACCGAAAGGTCACTAGTTCCATTCCTGGTCAGGGCACCACGGCTGGGTTGCGGGCCAGGTCCCTGGTTGGGGGCGTGTAAGAGGCAACCATGTATCTCTCACACATTGCTGTTTCTCTTCCTCTTTTGGTACCTTTCTTCCTCTCTCTCTAAAATTAAATAAATTAAAAAAAGACATTTTCAGATATGCAATGATTCAAAAACCTTAGCATTCAATGATGTTTAGCATCTACCTTGAGAAAACCAAACACTGAAGTTTCCACTGAATGACAGATAGAGCCGTATTTTTCAGACTATAACGCACACTTTCCTCCCCAAATTTGGGAGGAAAATGGGGGTGCGTCTTATAGTCTGAATGTAGCTTACCTGGCTGTTTACATTCACATTGGTGAAATATTATGTTATTTATGTCATTAAATATTTTACCACATTTTTTGCTTCAAAATTCTTTTCCCTATTTTCCTCTTCTAAAACCTAGGTGCGTCTTATGGTCTGGTGCATCTTATAGTCCAAAAAATATGGTAAATTAAAAGCTCAGTCAGTGTATTAAAAAAAACTGAGAAGAAATCAACAATTAGTTGGAATAGAAATAAATCAAAGAATGATTACAAATCTAGTTATAGAAATTGACGGTAAATGAATAGCAGAAATAAAATAAATTAGTCAGGAGCTAAAGCCTGATATTTATAAACTCCTAAAAGTAGTGTGTGTGTGTGTGTGTGTGTGTGTGTGTGTGTGTGTGAGAGAGAGAGAGAGGGAGAGAGAGAGTGAGAGATTGGTTACGGGAGACAAAAGAAGAGACCCAGAAGGTGGGAGAAAAGGAAGAGTATGTGCAGAAGAAAGGAAAAGCGGGAGGACTCTTAAGCAGCAGCCTTTCTAAACATTAAAACTAGAAGGCATCCCAGAAACCCCCTAATCCGCCCCTTCTTTTCACAGGTGTGCAAAGATCTGACAAGTAAGGCAACCAACTTTCTCAAAATAAAATACATTCCGGGCTTGGCCATCTTGGCGTTTTCCCTGAAAAATCCCTGAAAAATCAAGTTCATCTGTGGAAGGAGAATGTCCCAGTGGTGCTTCTGAAAGAGGAAAGTTCCATTGAACACGAGCCCGAGGAAGGGAGGAAAGTACCAGACAGGCATGTTTAGCCGCAGGGTAAGATCCACGATGCGGAGAGGGACTCGGAAGTCCATCGGAGGGCGCAGAGCACGGGCCCAGGACGCCCCTCTCCCAGCCCTGTGGTGATGCCACAGCGAACCCCCCTCTCGTGGCTCATCTGAGCTCCTGACAGGGCTTTTATAAATGATTGGTTTGAGAGCTGCGCTATCAGCTTTTGTGCTACCGAGGACAGCTGCTTCCTAGCGGGGCGCACCCATCAGCGGGGACTTATCAGGTCTCCGCATGTGTGCTGCTGGGAGATAAGGGGAGAAGCTGAGAGAGAAACATGTTGAGGGCATAATGAGGAAAACCCTGAAATTTTAGCAAGGTTCTTTGTTACATTTTGGCAAGAATGGGGTTTTTGTTTGTTTTCTGTTTCCTTGATTGTTTATTAAGTTCTGGACTTAGAGTTAAGTGCAAAATCAATACCTCTTTTGAGTTTCAGACAACAAAAACCACCCGAAACCATGATTTAACATGGTCTGGGGCCATGGGCTGCCCGGGTATTCTTTCTGAAATTTGCTACCAGTACTCTGACATCAGCTTCCCCGATTTTGAACAGTAGAAAATGATACATAATCTGTCTCACTAACAACAAACAGAACTTCCCAAATAATCTCTCTTTTGATGTAAAGCAAATTTCCAAAATAATGACATCAGCCAGACCTGAGGCCTGCAGACAAATCAAACCCCAGGAAAGAAATCTATGAGTGTCCATCAGACACAGCCCATCAGTGCAGCCTCACCACGGGCCACTCAGGAGGAAAACCATAGCTCCCACAGGAACCCAGGTCAAACATGCCAGGGGTCTGGAGGCAAGAAGAGCCCAGCTCGAAGTCCTGCAGTTTAGAAAGTCCCACATGACACGCATTTATTAAAGAAAATGTCACTCAAGTGCTGGCACAGTGCAGCCCCTAACCCTAAGCAGCCACTCTCCAGGCTGACACTGTTCAGACCCCAGTAAATGCTTCCCCGAACCTCTTGCCCTGTGTCTTCACGGTGGAGAATGTAGACGGGCGCACGGTGCCGCCAACAGCGCAGAAGGGCGCCTCTCTGGCTTGAGGAGGACGTGAATGCGAGAGTGGAGGTGGGTAGTTAGCACAGAGAAGAGACAAATTAAGTGACCTACCAATTGCTTCATCTCAAAGAGCATGAATGGCTTCTTGTTAAAAGTATCGTCTGCTAGTATTACTGACTGCTGCTATTCGAATTCATGGTGCTGGAGGCACTCACACGTTAGCATGATACTCACAGCGGTTGCACGCGGGGGTGGAGGGACACTGTGTTATCGAGCTGCTAAGATCACGCTACTTGGAAACCTTTAAGTTCGCAGGTCTAGACGAAAGAGGTGACGTATGCTACTGAGTTCTTTCCGCTGGCAACTCGATGGGCCTGCAGGTTAGAGCTGAAAATAGCTCTAATTGTATGATGATTTTTAAAAGATTTATTTACTTAAAAAATGGATAAAAAGTCAACTCAACTTCTGATTTCAAATTTTGATATGTACTAATTATAATTTATATTTTGCCTTTGGATGTTGATAGATAGCTTGGAATACTTCAGAAGAAAAGTGACTTTTAAAAACACAAAAAAAAACTTTTATATTTACTTTGATTTACAGATTGGATGAGGATATATCTAAATTTGTATACTGCACTTTAAAAATCCTTTACATCAAGAGTCGCCAAACTATGGCCCACAAGTCAAGTCCAGCTGTTTTTATCAATAAAGTTTTATGGAGACATAGCCTTGCCCGGCTGCTTACGCACTGTCTGTGGCTGCCTTTGAGCATGGACAGCAGAGCTGCAGTTGTGACAGACACCAGATGGCCTATGAAGTCTAAAATGTTTGTTATCATGATCCTTTCAGAAAGTCTGTCAACTCCTGCTTTAGATCGTTGTCGTCAATAGAGGAAAATTCACATAAAATCTTGATTGTAACATAATTAGTCCTTTGCTGAAATTAAGCACGAAAACAAATTGCACTGCATAAGTATATGAGCTCATTATTTGTGCAGGTTTTCCTTTATTACTCATCCAAACATGGCTGGCCCATCAACAGAATACCCAGCTGAACAATCATAATTAAATCTAGTCATCTTTGGTATGCTGCCAAATCTTTCAGACATATAAAAACAGTAGATTTAAACATATTTTTCTGTGTTGTTGTTATAAAGGAATATTTGTCCAACTAGGAGAATAGAATATATTTCATTTAAAAGTTTATTAGCTTGATTTATCACTTTTTAAATGTTTAGACATGTGAGATGTGGGGCCTCTGTCTCCCTTTTCCGGAGACCTGACAATGTTAAGGGTGGGCCTGAGGAGAATGTGCCAGGGCTCGGAGAAGTCATCACAAAGGAAAAGAGGGACAAGGCTCTGCCTCCCAGCCCGTCTGAGGGCTCTGGGGAGCTGGACTTTCCAAATGAAGCTGTTCACTTGGACTGGGCGGTCTTCCCTAGCAGCGGCGCCCCAGACGGACTCTCCCTACATTTCTGTCATTAAACAAGAGTTTTTCCTTCTTCAGCCCAGGGACACAAAACATCACAGGAGAAAACAGTTGCTTTCCAAATGGACTTTTTTTTTTTACAATGAAATGTTTCAAAACCTAAAAGTTTGCAAGTGAAAAAGTTTCATTATAGAAAAATTAGGAAGTTCAAAGATGCACAAAATTCTAAAAAGTAAAATCACCCACCTAGTACTCGGATGTAGCATTTTAAAATATACGCATCCAGCAGAGTATTCTATGCAGATTGTTGTAAATTATTTATAAAACAGATCATTTTGTACATATGTTATTTGAAATGCTTTTTGCACTTAGGAATAAATTGAAAACACCATTCCTGATGTTAACTACACATCAAATTCATTTTAAATGACCATGCAGTTTCCCACTATATGGACTGCCAAAAAGTGTTTAGTGAATCCCTTACTGTTGGATACTTAGGTTGTTTCCAAAGTTAAATAGTTTCATTCACATGTTTAACTGTTTCTACGAAGTGAAAATGAAAGCATGCATATTTTAAAGGCTTTTGAATCATATTACAAACTTGCCTTCTGTGAAGGCATTTAAATTTTGTCCTTGAATTTTAATACATTATTTTTAATGTTTTATTTCTAGTTCAGTATATTACAGTGCATGTTTCCTCATGTACCCTCTAATAGTGTGCATTAGGGCCCTACACAGTTACTGCCAGTAAACATGGGAAAATGATGTTTCAACACTTTAATGCTTACATTTTAAACTGGTGGGCACTGTAACATATATTATTACAAATTTTAAGGACATTTCCTAGATATACAGTATTTTTTTACTGTTATTTTATACTGGATATCTTTTTTCTTAGATCTGAAGCCTTTCCTTTATATTAATTATATTTATTCTTTTTATGTAACAAATATTTCAGTTTATCATTTCTCATTTCCTTTTTGTTATAGTTTTTAATTTTTTTATGTTTTAAATCTATCAGTTTTTTTCTTTATGCATTTCCTTTACGATGTTTTCTAAATAAAGTCTTTCTGCCTTTAATATAATATCTGTCTTTATTTTAACTTTATTTATTTTGAAATTCATTTTAGGTAACTGCTGAGGTTAAACTCTAAACACTTCTCTTTTTCAAAGCTGATAGATAACTGTTTTTTAATCCAATGTATATCCACCTTTTTCATATAGTAAATTCCTACGTAACCTTCATTTTGTATGTCAAGATTTTATATTATGTTTTTATATTAAGTGTTTATATTGTGTTCTAAGTTTAATTGGATATTAGCAGAGCACTCTTAATTATTGTAATGTCCTAATATGTCTTAAATCTAACATGAAATTGCCTATCTATTCTGTTCTTGAATATTTTTATTAAATGTGTTCTCTTCCAAATGGATTGAAGAATTATAAAACATTGGTATCAAACCCTCTTTTTCTTCCTTTGGAATTGGAATTTCATAAAATGTACGGATGAACTTAGGAAGAAATAACATTTTTCTATATTGGGTCTGTCAATCTGATATGGCTTTCATTTATACAAATTTTCTTTAATGCTCCTCACTAAAGCTTATATTTTATTTTATATTTAAGTTAATATGTAGTAAAATTGACTTTTTTGGATACAGGTTTATGTGACTTAGTACATAGACTTGTGTAATCCAACCACAGTCAGAATATAAGCCCTGGCTGGTGTAGCTCAGTGGATTGAGCGCGGGCTGGGAATCAAAGGGTCCCGGTTCGATTCCCAGTCAGGGCACTTGCCTGGGTTGAGGGCCAGGTCCCCAGTGGGGGCCATGTGAGAGGCAACCATACATTGCTATTTCTCTCCCTCTCTTTCTCCCTCCCTTCCCCTCTCTCTAAAAATAAATAAATAAAATCTTAAAAAAAAAGAATATAAAAGAGCTCCATCACTCCCACAATGCGCTGTCACTTTACAGTCTTACCCTCCTTCACCCCCATCCCTGGCAAACATCGACCTGTTCTCTGTCATTATAATTTTGTCTTTCTGAGAATGTCCTATAAATGAAATTATATAATATACAACCTTTTGAGACTGGTTTCTTTCACTGGAGGTCTCACCTTTGAAATCCATTCAAGCCGTTCCGTACATCACCAGTTCCTTACTTTGCACTGTTGAGCAGCGTTCCGTTGTACGGATGTGCCACGGCTCGTTTATCCGTTCGCATGTAGGTGGGCCGTTTGGGTTGGTTCCAGTTCTCAACAATTATAAGTAGAACTTGTATAAACATTTGGTATGAGTTTTTGTGTTTCTCTAGGGTAAATAGCAAGGAGTGGGATTGCTGGGTAATTCGTAAGTATATGTTTACCTTTACAAGAGACAAATTATTTTAAGGAGCGGCTGTACCATTCTGCTTTCTCCCAAGCAGTGTCTGATGGTTCCAGTTGCTCCACAGCCTTGTCAGCATCTGGTATCACTTTGGGTTTGTTTTTTAGCCTTTCTATTATTTATGCAGTGTTACTTCACAGTGGGTTTTTTTTAAAGGATTTTATTTATTTTATTTTTAGAAAGGAGGGAGAAAGAGAGGGAGAGAAACATTGATTGGTTGCATCTTGCACATGCCCCGACCAGGGACCGAACTCGCAACCCAGGCAAGTGCCCTGACCAAGAATCGAACTGGCAACCTTTTGCTTTGCTGGACAACACCCAACTGAGCCACATGGATCAGGGCAGCAAGGTATCTCACATGGTTTTAGCTTACATTTCCTAATGGCTAATGACATTCAACATCTTTTCATTTGCTTAATTGCCTCTTCGTTGAAATGTTTGTTAAAGCCTTATGTCCATTTTTAAAATTGGGTTATGTTCTTGCTGCTGAGTTTTAAAGTTCTTTATATATTTTTACTATAAGACCTTTGTTGCATATGGGATTTGAAAATATTTTCCAAGCCCATAGTCTTATTATTCTTTTTTTTTCCCCATGAATCATAGACTTCACTTTAATGATTAAATTTTGGACTTCTTTTTTTTTTTCAGCCTTCTTTGTTTTGTAAGGACTTTTAAGTTCTACTTTCTTAGTAAGTTTCAATTATAAAATACAGTATTATCAGCTACAATAATCATGTTATACATGGGATCCTCAGACTTACTCATTTTATAAATGAGAGTTTGAACCCTTTTATCAACCTCCCAATCTCTCCCACCACTCGGCCCCTGGCAACCACTTTTCTACTCTCTGTTTCTATGAGTTTAGCTTTTCCCCCCTAAGATTCCACATAGAAATGATCCCATGAAGTATTTGTCTTTCTTTTAAAATATTGCTCAGCCTATAACTTCTCAGTCTACAACTGAGCAATATTCCTAAAGTTTTTACGAAGTCCAATTTATCTACTTTTGTGGGCTGTGCTCTTGGCATTATGTCTAAGAACTCTTTGCCTAGCCCCAGGCCATAAAGCTTTAGTAAAACTTTTTGCAGGCAAGATGTACACACTTCCTGTTGATATAATTCCTAACTAATTTCTATTTTTGTTACTATTTTGAATGTGACCCTGATGTTACCCTGAATCTGAATACACCTTAAAATGTCTTTTAAAATGCTGAAATCATATTTTCTATCTGGAGATATTTTTTTCTCCAAGAAAATCAAACATCTATGTATTTATACAGAATTATGGTTAAGTCATGTCAAGTAAGTCATGAGGCGTATGTGTGGGAGATGTTAACATTTGCATATACGGCATAATCAGTAGTCTAAAGTTCTATGCGAGCCTCTAAAACTAGTTTAGGGGTAGGAAAGATATCTAAAATGTTGATTAAGACATAGATACAACAAAAAACATATTCCAGCAATTTGCATAATTGTTATGAGTAAAGAATGAAGAAGGGTAAAGAGGTGAGGGGATTAAGAAGCACAAATAGGTGGTTACAGAATAGCCATGGGGATGTAAAGTACAGTATAGGAAGTGGAGTAGCCAAAGAACTTAAATGCATGAACAATGGTGTAGGGATTGCCTGAGGGTGTTGGGGGTGCTGGGTGGGGTGGGGTAAAGGGGGAAAATTGGGACAACTAATAGCATAATCAATAAAATATAATTAAAACAAGAAAAAAAAGAATGAAGAACTATGATGGGTAGTCATAATGAATGGCCTAAGCTCAAGGTCCCCAGGTCTGTCCTTGGTGCAACCCAGTCTGACAGGGCCACGATCTTATCAACTGAAGGCAGTGGTTCTGAATCTGAGCCCCAAGAATGGGTATCGGGAAGTAGCGAGTCACTGTAAGTGTATGCAGAAATATGAACATGAGCATATATGCATTTTTTCCGAGAAAAAAGCCTGAAATTTTATCTGATGTTCTAAAAAGGCCACCCCCTTTCAAGAAGGCTCATTCACATTGTCCCTACCCTCTCATTTCAAACATATCCAACTCACTGTACACATCAATAAATAGGTACTGAATGAACACATAAGTATTTATTGAATTATTATTACACTGATACCTCACCTATCTCAGCAGTTACATTCCAGAGACCCCTGCAATAGGTAAATATCTGCGATGTAGCGGTGTTATATTTATTTTATTATTTTTATATATTTTAAGGCTTTATAAACCCTTCCCACACTCCTAGAAACCTCTCCCACTCTCTTATTAACCTTTCCCACACTCTTATAAACACTTCATGTGCTCTTAAACACTTTCTACACTCTTAAACCTACGTAATTTTAACAACATATACCATTCTATATGGGCACTCACCAGTGAAGTATACTACAACTTGAATGATGAAGATCATGAATTATGTAGCTGTGCAGTACTGATGGCGATGAAGGTGATGACGATGAGATGAATGTACTGCACAACCAAGAAGAGCATCACAGCTCCTCTGAAGGCACCACTTCATCAGGAGCTTCCTCAAGTGGTGCAGTATCTTTGCCCTGGGCCGTAACTTCTATTTCCGCTAAAGGTGAAGGTGTAACTGATCTCTTCATCCAAGTGATAAACATAGTTATGGGGAGTTGTTAGTACTACTTTTTCTTCTGAGTGAGGTTTTTATAAACTGACATGCTACTCTCGATTGTTTTTACAAAGTGCAGCGAATGAGGCATCTGGAGGTCCTATTCTTCAGCCACTCACTGAAGTTCTTTGGCCATTCTGACCATGGTTGCAAGATGATCGAGTGTTAGGCCAACCTCCTCCTCTTCTCCAACCCACAGTTCATCTTGTTCCTCATCCTCTTCTTTACTTGCTGACTTTGTCATTTCCATCAGGTCTTCGTCCATCAACGGTGGTGAGTGGACATCCACAGAGGCAACTTCTCCATGCAGAGAAACCCTCTTGAGTCCAAAGCATCTCTGAAATTTGTCATGCCAGCCCTTGCTGGCACTGAATGGGGTTGGTCTGGTGGGAGAAGCACTTGATGGTCCTGCTTCTGCGTCGTCGTCCTTGTCTTCATCCTTGTCTTCATCCTCGTCACCATCGTGAATGTCTGGGCTTTCTGTAAAACTATCATAAAGTTTCTTGGCCTTCGTCCAGATGGTGTTGGTATTCAGCGAGACGTTCTTCTTCCTGCAGTCATTTATCCACTGGGCCAATGCAGATTCCATCCTCACAATGGCCTTATTGCAGGAAGTGACCACGCTCTTTGCAGTTTTGTTAAAAGTCATTGCTGCCGTAGACCTAACATTCTTCTTGTCTTTCTTTATGTAGTGAACAGTAGATTCGTTGATCCCGTAATGGTGGCCTACAGCCCTGTAGCTTTTGCCTTCTTTTAACATGTCGAGAAGTTCCACCTTTTCTTTGATGGTAAGCATATTCCTCTGGTTCTTGGGTTCACTGCCAGAAGCCTTAGAAGGCGCAGAATGTTTGGGTGGCATCATAGGGCTTGAAATAAATTCAAACTTTTACGAAAATTTCACAAAAACACAATACTGCAGAGAAACACTATGCACAGCAATCAGACGTCTATGTGAAGTGGATAAGGAGAGATGCTGAACGTAAGAGCACAGTGCGGGAGAGCAAACAGACCGATGCTATGGTCACTGAGCCAATCAGCACCCAGGATACAGAACACAGTGCTGTGGTTGGTCGCCTTCCATTCCATCAGCCAATAGTGTGCTGTGTACAATCTCATGCTGGCAAACTTGTGCAAGCAGTAGTGGCTACTGCATTTCCATTGTGTACAGTACGGTATTCATCCACTGATGAAATACATACTGTATTTTATTTTGATCTAATATTCTTTTAATATGTTTGAATTAACATTTTTATATTTTTATATTGTTTTAAATTTTTTAGGCAAAGATAATTAAAATAATAAATATTATATAAATACCTATATACCGAAAAATCCCGCGATAATAGTGAAAACTCCATGATACAGAATTAGATATATTTAAAAAAAAAACCCCGTGATACAGTGAAGCCACAATAAGTGAACCACAATATAGCGAGGGATGACTGTATATGCCTACCTTTAGATTTTAACCCCAAGTATAAAATTTTTATTTTGCAAACATTTATTGAGTGCCAACTTTATCCAAGCACCTTATTAGAATATGGAATGACAAGGACAAAAAGACGATATTCCTGTTCACAAAGACCTTAACATCTAGAGGGCAGAGAGACGATAGCAAACGTATTCCAATGGGAGAATTATTATAATGGGAGTGAGTATCACGTTCAGAAAATGAATATCTGACCTACTGAAGGAATTTAGGGATGGCTTTACAAATACAGCGGTGCTTGAGGGAAGCCGAGAGTGATGATGAGGGAAGAGCTCAGACAGTTCCATTGCATGGACTCGAAATTCGAGCTGTCCCAGAGTGAGTCTTATGTGGAGGCTGGGGACCAATCCCCAATTATATTATACGTGGATTCACTTTATCGTGGGCTTCACGATAGTTTATCAGGGTCAAGGGAGAGGGATTCTAGGAGAAACTCTGTGAAAATATGGAGGCACAGGAGATGGTGTGCATTCCAGGAACTGCAGGGGGCTCAGTTTTGCTGGGATCCCACAGTTCTACTTGTACAGGTTCAGCCAACAGAAAGACCAGTTCAATGGACAGAAATACAAACATTTCTGTAAATGAGAGTCTACTGTAGTACTTTCACAAAAGCCTCCAAAACAAAAAACAACTTAAATGTCAATCATTAAGGGACTGGATAAGAAACTTCTGATGCAGTGTCTTCATATAATGGAACATTTTGGAACAAGTTACATCTGTTTAAAATTTTAAAACATCTTCACAATAACATATGCCATACAATGACAGGATATTATCTCACATTTGTAAACACAGGCAATAAAAACAATGCATGTGTGTTGACATGTTTCAGTGACTGTTTTATGTTGAGTGTGTTGGTGGCTCCAATTTTCATCCTTCTCTATTTTTACCCTTAACCATGGCTTTTGCAGATTATTCATCATGAGCAAAATCTCCTTTCCCATTCATTGATACTGAGTTCAGCCATGTGACTTCCTTTGGTCAGCGGATACTAGCAGTTGTGATACAAGAAGAGGTTTGAAAAACTTCTTAACCCCATTCACACACTTATGCCTGGCCACCACTCTGAGGACATGTCTGGAAAAGCCTTCTGGAGGATGAAAAACAAATGGTTGAGTCAGCCAAGTCATCCTAGCAGAGACTACTCTAGTTCTGCCTTTAGCCAGCTGATTCCCCAGACATAGGAGCAGACCAGCCAAGATCAGGAGAGGCATCTGGTTGGACTCAGAGCTGACCAGAGGCAATGAGCGAGGCCAGCTGAGATCTCAAACTAGCCTAGATCAGCTGAACTTTGTGGACTTGTAAAATAAATGACTGCTATTGCATGTCTTTGAGGTTTTATTATAATGTTAGGGAACAATACTTTAGCCATAGATAATTAATACGCTATATTTGTACATAATACAGGCTTGCCAAAAATCTGGACAGATGCACACCAAACTAGAGAATGGAATTATTGGTCAACATTGTATCTAAACACTGAGAGTATTTCTCTTTCTTCTAGGAAATAGAACTGCTACTTTTGATTTGATCTGTATTCCTTTTATTCTTAAAATGCCAAAAATAGATTAGGTAAGAAAACAGGTCCTAATCCCAGTAGCTGCCTAGGGTTTTAAGATTAAGTCTAAATGGCTACTACAGTACTGACTTTGTCAAAACTCTTAGAATGATAAGCTTTTGTTCCTACCTGCAACACTAACAGTCTGAAATCAGTCAACAAGCCACTTAACCCCTATTTTAGCCCATTTTTCTTTTATAAAGAGGCAAGTGGGTCCTGCTGGGGGTGGAGTCATCAAGGCAATAATTGTTTCTACCATGAATAGGAAAGCCATGTTGAGAAACTGTTAAAACTACCTGAAATGTTGTACAGATGAGCAAAGAAACTGAAAGTGCTTAGTGTGGCAATAATGATGATGATGATGATGATGAATAAGTTTATTTTTACGCACAGTGACAGCCAACTGCTATATAATCTCTTAGACATCTTATAGTTGATCTAGTTGGGACTTTCAGATGAGTAAATTACATGAGCTATTTTATTCATGCATGCCAACTGTCTGGAAGAAGGTATGATTATTGTTTAACCTGTATCAAGTCTTAAAAAAAAAGAAAATAATTACGAACTATTAATGATTTGGTTGGATTATTCTCCTTACATTAAGCTTCAACAAATACTGTTAACTGCCGGTAAGGCACTTAAAATAGCTGTAGAAATCCAAAATATCAGAGGGTCGTCAGCTGGTGTGAAGCACAGAACTTAGAGTGGATAGAATGAAAAAAAAATAGTATAAAAATTAGTTACACTTGGGGACTGAAAGTATCTGGTTCCACTTCCTAATAACTATGTGACCCCTAGGTGTCTTAACTTTTCTGTCTCAGTTTCCTCATTCATTCAATGGAAATAATCAAGATACCTTTGTTATAAAAATCAAATTCAGTCATGTGCCACCATCTCCCTATTTCTTCCCTAGGATTAGTAAGGAGCCTGGCAAAGGGTCAATGAAGAACTGACCAGCTAATGCTATTGACACTCCCTGTATTCCTTAAAATCAAAACATTTTGACTCATTAACTTTCCTTTCTCCAATATGCTTTAATTTTCAAATGTCTACTTGATTGGTGATGTAAAACAGGATCTGCTGTACTTTACTTAGGACAGTTCCATTATTAACCCCATCCTCTTAAATCCATAGTATGTTCAAGGGGAAACAACCACACATTTAACCGTTACAAGAGCCTGGCCAGGAGACAAAGTAGTTTGCCCAACATTATACTAATTAAGCAGGAACAACAATCCAGGATCCTACGTCCAGGTCCCAGTGACCTCTAAAATATTTTCGAACCAGTATATGTCTATAGAACCAATCATAGTGATTATAGCTAAGAATGTTGAAGAATATTTCTATTTAAATAAAAAATGCATTCCTTATTCATAAGAAAACTGGAATATCATCCTTAATGTCAAGTTTGTTGAGCGCTTGCTGTGACAACTTCAAACCTTCTAACCAAAAGCAGCCTATGTGCTCCCTTCCAAGTTCTCTGTTGTTCACATGGATTCTGCTGAGCGCGGCCAGTCCCACTAACTGCCCTTCCTTCCTACACAGCGGCAGCTGCCTGCAGTGGCACGCCTCCCAAAGCCATGCTTCTCAGTTCCAGTCACAACGGGCTCTTGGCCGGGTTGGCCCACAGACTACATTAGAAGTCCTTCCACTTTGTGCCCTGCTTTTAGATTCTTTGCTAATCGCCTATTTCTTTTGAGGGGAACAAAAACTGCCTTAACTCCCTGCCCCAGTAGGCAGGATGTTCTCTGCTTTCAGATGTCTCAGCCCTTCCAAAATATAGTCTTGATCTTGGGAAAGTAAGTAATTAGCCTGATGGAGAATAAACGGCTATTTCAGCAGTTTTCTCACTACTGGGTTTCAAAGTAAGAGAAGCCCAAGCAGGTCAGAAAGAAGGTGAGTGCTGTTGGGTCCCAATGCCCCACCGAGCTCAAATACCAACTACTGGCACCCGAAGCTCATTAGTTCTACCCCAACACCACTAATCGCCTTGAGTGCTGACTCAGCTTTCATGCACACTAAAGAGGCTTTCATTAACGTTTTCACCTCGAACTTCCCTGGGTGGCCTCAAGACCTAAGTCTCACAAGTTGACATTAACTTGAAGAGTATAACAAGCACTTTAGTAAGAGAAAATGGTCCTCTTTGTAGAGTCACCATAAAGTCAAATATTGTTCTTATCATTCCCCTTACAAGAATTTTGGCATATTATTGTAGACAATATTCTTTCCTTTTTGGTAACTGTGGAATGGCAGTGTTTTGAGATTTGTGGGCACATCCCTTTAGATCGAGGTTTCTAAATCTCAACACTATGGACATTTTGGATGAACAATTCTCTGTCATGAAAACTGTTCTGTGTATTGGAGGATCTGAGCAGCATCCCTGGCCCACTGCCCACTAAAAACCAGTAGCATCCTACCTGGGCCCCGAAGGGCATGACAACAACCAAAAATGGCTCTAGACGTTGTCAAAAGTCCCCAGGGAGGAAAATACCCCTGTTGAGAACTGCTGCTTTAGAAGACTGCAATCTGCATTAAAAATACAGAATAGAATAAAACAGGATAGGGCAGAAAATATCAAACAATGTCACACGAGGTAAGAGAAAGTATTCTCTCGTGAACACATATTTCATACTTATTTGTTTGTATGCACATGCATATAAATAATGTGGACCATGGTAAAAAAAAGTTTGCAAAATACTGAGAGAGAACCTTGACTCTCAAAAACCAATTATGTATCTGAGCGACTGCTAGAAGATAGGTATTATCTCCCACTTAGAATTCTCTATTTTTCCTCAATAATTTATTACATGCTTTTGTTTGGTTGTTTTTAATTTAATATGGTTTCATTTCCACAACCACTATCTTATTAAAGCAATTATGATTTATCTCTATCTCAGATAACACAAAATTATCAAAATAGAACATAACGGGTTATTCAGCCCACTAGTGAGTCTTTACTACATGCCACAGGAAATGTGTGAATTCGGATCTTGTCATCTTGGTTCTTGTCATCGATTTCAGGAGATAATCTATTAAACAACGTCTATATGGGTCTCGATTTATAGACATATCACACGGAGCTAGTTGAATATCAAGTCATATAAGAAATGGTACCTTTGCAGTTAGGAATGTATAATGTGAACACATGAAGACTGGTAAAATAATGTTTAACAATACCAAAGCTTCAGTTCCAAGTCAAGCTTCATAGAACACATGCACACACAAATGAGTACAGAAGATAATGTTCTTAGTTTTGGCCATATTACCATGGAAAATGGAAGTGAGGTTTTGTAAGCGGTAGAGCAAATTCTCAAGTTGAAAAAAAACCTTTGGAGTGAGGTAGAAATGCTGAGTGTTTGGAAATAAAACAGATATGGGTCAAAATATGAACCAGAGGCAGGAGTCCTGGTCAAAAGTGAGAAGTCATACAGGCAAGGAGGTTCACAAAGGCGAGAGGAAGAACTAGATCTCAAGGGTCCAACATCTAAGACTAGAATCAGCCAAAGATCAAGTGAAATTTTGTCCATTTTTTTCTCTCACATACTTCCTCTCAAAAGTGATTTCAAGATCTGGCCATGTAGTTATGCAGAAAGTGGATGAAATAAGGAAAAGACAAAGAATGTAACCTGTCTAATTAATTTTTTGAGTAGGAAACAGGATCAGTTAATTAAGACAAAGGATAATACAATTTGTAGGACAAAGCCTAGGCTTTTGGGGGCCCACATAGGGTAAAATGAGGAAGAAAAGGCAGTGAAGAAGGAGGGTGGTGTCAATGGAAAATGATACCAGGAGATACAGGATGATGTTTTAAGAAGTGGTCCTAATCAGCAGTGTGGAATGTCAAATGCTGCAAGGATATGAGCAAAGACTGTGGGATGAGGGACTGGGCAACCTGTGCACTGCCCTTGCCCTCAGCCAGAGCAGCCTCCCAGAACGTGTGCTCTCCCTGGTGGGGAAGGCTTTTTTTTTTTTATCAGGCTTCCGGGAGCAGACTAGGGCTCCTTTGACAAGGAGAAATCTCCAATGCTTTCTTTCAGTGAGTTTTTGTCTGCTTTTGTTTGATTGTTGTAAATTTAATTTGGATTGTTTTCCAACAACTGATGTCCCCTTTGTTTTCTACAGATGGTTTTGGTGATTGGTGTCTTTGTGTAGATTATAAATTACTTTAGGGATACTTTAAATTCACTCTTACAGAGTTATGTTTTCTAATTTATTTGATATTTTTGGCCATATTGGTTCTCATTGTTTTTTTATTTCTTGTTCTTTTTCTGGTTTTCAGATTTCAGTGTCCACATTACTAATTTTCATTCTTTCTAGCTTGATCTTAAAATATATAAGGACATGAATTCATTCTACTTATACCACTGACTTTACAGTTTTCACAGGCATGCAGCATTATCATTCGATTCTTATCTAACTGCAGATTAATTTTCCTATTAATTCAAGAGTTTAAAAAAAATAGCTTGTAAGCCTGTAGTAGCTTTATAAATTTTGTTTTCCCTTTATGAAATTTTCACTTGTAGCCAAAGTGTGAGTTTAATATTAGTTAAACATTCAGGAAGCTTAATATTTTTTGTGTGGCCATATATATACATCTTTATAAGTGTTTCACAGACTTTTACCTTTTTTTTAAGATTTTATTTATTTTTTAGAGAGAGGGGAAGGGAGGGAGAAAGAGAGGGAGAGAAACAGCAATGTATGGTTGCCTCTCACATGGCCCTCACTGGGGACCTGACCTGCAACCCAGGCATGTGCCCTGACTGGGAATCGAACCAGTGACCCTTTGGTTCCCAGCCTGAGCTCAATCCACTGAGCTACACCAGCAAGGGCATGTTTCACATGACTTTTGAAAAGACTTCCTATTTTCTGTTTGTAGAATAGGTAGTCTTCTGGTACCTATTTATTAAATTAAAATCAAGCATCTTTTTGAGAGTTCCACATGTTCATTGCTTCCCATTGCTACGGCAAGGATTCACGTGGGCATGTCGGAATGTTCCACCAGGTTTTGATACTAAAAAAAAAATCTCTTGCTTGCTCCGTGGATTACATCAATGTCAGTCTCCTGGTTTTGACATTATACCATAGTTATTTATACAAGATGTTAAAACTGAGGAAAGCTGGGTCAGATCTTTTGATTCATTTAAAGCCTCTCATGTTGATTTTTACACTGTCTGATGTAAATTTTGTCACTCTAGCCTGTTTAATTTTATTTCATTTCTTTTCTCAGTTTGAGTGCGTCTGTGAGTGCGTCTGTGAGTGCCCATGTACCTAAGTCAGCTTTTACCATACTTATATTTGTGAACATTTTATATCACTTTATACGCCTGTTGTAAACACCAATTCCCATCACAGATTATTAATTGTTTTGTACTATGTAATTTCAGTTCACTCGATTTTTGTGATGTCTTAACTTTTTTTACCTTAGCCATTTGAGATCATTTAGTTAAAAATTCTTAAGTCACAAAATTTTTTCCCTTAAAACTCTGTAATAAGAGGCTAAAGTTTTCTGAAAGACAGTATTTTGAGGAAGACATCTCATGCCAATTTCATTTTTCTTCTTTGGGGGAAGCCTGTTTTTGTCATTTAGATGGTGCAGAATTTGTTCTGTTTCTCCCTTTCCCCTTTTCATCCTTTGATCAAGCTTGTCTCTTTGGAGTCGGGATACATTGAGGCCATTTTCCTTACTTTTGCCTGGTATTCAGTTAATCTGAAGACTGAAATCTTGTTGAGAAAACAAATGAGAGAGTTTTCTGGTTTCCTCCTATTTCATGCCGAAACTCTGCATCAGGGAGAGACAGGAAGAGAAGGTATTCATTCTGACTCCTCTGATTGGGCATGTTCTTCTGAACCACCGCACTTAGGTTTGATTGTGTTTCTGCCTGCTGACCTTATAGGAAATGGGAGGTGAATCTGTATTTGTCCATAGTTAGAGCTGAAATGACTTTTATTTTTCCAAGTCCCCACTAAAAGCTGTCAGGGCCAGAAAAAGGGAGAAGAGAAATGCTAGGTATTTTCTGGGATTTCCTTTGTCAAATTAAAAGTGAAATAAGCCTATAAAGGGGCAGAGGGTAGGGAGTGAACACAGGAGCTGCCACGCCCAGGCTGAGACCTGAAATTAGCTGTGCTGGGCTCCCAGCTGTCCCTGACACACAACACACTAGTGGTCCCTAGAGGGTGGGGGACCTCCAGGCCCCAACCTGCCACCTGCAGCTGTGAGTGTGGCTTGTCCAGTCCTGGCACTTGCTGCTTCCCAGGGTTGACTCAAGATCTACACTCAGTCACCGCCCCCCCAGCACACCCCACCTCAGGGGTTCCCCATGGGCCTCTGCTTCCTTCCCAAGCCAACCTTTTCTTCGCTGGCCCCTGGCCTGACGACCCCCTCCTCAATCTGGATCTCCCTACACTACCTCTTAGAGAAGTTTTTGTTTGTTTGTTTGTACGTGGTTGGAGACTTGCTCTTGTTCCATTACTCACACTACTTTCTTCTTACTGCTGCTATTTCTTTGGTCATTTCACTGGGGATTTGGGAAAAGGGGAGGCTTACATGCAAGGTTCATATTACCATATTGAACTAGAATACATCTTTAATTTTCATAATATCTGGTTAGCCTGTGATTGATTTTCATTCCCTCAAAGTAGGGAAAAAAGTGGATTCTCTTCTCTTGAGGACATGAGGTATATCAGAGTGAAGTAAAAAGTCACGAGCGGTGATTGATCGTGTCTCGCAGTGCTCTCTGGGGCCAGCACACACTGTGCTTCCGGCTGCATGCTTGACCATGCTGCGGACAGGGACCCGATTTCCAGAGACTTCTGATGCAACTGCAGGTGCCAGTCCGAGACAGCCTATCCTGTTCCCCCGCCTCCAGCCCCAGGAGCGGAAAAGGGCCGGGCAGCTTGGGTCTGCTCTTACCTTCCACTCTTCACCTTCATTCCTTTCAAATGCTTCCCCCTTTCCTGCCTGAGTTTTAAAAACACAGAACAGAGGCTTCCTTTTGAATGTCCTATTCTATGTCTACAAAATGACACTTCAGGGGAAGGAGCGGGAGGAAATAGAGCATGAAAAAGAAACAGAGATGGAGTGCTCAAGGGACACCGAGTTGATTCTGTCTAATTATACGTTTTATATTCCCCTAATTGCTCTGTTTAATTATTGATGTGGAAAGTGTTTCCTTTTAGGGAGTTGAGTAATCAAGAGCCCTCAGGACCCAGAAGACGGGCTTTGGATTTGGTAAGTAAGGCATTATCGGTCACAGCTGGAGCAGCCCCGTGGGCAGTGGGGCCCCCGCCCACCAGCACAAGCACGGAGAGCCGGTGGGAGCAGGGTCTGGGAGGTGCACGCGTCTAAGACAGCCTTGGAGTCAAGCAGCTTGTGTGAACAGCGACTGACAAACAGAAGAGAAGACGAACACCCTTCTGCTCATTGATTGATTCTCTTCCTTCTACAAATGTGTTCATAGACGCCCAACTATTGCTGCAGCTGATCTGGCTTTGCGGGTTTCAGCCCCCCTTCATTATCTCTAATTGTTTGGAGACTTCAAGTCACAAAAGCCTAATATTCGAAGTGTCAATACTGTTTTTGTTTAATGTGTAATTGAACTACTATGGCCTTAGCAGATATCACTGATAATTTTCTCCTTTTATTTTTAACCAACATCCTCCAACATTCATTTCCCTCAGCCCCAGGAAAAGGCAGTGTCTCCTGGGTGGCCAGAGAAACAGATACTTGAATGTCATTGGAATGAGGGAGTAGAAATGGGAGTAGACGGACTGATGTGGTAGATTTTGACTGGGGATTCAATTGAGCACGGATCACACCAAGAAGGAAATCATAATCCAGTGTGGCTGATGAATGTTTCTGTTTCCTTGTCTGTAAAATGTGGATGCTCTGCTGCATGACCTCCAAAGTCCCTCCTAGTTGTATCATTCTGGGTATGCCGATGAAGGAATGAAAACTCGGACAAGGGGCACAAAGCTGGAGGAAGACACACAGGTGCGCTACTCTGGTCTCCCTTCATCAAAGGACTTGTGGCCCAGCTGTGTGTGCTGTGGTCAGCTGATAGTTTCCAGCTCTTAGAATCCTGAAGGTTATCTCAGCTACTGAGCAGACCTTGCTCCAGGTGGCTCCTGGTCAATGACAGAATGGTGGTGACACAGGTGCCTAGCCCAGCCTGCCCTTGCTGGGGCCTCTCTGAGGAGCACTCTTTGCTCCAGGTCTCCGGGTGTGGCTGGCACTGGCTATTGGGTCTGCCCAATCAGCGTCCTTTCCTTTCTCTTTATAGGTGACTCTCTCCAAAACACCTTTACTCTTCTCTGGATCTGCTTCCTGGAACACCCAAGGAATGACAGACAATACGTTGTACGACCAGGTGGCATAAGACAGAGAAGAGTGTGGTAAGTTCAACCACTGAAGGAGCCACCGGGAAAAGCAAAGTCATACAGGAACTGGAATTTATCTTTGAAGGATGAGTGAGGTTTTAATGGGTAGGAAAGAAGGAAATAGGCATTTCAAGCAGAGGGGTGGACACACGCACAAAGGCACAATCATGCAAAGGTGATGTGGGACCAAGGGTACCAGCGGGAATAGCATGTGGATGGATGCAGTGTGGGCAGGAGGGTGCGTTGGGAAGATAAAGCTGGAAAATACAGGATCCAAGATATACAGCTGCCACACATGCCCGATGTATGCAGTCATACTGGTTCGTAGACTCTGGTTAGGAGAATGGTAACCCAGGGAGAATAATGAGATACCTAAAGCAATAAAATGTGGAAAATTCCATAGCCTAGTACTTTTGACAGCCCTAAAAAAAAGATGTTTTATTCTACGTCGTAGGTGGTTCCCTTGAACAACCAGCACCTGCTGTTTGTTAGGAAGAAAACGAATTGCTTGTCCCATGCTACAACAAAATCAATCACATTGCAACACCAATCTATTGGGTAAAATTCAGTCTCTAGGACCATGTTTGCAGGAAAGGAGTTGGCGGGTAATATTCCTAGCACCATCCACTTACTCAGGAGAAGAAAATGACCTACTCATGGGATCCTAAAATAATTTCCTTAAGATCATTATCAGATTTTAACAACAAAATTCATCCATTCTAACACAGTTTTTGTTTTATAAATCACAACTTGCTTTAATTAAAGAAAAACAGCATTTTATAATCTGTGTTCCAAGGAACACACAGCACTATGGGTTTTCATTACAAATGCTTTCCATTGTGGGAAACACTGCACGTGACAAAACCCATTTGACTTGCCACAATGAATTTTAGAAACACAACTCTTAAAGGTCCACTGTAAACAAAAATCCACTTGTGTTTGTTGAATTTGTTTCCCATTCGTATTTGACCACAAACTCCTCCTACTTTCATAACACTGTGGGAGTAACCTTACAATGAATGTATTTTGTAGGCTGACTTTAAGGAATTCATAAACATTATATATCAAAATGTGATAGCAGTAAACAAAAGAATTGTCATCTGGTTTCATAAATGTTATCTCTTGTTCATGAACTTGTTGCCCTTGGACTCAGAATAAAGTAAAAGGCTGGGATTTGTTTCCAGCCAGGTATGTGGAGGTCCTTCTAACTGGTCATGCTGTGGAGAGGCCCGTGTGCGACAGTGGGACTGGGGAATATTCAATGTACATTTCTGTGGTAGAAAGAGAACAGCTGAGAGCTGGAAACACAGTTTAAAGGTATGACAAGTTCAGGGCCTGTGGTTTGCTGGATTATCGAAACAATCACCTACACAAAGAACTTCCTATTCTGTCAAATTCGGGAACATTTGTATAAGGTTTTCTTAGCGTTGTGACCACAGTGCAATTAATTATCTTGTGTTTACCCTAAGTTTCAGTGACATGATAAAAGTTGCGCATTACTAAAACAATGATGCAAATATGCCCAGCACAGCTAGAGAAAATGCAAGCCATTGGGCTAGGCACTCAAACTAGCTTGAAGACTGGTTGAAAATGTTTTCAGGTGGCCCTACAAAGTGAGAGAGCGGGCTAAGCAGGTGCACTCTAGACACCCTCCCTCCCTCAGCACAGATTCTTTATAATGTGGTAGGAGTGGGCGACATGTTTTTTTAAAAGAACGAGTCCTAGTGGTACCACATGCGAAACCACAACGGCCAACAGTAATCTGTCTATCTACACACACACACACACACACACAGAGTCTGGAAGGTAGGTCTGTTGGTAGGAAAAGGAGGATGACCGGGGGATTGATCACTTGATCGCAGGGAAAGAAAGCCCTTCTTTTCAGTACTCTGAACAGATGCAACGCAGAGTTTCCAAGGGATTCTGCTCAGACATACACAAACCCATCCAAAATACAGTTCTTGTTTTCACCTTTGAATGTGAAGAGGAAATAGCAGAATCCAATGTCTCCAATCAGTTTGCATGTAGAAGATATCTACTGTTGATGGATCCTAAAACAGTGGCCTCACGAGGCCAAGGGTCAAATGATCAAAATCACAACAACAGTGACAGGCAGATTTCAAAGGCAGTGAGTCACAGAAACCAACTTTAAAGAACCCTATATACATTATCTGCTCAGATATGGGACAAAATACATTGTTTTCCAAGATTCCCATGGTTCGTTTGCTTTGAGGAACTTGGGGGAATCTGCTATCACCCAAAATTTAAGTGAATCAAGCTTCACGAGCTCACATTATGGCCTTTTCTTTGTTTAGTCCTCCCAGTGGATAAGACGCTTAGTCACTGCAAGCGGAAACCCCTCAATCTCAGTTTGTAAATGGGGCTTTTCATTTTGTTTGTGTGATAACCAAGTACGAGGGAGGCATTTCCTCTCTTCTGCCCAGTGGTTTTATCACATGGACTCAGGTCTCTCCCCTCTGCCCCGAGACCTCTCCGAGGAGAGCTGGTGAGGTCCTGTTCGCCCCAGTCTGCCCAGGGAGTGAACGATGGCTCTCATGTTGTGATACCAGAATCAGGATGCCCGTGTTTCCATGCAATCCAGTCAAACTATTCCTGAGGCCACTTTACTGTCATCTGGAATTCACGAGGATCCATCTACTGCGTGAGCCCGAATTTCTGGGTTAATTCAATTAAACATTTAGGGGATAAAGTATAAAAAGAAGGCTGTCAAATTTTATCATGATTTCTAAACAAATACAAAGTGGAACTAGGATTGATGTTGTTGAAGAATAGGCAACGCCTTAAACATGCTTATCATAAATAGCTCACTCTTCGAACCCCAGAACCCAGGATTGTTGTATTTTCAACAATTTTTGTTACAGGTGCAATTCCAGACTGAGTATTTGCCCTCACCTGTGACATTTCCTTTCACCAGCAGAGCCTGCGTGTGTAGGGATGCAGCGGGGGTGCCCATCCTAACCACATGCCACTGTCTGCGGGAGGAGAACTAAATAGGTTTTGTCCCCTTTAAAAGTGGTTCAGACAGGAAAGACCTCCTTTAATGTTATAAACTTGAATAGGAAAAAAATGTCTATTCTCCTGCCCAACCCCCACTCTGTTCCCAGCATCTTTGTTTGAACTGAGTCTCAAAAAACATGTAAATCTTGGCCCAGACTAAGCAAATCACCTTAAAAAGGAAGGTTAGAGAACTGTTTATTATTTGAAATGTCTCTCCCTAGACCTTATTTTTGATAAATTGGCTTCAGCTTCATTACTTCATGATATATCTCCCTTGACATTTAATTATACTTACTCCAAACACATTAAGCGAATCAGTCTGAACAGCTTCTTATTAATATGCAAATTTCTCCTTTGAAAACCCATGAATCTGTGAAAAATCTCTTTAGGCTTCCATTAAACCCACTCAGGAAGTTGTATACCTCACACAGACACTTGCCTCATTCACTGACTCAATGATTCAGCATTTACTAATTGTCTCAGTTAACTGTGCTGGCCACATCAAGGGAGGCAGTAGGAGAGCGAGGGGGCCAGGGGGCCAAATGGGATTCAGAAGCTGAACACTTAAAAGATGAATGATCAGAAAGCCAGGCCTGAATTAGCGGCTGTAATTAGACTTGAAAATCCAGCCTCTTTGCAAGCACAGTCAGCCGCATGAGTGGAAACAGCCCGTTTGGAGGCCGCGGAGCCTCAGACACTGTGCACCGGTGACTTCTCTGGCAGCTGCTAAGGCTGGCGAAGCCTTAGCGAGACTGCCGAACCGGGCCCTGCACACGCAGAGCTCTCTCGTGCACTCACAAAGGCTCACCACGCACATGCTCGTTGACAGTGGCATTGGCAAGCGACCTGGTCATCATGTAACGCGGGTGCCACAGACAGACTCTCCTGTTTAGCAGAGGAACAGGGGGGGATGTTCAGGAGCGAACCACCAGCCAGTTCAAACTGCAAACTGGCAATGAATGGTTCGTCCTAAAGCAGTCAAGAGAAAGATGTGCAGCCAACTTTCCAAAATTCTGGAAATAACCCCCAGCACTTCAGGAGCAAGTTGAAGAAGACTTGGCCATGAGGAGAGAGGCACGTGGTGAGGGAATGAGTTTTCCAGGAAAGTCCAAAGCTTGAGGAGTCAAAACTAAGGGGAACAAAGTAGAGATAGCACAGGAAAGGAATCTGGGCATTTGGAGTTCAAGAGAGAATTAAGAATGTCTCTGGTATCTGCTGACAAGTTACCCAAGATGGGCAAAGACAGCCATTCTGCGGATGTCCTGAGACAAAGTGTGAGATAGGGATGTCTGGCCTTACAAATGGACTTGACTGCTGACCAGAAATTACACGGCTTAATAAGGGGAGTGGAAAATAGACTCATATTTAATGAGCCCTACTATATCCCAGTACCACCTACGGTGGTTTTTGTAAGTTATTTGACTGTGTCCTTACAGCAGCCTTGAAGAAACAGAAAAAAAAACAACATATCATTGTCCTAAGTCCTGATTGGACGGGAACACAAACCCAGCTTTAAAGTGTGCCCCGAATCTTTAAAGGGAAGACAAGAAAATAACATAGGAACTCTGGTAATCTAAATAATTATTAAATCCACTTTTAAGGTAGGATTAAACCACTCCATACATATCTGTCATTTGATGGTGATCACATCCATTGCAAAGGGTTTAAATTAAAATAATATATATTGGAGGAACTGGATTGTATGGGGACTAAAAAGATGTTACTCTCATGGAAACAACTTCCTAAAACTTTGGATAGAGTCTATAAGTTGATCAAAGAGGACAATAAAAACAGAAATTTAAATAGTATTTATTGTAGTGAAAGATCATAGTCTCATGTGTAGAGTTCTTTTGTTTCTTAATTTGCTTAACATTAAATTCTGTTATATTTAATGCAACAAATCAGAAGGAAAAGGACTTAGACGAAGAACTGTACATTTTACTAGAGCTTCTCTGAGAATATTTTTACACATATCTCAAAGCAAGCTAGAGAGAGAAAATAAGATGGGCTTGGCGTTTCGGAGAAAACAAACCAGAAACATCTATTCTCGGTACCCTCCTTTTCCCATCCCAGTCATGGCAGCGTGTGCCTTCTCGTCTCCTTGGGCAGGAAGATGGAAGAGTGTAAGCGCAGGAACGCATGACTGGGGAGTCCATAAATCAGCACCAGTTCCTGGCTGTGCCACTTCACAGCTGTGCCAACTTGAGTCTTTGTTCCTCTGAATGGTTTAATGCCTGCTTCACAGTATTGTTAAGAGAATTAAAGAACCTACTGTATAAGGTACTTGGAATAAGTAGTAGTCAATGATATCCCGACTGTCACTAACGCACTCCTTGAAGATGGGATACACCCTTCTATTGAACTTTGCAGCTCCCGGACAGTTGAACAGAGTGGGGTCTCAACAGATACAACTGATTTTCATTATTTAATATAGATATGTTTTATAAAGTCCCCATGGATACTGAATTGGCAAATACTGAACTGTTGTTCCTAGGGGAAACACAGGGTTAGGTTCCCAAGAGTCTCTGGTCGCAAGACTTTGTCAAGCAATCAATACATAACCTTGTTTTATGCGCGTTTCTGTTTAAAGAGACCTTATTTAATATACATCGTCAATTCACTAACATTGAACTCACAGTCAACTGCACTGTAATTCATGCCTGAGCAAAGTTTATCTAACACAGATATTTTTCTCTGTAGGACATACCACAACTTTTCTGAGCTTAGGGACATAGACAGCACTTGGGGGGCCACTTAAACAGTGAAATCACCAAAAACCAAAAAACAAACAAACAAAAAAACCCCAGCACAAAAATGAAAAAAAAAAACCAAAAAACCCATGGCACTAAATAGGCAGTAAATAGGACAACTGTTTGCAGTATGAGAGCTAAAACAAGAAGGCAGAGCGTCTCCTTGTTCGACCTCAGCAAGGAACACATGCACCAGGTTACTCAAATTTTTTGTTACTCTGTGCATGCTGCAAATGATGGTGGAAGCATTGCAAGTATGAATTTGAAGGTTACAAATAAATTTTAGCAAGCAGATAAATTCACAAATACAAATCTCTGAATAACAATGGTCCACTGTATTTGTTAAATGGATGAATTAAAAAACCTGTAAAAGTAAGCCAAATGTATTGCAAGAATTCTGTTCTTCCAATCAGGTTTTCCTTTTTACCAAAAACAGACAAACAAAAAGCAAACCATTAATAGATCAGAGACACACCCATTCATACAAAATGGCAAGTTGATGTCATATTGCTTTCCTTATGCTAATGAATAGCTCTACTGTCCCACTGTCCACTCTCTGGGTCACGAAAAGGGGAGAAAGAGCAGATCTGCAGAATTATATTAGTTTCTCTCATCAAGACCAGAAACCGAAATATCAGCGTGTTTTTCTGGTGACTCCGGAACCTCCCCTAAATGACCTGGAGAACCATCATGACTCGTTATGCAGCTGCCAGACAGAGTGATGTTTCTCAGAACTCACAACCCCAATCTCCATGCTCGGGTTTAGTGATCCTTTCCTGGTTACGGCAAGAAAAACTATACCTCATCCCTTCTCATTTGTCACCTCCCAGAAGTTCAACTTCAGAGCTGAGCCTTACAGAAGTCACTTGGATCCAGGGTCTCTTTCCAAACGATAAACCTGCCTGAAGAGTCAGTTCCCAAATAAATGAGTAAACGCTATTTTTTAAATTTCTTTTTGGGACCGAAAAATAGGTTTAAGTTGTTTTAAAAGGCAAAGACTAATTTTTAATGCAGCTGAATGGGCTTGATTTTATTTTGTAGATATGAGAAAATATGCTCTTATTTTTTTTTCAGTTCTTTTTTTTAAGGTTTTATTTTTTTTTTCTTTTTTAAAGATTTTATTTATTTATTTTTAGACAGAAGGGAATGGAGGGAAAAAGAGATGGGGAGAAACATCAATGTGTGGTTGCATCTCATGTGGCCCCCCTGAGAACCTGGCCTGCAACCCAGGCATTTGCCCTGACTGGGAATCGAACCAGTGACCCTTTGGTTCACAGCCCGAGATCAATCCACTGAGCTACATCAGCCAGGGCATTTTTCAGTTTTCTTTTGCTTTATGAGACAATGGCCACAAGCTTTCTATTACATGCCTCCTGGCTCTCCAAGAGAATCCACAAGACCTCTCTGCATAGACACATACATGGTTTGAAGAACAGGATGGGGAGCGGTTTTGGGGAATTAAGCCTTGAATTCCATTAATAATGTTGCTACTGGACTCCACCAATGCTTCTTTCACCCCTAACCCCAAGGTTGAAGTTGTTAATCATGTCTAATCAGTTCATTTTAACACATGGAAATTTACAACTCCCAATGAGAAGCTTCCTGTCACAAAGTCGTGGAGCCAGGAGGAGGCTGATGGGCATGAAGCCTGTGCAGTCCCACAGGGTCCATGCTTAGACAGGCTCCACCCTCCGCTCAGTACTCTGATGCCACAGCCCCCAAAGTCTCAATGCTTTGTTTTTAACACAGAGCCCTACATTTTTATTCTGCACTGTGCCCCACAAATTGTGAACCTGGTCTCGCGTGGAGCTAATCACCGAGGGAAAGCTCCACAGATTCCTGGTCCAGTGCTTCTCCCATCTACTCTAAGTGATCCGACATTAGGTCTGCAAGATAGGTCACACACACTTGTGTGTGGCATCGACTTTGTGCCTCCAGAACCCATCCATCTGCCGAGGGCGGGCGGCCAGCCAATCTCTCCAGCACTACCGGACTCAAACACATTGGAATCACAGCCACAGATCGGCCCAGTTTATCTTTATTAAAAGAATGAGCTAACAGACAAGGGGGTTAGGAACACACCATTTCCTGGATAAACAGTGTGGCTTTCAGTCACTCCGGCAGCATCAAGCGACATATTTTATGCACATGTATTTTTGTAAAGTAGCTAGAGAAATAAAGCAATCTTATATCATCTAAGAACAACAATCTTCCCATTTGGCAGGCTGCCCCCATCCTTTCCTCCACAGATCCTCCGTCTCTCCTTCAGGCTCCTGAAGCAGTCTCCCTCCCGTCCCTGTTACTTTGCACAAAGGTGAATAAATCAATGTGAAACTCTTATTATCTTATTTTCTCTCTCCTCCCTCCTGTTCTGTCCTACCAATCTTGAACGGTTTGAGAAAAATTAATGCCGGTGTCTCTGGAAAATGTATTACCCCTATAATTCAGTTTTAAAACAAGCATAGCAGCGGTGGCCAAACCTTGTGTAGAAGGTTCATTTTTCACAAGAGTAATTGAATCTTTCCTTTCAATTTTCTTTCAAGTATTAAAGACAACTGATGCCTCACTGAAAACTCTTATAAAATTTCCACCAGACACTTGTCAACTGAGGCGAGTGCTATCTCTTATACGGGACAGGGGCTGGGGAGAGCGGGGAGACGGCGGCGGGAAAGCATTTCCCTGTAAGTTCACAGCCAGAAGGTTATTCCAAGGTAGTGCAAGTAATAAGAAGCCTTTATTTCATCAGCCTCCACTTTATGCCATCAATATTTCTGTGAGGTTAAAATCTGGCTTTCAGTGATTTCTTAAATGGCAACATTGCTAAATTTAACTGAGTTTCAAAGAATACGATAAACATTCTTTAGCAGACGGCTTTGCCCTACCAAGGTTTTAAAAGGTGTTTTCTATTGAGAAATGTGTATTTGGCCTGTAAATGCTACATTCGTGTGTTTTAAGTGACAGGTCAATTTTACAGTGTTTTCGAGCCAACAAAAGTCACATGTCTTCCTACTTACTGGTCAAACATCCAGCATCAATGTTTCATGGAATGAAGCTCACAGTGGTACTGCATGGGTAGGTCACATTCATGTTTACAGATGGAGATTCCACTTTTTCCCCAAATTTCTTTTATAGTTGACTTACATGGCTCAGTAATTGAGCAACTCCCAGCCATCCAGACCTGCCACTGAGCAGAATCCACCCCAGGAGGTGGATTCCTCATTCTGCAAGTCACTGAAGTTGTTTCTGGATATTTTCATGGTAGCACTTTCTTTTCCTAGAATTCATTTACTGCCCTTACCCTGCAATTGTGTAATTTTTCATTTTTGATCCTTATCACTGCCTTCTTCTCCCTAGGTTTTGAATCCTCTAGAAAGTAATTCTGTGCCAACTGTCACTATCTTTCTTTGCAATGAAAACTGAAAATCAAGCAGAGTAAAATATGGGAAAAAATAATAGAAAATGTGTAAAATAAGGTGGAATGGGGAATTTATAAAACATGCATTAGTGACCACTCCCACAAAGCTGAATGCCCCATCTAGACACTGGAGCCAGATCCCCCAGCCCAATCACCCATTTGCTGAACATTGTGCAGCATTCACCACTGAGGACGTCCCTGGTGTTTTGCTGTTGTTTTGCTTTTTGTCATCAAGAGTCTGGACAGCTTTGGAGCACACAAACGCACGAAGACTCTACTTGGAGGAAGGAAAAGCATCAGGGCAGTGTTATCTACTGTTTCCTACTGTTAATCTAGTGTTGCCTAACAAAGCAACACAATTTACTGCTGACAGCAATACAAAGCATTTATTTGCTCGTGATTCCGTATTTTAGAAAGGGCTTAGCTAAGCGGTTTTTCTGCTCCATGTGATGTCAGTTGGACTCATGAAGCTTTATTCATCTGGGAGCTCAGCTGGGCTACAATGACCAAGTTGGCTTCACTCGCAGGCCTGGGTCCTCAGCGGTTGTGGTTGAAGAGCTGGGGGCTGGCTGGCCTCTCCCTGCAGCAGGGTGGTTGGCCCAAGGGAGTGAAAACAGAAGCTGTCAGGCCTCTACATGGCTAAGCCTGGAACTCACACAGCATTGCCTCATTCAATGGGCCACTGCAAGTCACAAGGCCAGTGCAGATCCAAGGCAAAGGAAATAATTAGATTCCACCTCTTGATGGATGAAGTGGAATGCACAAATATGAATGGGAAGAATCACCAGTGATCACTGTTGGGGACAACACCATACCAACTCCCAATGTTCTTCTAAACCCAGACCCTCACTCATAGGAGGGCACTATAGGTCAGTTGAGGGAGTTTACAGTCACCCTCCATAATTTCCCTCCATGGCTTAGAAACACTGCCAAAGAACACCTTTTCCCTTAAGCATCACTACATATTATTATATCCGTGCTTCAAATTTATTTGGGTTACACATCAGTCCTATCACACCGAGTCAATAGGAAATTATTGTGGCTGAAGTAGGAAACTTGTATAGTGGAATCAGATCACGTGCAATTGTTCAACAGAGCCAACCAATCAAGCTCAAAAAGACCGAAACATAGAACATAGTTATGCTGCCATGCTCAGTTAAAAAATGACCTTGGCTTCCCACATCACAGGAAAAGTAATATCTCGGACAAGTCTCCAGAGAAAGATACAGAATTGATCTTTGAGCTTCTAAGAGCCCAAAAGATTCTCAAAGGTAATTTTGATTTTGTAGGGTCTTTACCTTTTACACTGATTTCAGAAGCTCACTACCAACCATGTAAGATGAGTGTCCATTCTATATGTCCCGAACTTATCAGGCAGAGCTATAAAGAGAGAGTGGCCCTGTGCTCCTCGGTTTGGGTGTAGGTAAATAAGCCTAAATTCCTTCCATGAACATGTTTTAGACTTGTGGTCCAGACTAATAGACTTATCTTTTATGTTCTAACAAAAAGTTGAGATCTATCTCAAGTATAGATGAAATAAATTTCTGCACAAGAGAAAGCAAATGGTTGATTTTGAATTTCTCACTGACCTCTGATTACTAGGCTTTCACAACTGATCAAAATGTCCTCACGCAACAGTCTACAACATGCTAGTGTTACCCGCATCACTGATGGGCTGCTTGACACCGAGCAAGCTATTCTTCCCTTTTCTGAGCTCCAGTTTAAAGGTTAGGGGTTAGCCTGGCTGGTGTAGCTCAGTGGATTGAGCGTGGGCTGGGAACCAGAGGGTCCCGGTTCCATTCCAAGTCAGGGCACAGGCCTGGGTTGCGGCCAGGTCCGCCGTGAGGGTCATGTGAGGAGCAACCATATATTGCTGTTTCTCTCCCTCTCTGTCTCCCTCCCTTTCCCTCTCTCTAATAAATAAATAAATAAATAAATAAATAAATAAATAAATAAAATCTTTAAAAAAATAAATAAAATAAAGGTTAGGGGTTAAAGGTCAGGGGATATTACAGTTTCAGTTAAAGAAAGGGGGTGTACATAATCATCATTAATGATTATCCTCACAAAATGTTTTATAGTGAAACAGCATGTTTATCTAATTATCTCATTTGATTTCAACTTCTAGGGTCCCTTCCATTTTCACCAGTGTATGATTTGATGGATTAAGAAATACATGCTCAATTGATAAAATTACACCAGTTTTCAGCAGTTTGCTTTAAATAGTCAAAGAACTGTAAATGTCCATGCTATGGGGAAACTCTACCTTCCTTAATTTCTTCATCTATGTGGGAAGATCACCTATCATTTTTAAAATAGTTTTCAAAGCTAAAGGAGAAGTATGACTTACTACTTAATAATCAGCTTTTGCTCACGTATGTTCTGTGGTTTACTGGAGAAATTCACTTTAGAATAAGAATCTCCTAAAGAAAAAACAATCTATCTTCTTGAAAGATCTTGGCATTCACTCCCACTCAGGTCCACTCAAAAGAGTGGAGTGGGTGAGGGGGGGCGGTCTGAGACCACACATTCTTGTTTAGGCCGAGCAACTTCCCTTTTCTCAGTTTTGTTCCATTTTACTTCAATGAAAAATTTCACTTGAACCAAGAATTCTAAGTTCATCAAGTGTTTAAAAATTACTGCTTAAGGGAGCACAGGTAGCTTTGTAAATCTTTGCTAACTCTACTTATATATAGTTCTCCCTACTGAGACTGCAAAGTATTTTTCTTACTGAAAGCTATGATATAAATGATTCAGACTGACCTACATATCCCCAAAGCCCCCTTTATAGTTCTACCCTGTGGTTTGAACGAGTTTTGACTGGATGCCAAACCATTCCTATCTCACTAAAGAGACTAAGATGACAAAAGAAGTTGAGCCAGGGAAAAAAATAAAATCCCAGTCATAAAATTTTAAAGAATTCAAAGATATTAATTCTGACCCAAGGGCCAGAGTGACTCACTGGTGTGGGATGCTGAGTAATCTTACTTAGGATTTCTTAATCCAGGTCCTGTTAATGGATTTGAGCCATAGCTCCAAAGGTCAGAAATTAAAGACCCCATTTCCACCTCTTTTTATTAAATTATTCTAACCTCATCCTAGATAATTCATCACTGTCTTATTCAGTCTTGGTTACACGTTAGGAAAGGAAGGGCTATTTTATATGATTTCCCTCTCTACCTTCTCAAACAGTACAAGGAAACAAAGCCTGAGCTGGTTTCTTTGAGACTCGAGAGGGTGGGTCTTCTCATTTTATACCCACGCTGCCGTATGGCCAGATCCAAGGGACCTGTGCTCCTTGAGAATTCTCTTCCCTCCGTGAAATCGTATCTCCTCCTTAGGCTCAATCATTTCAATATTAGCTTGGGACGGGGGGTCTTTGAGCACCATGGCCGGATGACACAGCACATTCAGGGGACGTGCCTGCTGAAGGCTACTTGAAGAAAGAAGATGAAGGTCAAGTCCTTCACTTGTGAAAGGTTCTGGCTTTCTTTGTTTCCTGTACATATAATAAGGTAAGCTAAAGAAATGGAGGCCTTCCTTTAATTTTACCTGTTTTGAACTGAACTGTTCCCCTACTTCCTGCTATATTCACCTGTTTAAGCCTTAACCCACCAATGTGACTATATCTGGAGATCAGGCATTTAAAGATGTAACCGAGATTAAATGAGGTCATAAGGGTGAGCTTTAATCTAACAAGAGCAGAGTCACCAGGGATATGCAAGAAGGCCAAGGAAACACGCCTCCCAAGGAACCAACCCTGTTGACACTTTGATCTTGGACTTCCAGACCCCAGAACTGTGAGAAAAAAAGTTTATATTGTTTAAACCACCTAGTGTGTGGTATTTTGTTGTGGCTAGGAGATGCATGTAGTACCACATGACCTCAACACCTGGCATTAACCTAAAGAAGAAAAGTTTCTAGAAGACATAGTGACGGTCTTTAACTATCTGAGAGGCTACTATGTAGAGAATCAGATTTGTTCTCTGTACGCCTAGGAGGAAATCTAGAATCAGCTGGAAATTATAAAAATATTTTGGGCCAATTACAAAAAAGACTTTCTAAATTTTAAAGCTTTTCAAAAGAAGAATGAGCTAGATGGCAAAAGGGAGTGAGGCCCTCCCACAAGAGTAGCTGCGTGTCAGGATTCTGAAGCATCACACAGAACGCCGCACTGCTGTGACTGTAGGATGACTTTGAGGAGGTTAAACCAAGATTAAGGAGACCCCTCATAAAGGGTCGCCACTAACCAGCTCATGACCTTGGGAAAGCTGCATAAGGTCTTTTAACCTCAGTTTCCAAAACCTTTTTTAAGAAAGCATTTTTTGGTGAAAATCAAAAAGAACTATGTTAGTAAAGCATCTTATGAATGAAGCATCATCACCATCACCATCACCATCATCATCACCATCACCATCATCACCATCACCATCATCATCATCACCATGCCGTATGTAACATTTGGTGAAATGAAGCCATTCTAGGGCAAATACGTGCATTTTCCCCTTTGGGATTGTTTCAAAACCAGTCATTAAAAACCAAACTTTGAAATTTCGTATTACAGCAGAAGGAGGAAAGGAACAAAAAGTCTCGGTGAAATTAGACAATGTGTTGTCTTTTCCAAAATGGGTGAGATGCAATCTGAACAAGCTGTGCATGTAGAGAAAAAAAGAACAAACATTAATCCTTCATAAAAGGGTCTGGGATGGCCCTTGTAATCCAGCAACACTGCCTTTCCCGTGAGTCGCCCTTTGAAGGAAAGGGCTCTGCCAGCGAGCAGCTCTGCCCTGGCCCACTGCTTTCATTCTCACTGCTTGGGCCCTGCGATATCTGGCGCGGCCCCATCTCTTTATTTGTACGCATGGCTCCTGTTGCTGTGCAGACGTGATGTCAGGAGGCCCTGACTCAGGTGAGCAATAAGGAGCAGATGGTGCCTCCACAACCCGAGAGTCTCTTCTTGTGCCCTGATGCTCGGAACAACCGTAATTATTATAAATAGGCGGGTGATAGGATGAGCAAAGAAGCAGGTCATCCAAGGGGACCTGCAAAGCAGTGTCCTCTGAAAAGAAATGCAGCCATTGCCACGGGCAACACAAAGGCACCCTGATTGGTTATTGTTTATGAACGTGGTGCTCACGCGATGGGGGATTGTCCTAATCTGATTAATGAAATGAAGATGCGAACAGGGTGTTCAGTTTGCCGCATCTTGTGGCTGACCCACGTTGGGCAGTTCCCCATGGAACATCAATTCTCAGTGCCCTTGTCAGATAATTGTTTATGAAAAGATGAACGCGTGTGGCAATCTCAGGTGAAGGAGGCTGATGTATGTGTTGCTAATGATTGAAATAATCAGTCTGGTAATAAGTGGCACGTGTGTGTGTGTCAAGTGCAAGCTGAGGGGCATTAGCATTCCTCAGACACCTCTGTCTGACAACTCCCCAAGATCAGCCATGAATAAACACCGAGCCTTACCCAGACCTAATTAAATTGCCAATGCAACACACCTAAATAACACTGATATCTCAATGACACCAGACAGTGTTCGAGTAATGAACAGCGTGTCGAGGGCACGCACAGTGAAGGAGAAACCAGCGCTCCGCTCGCCCCACAGGGAGCATGTCCATGCGAAACTCCTCCCAGGGTTTACTTATCATCATGAAGGAGCTTTCATTTCTGGATTTTTCTCTCTGATCAACTGCCTTTACCATCTGAGAAACCTTTCCTTCCCTCTCCCAATCTAGACCTCGAAGTTAAGCCTCTCCCTGCCTAGGAAAGGTTTTATATTGTCTCTCACTCCGCTGCACTCCAGAGCTGGTGGTCCTGTGGTCCCTGAAAGAACCCAGCTGGGCTCCGGATGAGTGACAGTCGGTCCCAGACCTGAGGCTGCGCCCATCGCCTCCTTGGTGAGTTTATGGAAGGGACATGCTCTTTCTCATCTCTGCATCACTCAGAGCACCTAGCACAAAACTCGAAAAGCATCAGAGGAGGTTTATTGCCCAGCCTCTTGTCAGTCTGGGGGATTGCTTGAGCAGGGGATTACCTATGTGTATTTCCCTGCTTCATTTCCACCAGTCTTTCCCCTCCAATATCATAAAACTGACTGTCTGCTAGGCAGACCCTCTCCTCACCACAAAGATGTGTGCACTTTCATCATGTCTCATCCCTTTATCTTCATGTGCCACCCCCAGAAAAACATGTATCTGCCTCCCACACATCATTCCAGCCATTCCTCCCATACCCATGATCCTACAGACTTTCCCTACTGACTTCCTTACGGAAACTGCCCACCTCTTCAGCCGCTCTCTTTCCCTCCTCTTTTTACTGAAACCTGACTACTCATAGGCTTAACTTCCTCACCGACAGATGCAGAGGGTGGGCAAGGCCGGAATGTCTCAGCTGCATCCTCCAAAACACCAACATTTCACAGCACGGTACCAAGCAGTGACACTCAATAAGTATGTGTTGAATAAATAAAAATATATGTACCATGAAAAAATGGATTTTGTAGACAAATAAGTTTGGGAAGAGTTGAGATAAATGTTTTTAATCTTTATTCTAGGACTTTCCGAACCCTCTAATGTGTTAGTAAGCACTGTGAAACTCCAAGATCATAGAGTTTGCAACATTTAGCCAAGATATTGAACTGGTGCATTCATGTTCTGTACAATCACCTAGGCAACCCTCTCAGAACACACATTAGACTTAGTCATTATCAAATTTCCTATTAAATGTTCCATAACCTATTAAATTCTATGACCAAGCATCTTACATAGAGACCCGTCTCCCACTGCCATGGCCTCAGAGGAAGGAAAGGGGTCTTCGCCTCAGCCGCTCCCCTCACATGTAGCACTCTGCCTCCCCTTTGCGAGTCCCCATCATTTCATTAGACTAACAAGTGCAGGTCTCGTTTTCATACTCTAATGCTTCCTGGTGGCCAATTCCTTGGTCTTTAATGACTCGGTAGCTGTAGTGCTTTTATATATTGTCTTAATCAGTTCAGGCTGCTAAACAAAATACCATAGACTGAGTTGCTTACACAATGAATAATTTGTTTTTTTCCTCTCACAGTTCTGGTGCTGGCAGGTATGGTGTGTGGTGAGGGCTCTTCTCGGTTGGCAGACATCCACCTTCTTCCTGTGTCCCCACAAGGCAGATGTTGACATTAATCCCATCATAGGGCTCCTCTATCAGGACTTCACCTAAATGTAATCACCTCCCAAAGGCCCCACCTCCAAATATCACCACATAGGAATTTGGGGGGCGGCACAGATATTCCATCCAGAGCATAAATCCACCATGTCTGGTAACATCCTAGGTAATACTCAGGTTAAGGACCAGACCCATCTATGACCTTGACCTTCCATCTGACGTGTTCCAAAACTTCACTGATAGCTTCACTCCATCCGTGGCAGCCACGAACAAAGGCACACGCGTGGCTGCTGCACAGCACCACTCAGTCCGCGAGTGCTCAAACACGCCCTGCTTCTTATGCAAACATTTTCTCTTTTTGCATATTTTATGCAAACATTACGTCTCTTACGCTCACCATTACTTAGCAATTCTCTGACCTCAGGGAAATTTTCCTAACACTGAACCAAATCCATCTGTCCTCCTCTGACAGTATCTGCACCTCACTCTGTTGACCCCACAGATGGACACATCGCACTTCCTCACACACGTCCCTCCAACCGCCACGTGGACCCTGCAACTCGCTGTACCTATTGCCACACTTGGAATTCCTGACCCATAGGCTAATTCCCTTTTAGCCTTTAGGAAAAAGTCCCAAAATTATCCTATTTTAGCTCACCATAAATTCTTGCCAACTAATATAACTGAATTGTTAATGGTTAATAGACCTTTTATTCATGTCTTATCAATTATCTCAAAACTTCCCTTTTCTCGAGACACACCACTCTCCAAGATGACCATGGGAGATTGATAGATATTCCATGAAAAG
The DNA here is from genome assembly GCA_004026765.1 of Micronycteris hirsuta. Classification (NCBI taxonomy): domain Eukaryota; kingdom Metazoa; phylum Chordata; class Mammalia; order Chiroptera; family Phyllostomidae; genus Micronycteris; species Micronycteris hirsuta. The sequence continues at coordinate 90,699 of PVJI01000739.1, read as the reverse complement.
AAGATTCCATGGCCATGTATTCAGGGTCCGGCACAAATAACGCTCCTTTTTTATCACAAACTCATAAGCATGTAATTCTGTAACATAACAATATCATACTCAAGCACACCATACAACATTTTAGGTGAAATGTTCAAAGTAAAACTATAAATAGTACACCCATGTTATTACCCCACCAACCACACTCGAGCAGGCATTCCTTCTGCCGGGCCAAAATATTAAATTAAAGTTTCACTTCTTCTCAGAGCCTTGCAATTCCAACACGTATTATGAATCTGCTAGGAAGTGCAACGGCAAACAACATTTACAAGTTTATTTGAAAACCGAGCTTTTTATCATTAGTTTAAATACATGGACCAAACTTCTGAGCAGAAGTTGAAGTTTTCTTTTCAGGACTTGTGACAAAGGGGCCCTATTTCCTTTCCTTCCCAAGGACACAGCTACCTCTTACCTACCAACCCCCCACCCACGGTGGGGTGGCACGTGCCCGAGCTCCAGCCAACAGTGCGAGAGCAGAGAAGACGCGCAGGGCTTCCCCTCCCGGCCTGTGCCCGGCCTCCACAGCCCTCGGAGCTCTTCTCCCTGCGTAGTTCCCTTGGAGCGGGCCCTGGAGCCAGCAGGGCAGTGCGCGTTGTATGGGAAACCTGGTCCCAAACCGCCATCTGCAGCAGTCGCCTGACCGAAGACACTGGCATTCTAGGTTCTCTGAGTGGAAAGTAAACTTCTGTTTATGTAGATACTCAAATTTGGGGATTTATTCAGGGCCAGGACCAGAGTGAGATGAGTGAGGTATTTTCTTCAGGCGCAGCATTTAAGGGGGCACCAAAAATTCAGCCAGCAAAATAAATGTGATTTTAATGCAATATTTTTAAAACATCAAAATTGATGCAAAATTCTCCATCATGAACTAATGATCAGCATTATAAATAAAGACAGGATCACCATTTACACCATTTCCATGCTGTGGCAGCCAAGTGTCCCCACTGAGAGACGCCTCACAGCGCATACAGCTGCAGCCACTGTCCTAAGGGCCCAAGCAGGTCCCACCCTGGCCTGTTCGAAGGACACCCAGGTGACGCCACTCTGCTCAGCCAGAGCCCTGTACTTTCAGGCTCCAACATACCGTCTCTGCTGGCATGAGTCTCATTCTCTGAAAAAAAGAAAAGTATTCCTATTATATTAAATTTTTTAAAATCTTTCTTTTGAATAAGTTGTATTCACTTCTGTCTTCATGCTATGCTTCAACCATTTCCCATTCTCAGATTTCCATCCTTTCCCTTCTGCATCACAGCAAACTCTTCACCGTTAAGGTTCAACGATCTCCTTCACGCGTGACTTTATCTCAAGGATCTATTTGCCTAATGGCACTTCCTTTTTCCTTTGCATGTTTTTCATACATTATTTAACTCAAAATTTTTAACATTTTAGGTCTGAATCTATTCTACCCAAATAAGCTGCATACTTTGTGAAGTTAGAAGCCTGTGTTAATCCTCTATTCCCACACAGAGACGTCCATTGACAGGCACTTACTGATTTGATTTAGACCCGAGTTTATGGCTGTCTGACTAGCAATTGCTATATTTGGTTCTTGAACACTTTAATTTTCCCTTGGCTGACCACGGTACTTATAACCTAAGTGCCAGGTATGTCAGGGGAAAATACGATTGCAGCGTTGATCAATGCACTTCCCCCTGAGAGCATTCTCAAGGGCAATGTCGAAAGCGGTTGTGTGGGTGGGGGTCTTTCTGTGTCTTCTTAGGTGGCTGGCTTTTGCTCTATCACCTTGTTTGTGAATTCATTTATAAAAAAGAGTTCCCATCTATGCTGAAATGTGTTTTCTCCAGAAACCAGTCTACAGGCTGAAGGGACAGTGCTCGAATCTACCTTCATGATTATTCATCACTGGGGGACTTTTTAAAGTGCAAATTAAGACGATAAAAGGCATAGCTGAAATGTCGTCCTCAGCAGCCCTGGACTTGAGAAGCAGAAAAGGAAGCAGCAGACCCAGGTAAGGGGCTTCCCTGGGGGCTTCTCCTCCCCCACCCAAGCAAGTCATTAGACCCTTGACTGAAGCTATGAGTAGTTCCCCCTCTCTGGTTACTGACCAATACTGCTTCCCCTTCTGCTGGGAGGAGAATTGCATATGATGGCCTGGAGAAGTGGCCTTTTGGTGTCACTTGGACTTCTGGATCCCCAGGTTTAAGGCTTTCTGGTTTTTTCATGATCAATTAACTTAAATTCCTGTTGTTTCTTTGTCATGGTACAAAGTCTACACAAGGAGCAAGAATTGCTGTGGCCCAAAGCTGAGTACAAAATCCAGAATCCTATTAACAAGAGCTTAGATTATGTGTGAAGCATGGAGTTGGAGCCAGGTCCTCCCTTCAACTTCTCGTTGGCTCCAACAGTGCGGGGTGGGGAGAGGTAAGTCCGTACCGGGCACTGTGCATTCACAGGACAGGAAACTGGGTGCTGCCTGGCCCAACAGGTGCAACACAGGGGTGACCAAGGAGAGCATCTCCACTGCCCCTGTGTGGGAGAAGCTGCTAGAAGAAAGGAGGAGAGTGCTGTGGCTGCACCCACTAATGGGGAAGCCAGCGTAAGCCACCCCTGCCATACTTCCAATGGCATTGATGAAGAGGTCTTTGATGACGATACTACGCTTTCCTCTTAGCGTTCTCTTCTAAGAAAACTAAGATCTTCTCTACCTGTGCTTCCTTCAGGGTTCCCAAGACTTGTATATATACCAAAATTCTAAAAGAAAGTTCGAATGTCCCTACATCTCTGAGATTGTATCTCACCAAGCAAATCCCAATCCACAGCACTCCTTGTGTTAACGGTGGGAAATTATAACGGTGGGAAATCGGAACCTACCCCACCATTCTTTTGTCACTGTTTCTGTAAGTGCTGACTCTGACTAATATGCAGCTTGTAGATGAACAGCATGTTTGTGTAAGTAAGAATCCTAGGAACTGATCGCTCAAAAGATACAGACTGACCTTCAGGCATCCCAGCTCAGAGATTTCCACGGAGCCAGGATGCATGAAGCTGGGATGACTAAACCAGGACGATGCACACCAGACTGTCACTTGCCTTACTGGAATGGGCTGTGCTCGTCTGCACATAGGGAGCCTCAACATCCCCCCCCTTGATCTCTTTGTTCTGTTCCCTCTCCCTCCTTATAAAATCCCCTGCCTCCACTGAGAGGTGGAGATGGGCTTTGAGATGTGAGTCCCCCATCTTCTGTGTTGCCAGCACCTGAAAATAAACCACTTTCCTTTACATCAGCACCTGCCCCTAGAGTACTGGCTTTCACAGTGGCAGGCAGCCGGTCCTGCATTTGGCTACCCTTGCTTTCAAGGATTTTCTTTTGAGGTGCCCCTGGCCAGCTAATATACATCTTTCTGAATGTCCCTGGAGGTTGTCCTAGGCTCATGAAAAAGTACTGATTTCTCAAAGAAAACTTTAGGTTCATCAACCCAGCACCCACTACTGTTTCAAGTACTTCCCCCTAAAACTGTAAGTAAGCTCTTGGCCTAACTATCCATACGTTTATTAAGCACCCCTTAAAATGATATTCAGAAGAAATTTTATTCTTCTAATAACCCTTACAGATAAGGACTTTAGAACATGGATAATCTAATAATTTTCCTATGAATACTCTAGGAGGCAATCTGCAAAGAAAGTTAGTGACCAAGACAAGGGTGCAGTTCCACAGATGTGACTGCCAGCAAATAGGAGGCTGTAGACTGCAACACCAATCAGAGATTCAAGAGGAAAAAGAACATTCCCGGCGAGTTAACCAAAGTTGGGAGCTTCTGCATAAGCAAGACATCTTAAGCATTAGCTTTCTTCTTTTTGGTTATCTTGTTTGTTTTGTTTTGCTTTGTTTCTAAGAGTTTTTGTTGGGTAGCTAGCCTGTGCTCCAGGCTCAGAGCCTTCCTGTGCCCAGCTGCAGGGCCACAGGCAAAGTCCGGCGGCGGTCTGAGCAGCTCTGAGCCCTCCGCTGACTGAGAAAAGCAGCAGGGCATTTACTGCACTCACCGGGGTACCTTCAGTTCCTGCTCCACTGGTTCCAATTTTAGTATCCAATGAGCAATATATGATGTACTGAGCTTATTAAAAAATACAGATGAGGAACGGCAAACCCACGGAGTGTTCCCAGACACAGCGGTTCCCAGAGCTGCCACCTGACAGTGCGAGGCTCTGTGTGGAGTTGATGTCCCTGGGATGCAGCGCCCGGGGAAGCTCAGGTACAGCCCCGATCCACGCACCACTGACTACCGCCTTCCTCGCAGAGCACTGGTGACTTAGGAACTGTTAAGTCTCAAACCTACAAGGACAATTTAGTCAGAAGCATGTTCTGCCTTCCTCCAAAAGAGAGAAAAGGCAGTTTTCTTTCAAGCAGGAAAAGGAAAAGTTCAACCCGCTTTTCAAAATCTGCTGGGGCAGGTAAGATGCCATCCTTGAAACTGGATCAGATGCCACCCCCTCCACCACCTGTCCACCCCCAACTCCATTCTGTCTTCTCCTGAAACTAGCTCCCTGAATCTGTGCTGCCAAATCACCCGTCCCCAAGCCCCCTGAGGACTGTGCTGCTGAAAATTATTCAGTGACACCTGACTGAGTAACAAATAATGAATGAACATCTTAGTCTGGAATTCACAGTTGTCCTCAGTAAAGTCCCAGACCACTGCCTCTTTAGTGTTTCCACCCCTGCCTCTCCTGCTTGAGACCCACATGTCCGCTGATCCAAAACACCGATCGCTGCCTGCACGTAGGCTGAAACTTCTTGCCTGTTCTGAGCCCTCCATCTGCCGGGAGCGACCCCCCGCCACTGCACTCTGGGGAGCCTTCCCCAAACCCTTGCTCTTGTAAACCTACCCCATGGCTCATGCAGTACAGAAACGAGAACTGCTAGGTGGAGAAGTGGAACCCACCCTCGTTTAAGGGGTGCCATGTTGAACACCCCTTCCACTTACACAGATTCAACTTGGCAACAGAAGTAATGAAATAACTTGGGGATTTGACCTGGCATTCAGTTGGGATCACATGTCCTAGAATTAAGGAATGGGCAGTGTACCCCCTGCACCCCTCAGGGCCCTTCAGAGGGGCCTCACTCCACAGCACTCTAGGCTTGATGAAAGGCTTTTTTTGGGAAATGATTCTAGAAGATCTTGCCTCACATGTAGAGTTTAAAACTAACATCCAAATAAGACGATTCCCCTATGACAGAAATGAGGTGCTTTTTGATGAAATAATGAACATAAGAAAGCTCTTTATACTCAGTAGAAGGTGAATTTAACTATTTGAGATAAGCAATAAAGTTCCGTTTGCATCTGAAACCACACACAAAATAAATCCCAGTTATGTTAAGAGTCACGTGTGTATCTGAACATATAATAGTATGTCAAGCACCTGAGAGGAGAGACAGATACGTAGTAATTCCTGGAGAAGTATTTTCTAAGCATGAAAGCAAAGGAACAAATCATGAAGGTAAAAGACACTCTGACTGCATTAAAATCCCCCTCTCACATCCACCAGCCCATCTTAGGCAAAATGACCAAAGAAAGAGAAAAGTACGACAGTCCCTCCTTTGGTACAGAAAACGAGGAAGGGTGAGCTCTGCCCAAATCATGATACGCTCCCCAGGGCCACGGTACCTGTGTCTCTCCTGAAACAGCACTGGGTATGAAGAGTAGTGAGTAGGGGCCACCCGAGAGGAACTCCCTGACAGTCCTCAGATTTAGGAAGGGTTAGAAAGCAAGGAGAAACCATTAACCAAATGGAGACCCGCTCAGAATCTCAGTGGCGATGGTGCCCCGGGGGAAATTTTCACAGGAAAAGTGGATAGCAGCACAGGAAGTAGGTCGGACACAGTCTGATCATTTACTCAGAGAGAAGGCTCAACCACACCAAATGGAAACACACAAAAACAAAGCACTCCTCACGCACAAAAGCCCCCGTAGAAAGCAGCCACCTAGCCCGGCAGTTTACAAACTCGAAGTGAGGTCCGAGGAGGGCCCAGGAAGGCTTCCCGGTGGGTGCTCTGAGGTGGGGCCTCTTTCCCTCCTCTCAATGGCTGAGTCACTTCCTTCGAATGGATTTGTCGTTAACTGGACCTCCTGTTTATCTGAGGTGAATCATGCACCCTATTTTTTGAGCAAATTAAGGACCTGAATAAAACCTCGAACAGTAAAGTATGAGTCAGCAGAGAACAAGGAACATCAGTTCTAGAAAGAGAAACCACAAAATCAAAAGAAAGGAACAAAGCCCTACATGAGCAGATATAATAAAAGTACATTTTGGAGAGGAAAAAAAAACCTGTATAACAAACAAACAAAACCCGAAGTTGTAAGTGATACTCGCCCATCCGCTCACAAAACTTAAATATGGACTTTATAAAATCAGAAAAAGTATGAAATACTAAGGATAAGGCAGGCTACAAAGAAGCAAGTTGAGAGGTGAAGAGAAATGAAAAGGGCATAGGTGAAATATTAAAAGAAACAAAACACACAAGTAAAACGTTAATTTTCATTGTGGAGGCCAAACCTGCAGTCACGTCCCCTTAAACCGCAGAGAAAAACTATTAAGAGATGAGAACAAGCAGGGAGAAGGGTGGACGTCTGGGGACCGAGGAGCAGAGCTTCGGGATGCAGCTGACTGGGCGGGTGTTCCAGAAAACGTTCTCATCGTCCTACACGGCAGACAGAAAGGGTTTACCAGTGACAAGGAACAAACACATGATGTGTCCTGGTCAAAGTTTTGAAATTTTAAGAATAAACACAGAATGCAATGAGTTTCCTAAAGGCAAGACAAAATAAAGTACAATTTAAGGCACAAAAATAAAGTAAAATTAAAGGAAAAGAAGTTGAACAAGAAAAAATTAATGAACTTAAGTAGAAGAATAACACCAAATAAGTCAGAGTTTAAGGACCAGTGCGCTAAGTAACGGTGAGGCAAACTGCCTTTGTGGCACACACGGTACCTTGATGCGAACTTCAAGCAGCGCTGCCCTGGGCGCCGCAGCCCGTGCCAGGTGCTCCACGCGCTGGGAGCACCTGTACATCAGCCCCTCGGCCCCTCGGCCAGGCACCGCCGCTGGGGAGGCTGAAGGAAGACCACTTCATGTCATGGACAGTACCTCCCCAACACATCTGGAAACTCAACATTCACATGTCCAAATGCCTTAGTTCTAGACTACACTGACAACTAAAAGTGAAATTAAAATATGTATAATATACAAGTCTGTCTGGAAAAAGTCCAACCGTTGTTAAAATAACAAGAGTTTGTGCAATGTCAATGTATCCTCACAGCCAAGGAGGGTGGACTGGAATGCACACGTGTGAACAATGACGACTTCACTGTACTAGTCAGTGGGGGCAGCAGACACCAATGAGTGAGCACATGTGCTGTGTGACCATTGCATTCAAAATGACTGAGCGAGCAGAGCAACAAACCTGCATAAAATTTTCTGTTAAGTTTGAACATTCCTCCACAGGAACTATTCAGATGATTCAGAAGGCTGCAGCTACAGGCAAATGGTGATTGGCAGCTTCACTGCGACAATCTGCTCATGCATCATGTCTCATGCAGAGTTTTTTTTGTGAAACATCGAACCACCCAGGTGACTCAATCCCCCTACAGCCCAGGCTTGGCACCCTTCGACTTCTGGCTTTTCCCCAAACTAAAATGGCCTTTGAAAGGGAAGAGATTTCAGACCATGGATGAGATTCAGGAAAATACAACAGGGCAGCTGATGGCAATTGGGAGAACTGTGTGAGGGCCCAAGGTGCCTGCTTTGAAGGAGACTGAATGTTTCTTTATCTTCTTCAATAAAAGTCTCCTGTTTTTCACATTACAGGGCTGGACACCGTCTGGACAGACATTATATACAGCCAGCTCCCCGCATCTGTGGGTTCCAAACACGCGAATAGAAAAGAGCTACACTGTGGCTCACACGCACTGTGAAGTCAGGCCCACGATGGCTGTGCCTGTGCTGAACACACACAGGCTTTTTTCCCGTCATGATCCCCTGGACAATACAGCAGAACAAGTGTGCACACAACAGTTCCATTGCATTGGGGATTATAGTAATCTAGAGATGAATTAAAGTATAGTGAGATATATCATGTAATGTGCATAGTTACATAAAATGCCGCCCCATTTTGTATGAGGGACTTGAGCACCCACAGATTGGGTCTCCATGGAGGGTCCTGGAACCCGTCCCCTGTGGACACTGAGGGCCAACTGTATTATACATATTACGTATATTTATACACTATACATATATAAAGGTTTTAAGCAATTTGTTATCTCTATCATATCCTTCACCTTAAAAAATTCAAGAAATGAACACATTGTTAATAGCTAGCTTCAGTGGGCAGCTGATAGCAGCTGGTATTTTCTTCATTTTGTTCCAGGTACAGAATTCAGGCAAGCACCATCCCTAGTATAACTAAGGAGGTTGATAAGCAATACATAAATTTAAGTTTTCATTTAGTTATTTTGCTCAGATTGTTCAATTAATAACAATCATTTTTCAAAGAGCTAGTTTGCAGTTGGGCCAGTAACTTTTATTTTTTTATCAATTCCTTCATCCTGAAAATTTTATTTTGAAAAATTTTAAAGCTACAGGAGAATCACAAAAATCATGAGCGAATTGTCCATGTACTCTATATACTAACTGTTGATCTTTTTCCGTTTGTTAGATTTTGCCACACCGGCCCCTGTGTGTGTGCAACTGGACACATTCTTTTGCTGAACCACAATGCAGTGGCAGGCACTGTGACACCCCACACCTAAGAACTTCTGGGTATGTCTTCTAAGAACAAAAACATTCTCCTAAGTAATCATAATACAATGATTACTCAAGCTACTTAACATTGAGATCTTCTTCTTCTCCTTTTTTTTTGGTTGCAATGTACATCTGTGTTTGGGTTGGGAGTACAGGGTTTCCGTTAGTCTGGATACCCTCACTGACGATGCCCATACTAAAGTGATGTGATCGCTTTCAGTGCAAAACAGTACAGCTCCATTACTCAATATCACGGGCAAGTATCTCTAAATAATTAAATATTGTAACTCTGTTTTACTCAAAATACAACTACAACACAGGTAGGTGCCTACTGTTGATGGAGAACCTGACGTTGAACTGAAGTACTTGGTACTGCAGGGAAGCCTTTTAAAGTCTTTTCTTCTCTCTTTTTTTATGCCTACCGGAGGATATGTTCATTGATTTAATTTATTTTTTTAAAAGATTTGATTTATTTATGATTAGAGAGAGGAGAAGACAGGGAGAGAAACGTCAGTGTGTGAGAGATCATTGACTTTAGAGAGAGAGAAGCGGGGGTGGGGGGAGAGAGAGAGAGAAACATCGATGGGTTGTCTCCTGTATGCACCCTGACCTGGGTTTGAACCCACAACCTAGGTGTGTGCCCTGACTGAGAATCAAACCCTCAACTTTTTGGTATATGGGATGATGCTCCAAGCAATGGAGCCACCCAGCCAGGGCAAGTGTTTTCTTCTTTTAAAAAGGTAAAGACACCAAATTTGAGAAATTAAACTGGCATTCTTCAACTAGACAGGTTGAGGGACGGTTAGTGAAATTCAGACTTAAATTCCAGCAGTATCATTCAGCCAAGCACAAAACCTTAAAATGCTTAGCCTGAGGGGGAGGTAGGTGTCAAAGAGCCCTGAGGAAATCAGAAACAAGCAGCGTTCGTCACCCTCATTTCTGCTCACACCACATCGAAGCAGGGGTCCCTGTCCCTAGTGCACAGCAGAATCACCTGGGGACCTTTTAAACGATGCACACATGCCTTGGAGCCCACCTGGGACCAATCAAATAGAAGTGCCTGGGGCAGACCCAGGGCATCAGTGTGTGTAAGCGCCCTCGTGACTCACAGGAGCCGTCAGCACGGGAGCCCTGTGCTGGGGAGGAACGGAAGCTCGGACTCTGGCTGCGGCGTGCATTTCTGTCCACTACCAGCAAGCAGAAGTCTCTTGTCTTAGGAGGCAGCATTTCTCTCTCCCTGCTGCCAATCTTCTTGCCAGCATTCACCCAGAGATACTGCCAGGCCACAGCTCTTCCTGAATGCAGTGACCACAGACCTCCCACTGGGCTGGAGCCCCTGGGGAATTCTAACAGGCGGTGGATGCAGCAGCCAACTGCAGCTCTTTGGCTCACAGAGAATCCAAAAGACAACGGTGCATTTCACCAGCACAAACATCCCAAGCACAGGTGAGGAGGGGAGGAACCAAGAGCCAAATGACAAGTGGAGTGCCAGTCTGGGTGGGGCAGAAGGTAGCTTCCTCAGAGATGGTCTCGGCAATGATGGCATTCATGCTGGGCCAGGGAGCCTGGCAACACAGAAAGCCATGGCTGAGCCAGCACACTGCCTGCCCGTGTCCCTTACAGGCAGTTGAATCCTCAAAGGCCAGTGTGGGTACTGTCTCAAAGTACCTAAGAATGGGAGCAGAAGACGGGTGGCCATTACCGCCCTGCCTGGTTTGGAACAGGCAAGCAGTAGCTCAGGCTCCATCTCCAGGAAAGGGCAGCCCACAGCCCAGTCCTTCCTAGAGTTGAGTCAGATAGGCCTGGCATGGCCGAGGCCAGCAAGACTCACTCTGCACCAGGCAGCAGCAAACACATCTGCTTGGACAGACAGACAGACAGACACTCCAGCCGCTCTGTGAACACTTCACATCCTGTCACCAGTGTGGTGGCTGGGGACAGTAACCCTATCTGATTCCTGACACTGCAGGCCCTCCCACCCACTCTGATCTCCCTTACATCCTAGGATTGAATGGCCCTATAAAAATGTCCAGTGTGAAAGACAGATTCAGAAACGGAAGAAACATTATCCTGATGGAAGTCCTTCCACATCCTCCGCCCTCTGCCTTCAGGCCCTTCCCCCAGACCCCACCACCCTGCAATGACCCCCGCCCCCACCCTTGGCCAGGCAGACAATTTATGGGCTGTATAAGTCCCGTTTTTCTACACTGATGGAAATCACTGGCAAATATTTTCACTGGGCCAAACTCGACCCACAGAGTCAAATATCAAGGCACCCAGCTGAGCTCCGGAGTCAGGGTTTATGAAGCCCGTTGACAAGCCGGCGACCATAAACCATCTCATATTTACTATGACAGGACAGTCTTCGAGTTCCTAAAAAGAAGATTTTTGTGTAACGTTCGCTGCCTGGAAGGCCCTAGCTTCTTTTACAAGGGGATTGTGTATCAGGAGCGGATACAGGACCTGAAAGTTTACATCAGCCAGCTGTTGTTTGCTCACTTTGTTGGGGAAAAGGAGTCAAGTCGAACCTATGGGGGCCCTAAACAACATCCTGAAGACCCTCAGGGGTGCACTGCAAGTGAGAAAGATACACACCTGTGATGCCGCATGCTACAGATGAAGGTGGGGAAGGGAGCCCACTTCAGCGACCCTCCCTCTCCTACCTCCTGCAGCGGGGCGCGGGCCCCAGGTGCGAGGAGGCAGGCTGCGATGGTCCTCTCCAACACAGCGCTGGAAGCCCGGGCAAGGGAGCCCAGGGCCATCCTCGCAGGGTGGCAGCGAACTGAAGAAACTAAGGCTGGAGTACAAGGAAGTGGAGGGATTACCCGAAGGGCCTGGGTGTGGCCCAGGACCCCTGTAATGTTTCACTCAGATCATTAGGTGTGAGGGAGGGCTTCCTGTGAGCTGGGGCCATGGCAAGTAGAGTAGGTCATCTGCAAGGGCGGTGTAGGCAAACAGAAAGTGTCCGAGATATCTGTTCTGCCAATGCGGGGCGAGGGTGATTTAGTTTCTTCATCTGCACAGCACCTTGACAGGTGGAGATTTGAAAGGTTCTCACCAGCTCTGACAAGCTCTGCTACAAGGAATGACTAGGTGGGTGGAGTCCGGAGGACTTTACCCAGAGAGGCATCATGAAGGCACAGGTCCCTGGTGCTGGCCCTGGAAATCGGCCCCAGGCGAACACAGCCCAAGTCTATTCCTTCCCTCAGTCGACATTTCTGAACTTTGTAAATGCTTATAAGTAACTTTGAGAGAGTAATTTAAAATCACACAATTGCAACTATTAGCATGGGTGCCAGGCATACAGATTTTCTGAATTATCAGTGAATGAATGGCCCAATATCATTACACAGTGAAACATTTGGACTCATCCCATCGATGAGAAATCTGCATTGCTGTTGCTCTGCAGGAAGCTGAAGAGTTTAGGATTGGTTGTAGCAAGTTTTTAATGTTAATCCAAGAAAAGCAATTCTTCCATCAGCAGCACCTCAGGACACGTGTTAATAATATGTTTCTACATACAGATCTTTATCCTGTCTGTGTACAGCAACATGTGTTTTTCTGCACTGATGAAGATACTGGATGTGAAGTGCATTGAGGAAGTTTGAAGAGAGCAGTAATTTTTCTCCAAAAATCCAGGTTCTTTTTTATGCAGACCTATTTTTCTGAGAAAATTATCCAATGAGAGAATCTTTGAGTTTGCTTCATTTACGTTCACTCTCATTACTTATAAATTTGGCCTTGTTTTCTATCATCTTACTGGATTGATCAAGTCTGGCTGTGTTTTGGTTTCCCATCTCTCCAGTGTGAAGCTATTTTTATCCTTTTAGTGGTTACACTGAAAAGTTTTGTATGATGATTGACTTAAAATCTGAAGCTGATCATCTCTAGCCTTCTCGCCATCAGCACGGACTCTAAAGTGCTTCAGTGTTGCCCCTACTTCGCCTCTCTCTCGTTCTCCTTGGTCAGCCAGCCAGCTTTGTGCTTTCAATCTCGTGGTCACTGCTCATCTAGATGTACTCGCATGTTTACCACTTTCTCGGCTTCCCATCACTTGTGTTGCATCATGCTTTCCTCCTGGATTCGGTCTCCTGCTGAAGAAAGTCATTTAGGAGCCGTTTCGGTGGAAGTCTGCATGCAGTTGACTCTGTTTATCTGAGAGTTCTCCGTGTTCTCTCATTAAACCTGTCTTGGACCCCATTCATCTGTTCTCTGTGTCTATAAACCACCTTCGTCTACTCCCCCATTTCGTCATCTCTTTGGTAATTTCGTGAAATATTTGAGTCACTAGTACTGCTTAGCTGTTTTGCTCTGCTGTTTATCAAACTGATCTTTTAGTCATGACTGTTTTTCTGCTATTTTATTCTCTCCACAGAGTTTCTAATTCCAACTCTATTTTTCATTTTACATGCTAGTTGGTTCTTTTTCACATCTTCTCTATGCTGCCATGCTTTTTCATTATGATTTTTACATTTTCTTTCATTTTTTTTAATAATTTCAAACAAGTACGGAAGTATCTGCCTTTCAGAGTATATGTTTTAGAGCAGGTCTGTCTTAGAGATTGTTGGGTCTGCTGCTTCCGTTTCATGGGTGATTTATTGCCTAAAGTGACTGAGATTGCTAATTGTGTACTTGTCCTCAATTGCGGTTGTTCATTCTGAGGAAGTCTCCTGGGAACCAAGTTATGAAAAATCATCCAGACCGGTTTCAGTTTTTCTTCTGTCAGACACCGGGGTGCCAATGGTCCTGAGACCAGCCCTTATGTTAACTTCTAAGCCTGTGGTTCTCACACTTCACAGGAGGTTTACAAACTCAGACCACATGCAAATGTACAGTTCAGAACTGTGGTTTTCATTCCCTATGGGTGATTTGAAAAAATTGCCTAAAACCCTGTATCTTCACCACTGTTTCCTGCTCCTGGGAGGTGAGGTCTTCTAATCCATGAGATCAAGAGCGCGAGTCTGTCAAGGCATCTGGTATCATGGAGGAGCTTTTGTTTCTCCCGGTGAACATGAGCCCACATTCCAGGATGCCAGCCTGCCGCCTCAGGTCTCCTGTCCAGCTTACCCTCTGTGAGCTCCTGCAGCCTCAGGCTCCACCTACTGCTCTGGCAGAACGTCCTTTCTTTCTTTGAACTTTGGCTTGGTGCGCTTGTTTTTGTTATGGTGGTGACGTTGCGTGAACATTTCGATGTGTTTGTTGTTAGCAGGCCGAGGGAGGCAGGAGTTAGATCACGTCTTTCCTCAGCTCAGCCCCTCTTGCCGCTGGAAGATTTTCTGAGATAATTAAAGGTTTAAATTATGAGGCTGTATCAGTACCACATCTCATGAGCAGAGGAGTCAACCGTCCAACATCCCGTGCACTGCTGTAACATGTGCAGATGGCCACAACATGAGCCCGCCAGAGGAGACGGCTCTGCAAGGCCATCCGGCACACAAACCCACATGTTCCGAGATGATGCAAGAACGAATCAGATCACCCACCGCTCACATGCCCAGGCTGTGCCTGCAAGCTCCTTCCAGCTTCATCTATCTAGATGACCATTCGTGATTTTTAAGATGTTAGGTTTTCACAACTATCAACGTCTGCAGCGTCAATGCCAGAGACTAGACTGGAAATAAAAATCTCATGTATGTTCAGTCTCTTGGGAAAGGTAGTGGGGGATAAAAAGTTGAAGGAGAACTTTTGAAAGGCATACCTAAAGACTCTCAGTGCCACCTCCCCCTTTTAACCTCCCTGGTTTTCACATTCTCTGTTCTCGAAGTCTAAAAGGGCCTTCAGCCATTCCACACTCCTCCCACCTTCCTGTTCCTGCAGGCCATGTCCCAGCTCAGCAGCCTGCAAATTCTATTCTGGGAGTCACCACTAATCCTGCTTGGAAAGTAGCACAGTGCAAAAGACGGGAGTTAGCAGGCTAATCAGAAGTTCACCTGACCTCTACCTCCAAAGTGATGTAATCTCTGGAATTAGTGACATGTGAATAGTCTCACCGAATTTGTGAGATTCCAGCTGTTACCCAGGGATGCAAAAATAAAGGATATTCTTAGGATATAGAAGGTATAAATCAACAGTCAGTGTTACTATTAGGCAAAAAAAAAGGTTCATATTTATGTTATTTCCATTTCTTTCCCAAATGACTGGTGGTTTCCTTTTTCTACTAGCTATCACAAAAATTGTTTCTTGCTTTTTGTCCTAAAATGATAACAACAACAGATGCTAAATCCTAATACACTTTTTCATGATAAAAGTAGTAACACCTTATAAATAATTTTGGGAATAAGAAGGCATAATCACTCATCCATAATTTTAGCACACAAGCATTTTAATATATTTCCTTTCAGTCTATTTTTCTGCCTTATGGCTTTTATTTAAACAATTAAATTCATGGTATCCCACGTTTTTTCATGCCTTTAAAAAAGTTTTGAGTTCCTAAGCTCCTCATTCTTTCTTTATCAAAAAACCGTCTGACTAAAGCAAGGCAAGGATTCTTGGCCATATTTACAGAAAAGGAGACTGAGCGGAAGGCATTTGAGGGCGAGCTGCTCAGCAGGACAGGGAGACGGAGAAGCTTGTTGCTATCAATGCTTTTTGTAGATGTCTGCACACCTGGGGAACTCAGGGTCGTCCCGTCAGCCCGCACGGACTCATGGGTACTGAGAAAGAGAGCCACGGCTGAAGAAAGATGGGGTGGAGAGCGGCTTTAAAAAGCAGTAATTATCCACCTTGAGTTTATTTTTGTGTACAGTGTAAGCTGGTGATCAAGTTTCATTTTTTTGTATGTAGCTCTCCTGATCTCCCAACACCATTTGTTGAAGAGGCTATTTTTACTCCATTTTATGCTTCTGCCCCTTTGTTGAATATTAATGGACCACAGAGATGTGGGTTTATTTCTGGGCTCTCTACACTGTTCCGTTGATCTATCAGTCTGTTTTTGCGCCAGTACCAGACTGGTTTGATTACCGTGGACTTGTAATATTGTTTGATATCAGATATTGTGATCCCTCCTACTTTGTTCTTCTTTCTCAAAATTGCTGAGGCTATTTGGGAACATTTATGGTTCCATATCAATTTTTGAAATGTTGTTCTATGGCTATGAAATATGTCATTGGTATGTGAATAAGGATTGTGTTGAATCTACAATTGCCTTGGGTAGTATGGACATTCTGATGATGTTAATTCTTCTAATCCATGACCATGATATATATATGCTTCCACTTATTCGTGTCTTACTTAATTTCTTTCTTCAGTGTTGTGTAGTTTTCTGAGTAAAGGTCTTTTATCTCCTTGGTTAGGTTTATTCCTAGGTATTTTATTTTTCTTGTTGCTATAGCAAACGGGACTTTTTTCCTGATTTCTGTTTCTGATATTTTGTTGTTGGTATACAAGGTAGATAAAAGACTTAAATATAAGTCGTGACACCATAAAAGTCCTAGAGGAGAACATAGGCAGGAAAATCTCAGATATTCCACTTAGCAATATTTTCACTGATGTGTCCCCTGGAGCAAGGAACATAAAGGAAAGAATAAACAAATGAGACTTCATCAAAATATAAAGCTTCTGCATGTCTAAAGAAAACATCAGCAAAATGGAAATGGAACCAACCGTATGGGAAAATATATTTGCCAATGATACCTTGGACAAAAGTTTGATCTCCAAAATACACAAAGAACTCATGTAACTCCACTCCAGGAAGACAAACCACCCAATTAAAAAATGGGCAAAGGATGCCTTAGCTGGTGTAGCTCAGTGGATTGAGCGTGGGCTGGGAACCAAAGGGTCCTGGTTCGATTCCCAGTCAGGGCACATGCCTAGGTTGTGGGCCAGGTCCCCAGTGAGGGCCATGTGAGGAGCAACCATACATTGCTGTTACTCTCTCTCTCTCTCTGTGTCTCTCCCTTCCCCTCTCTCTAAAAATAAATAAATAAAATCTTTAAAAAAAATGGACAAAGGACCTGAACAGACACTTCTTTAAGGAGGACATACAGAGGGCCCAGAGACATATGAAAAGATGCTCAGCATCACTAGCCATCAGAGAGATGCAAATTAAAAGCACAACGAGATACCACTTCACACCAATCAGAATGGCCATCACAGACAAAGCAACAAACAAGTGCTGACAAGGTTGTGGAGAAAAGGGAACCCTAGTGCACTGCTGGTGGGAATGCAGACTGGTGCAGACACTCTGGAAAACAGTGTGGAATTATCTGAGAAAACTAAAAAATGGAACTGTCTTTCAACCCAGCAATTCCACTGCTGGGATTATACCCTAAGAATCTTGAAACACCAATCCAAAAGAACCTATGCACCCCAATGTTCATAGCAGCACAATTTACAATAGCCAAGTGCTGGAAGCAACCTAAGTGCCCATCAGTAAATGAGTGGATCAAGAAACTATGGTTCATTTACACAATGGAATACAGCAGAGAGAAAGGAGAAGCTCCTGCCCTTAGCGACAGCATGGATGGAACTGGAGAGCATTATGCTAAGTGAAATAGGCCAGGCAGTGAAAGACGAATACATTATGATCCCACATATAAGTGGAACCTAATCAACAAAACAAAGTAGCAAGCAAAATATAACCATAGACATTGAAATTAAGAACAAACTGACAGTAACCAGAGGGGAGGGGAGAGGGAATAAAGGGGGGGAAAGGGTTGTCAAGGAACATAGATAAAGGACAAATGGACAAAGCCAAAGGGGGTAGGATTGAGAGTGGGAGGTGGGGGTGGGCGGGGTGGAGGGGAGTGGTGATGGGAAAATGGAAACAACTGTACTTGAACAACAATAAAAAAATCAATAAACCCAACAATAAAAGATAAAAAAAAAAGAACCAGTAATTATGTATCTAATCAGTATCTGCCTATCAAGAAGCAATAAAACAAGTTTCTTTGTAAGACATTTAGTTCTGAAGGGAATTCCAAAAGAAAAAATTCCCCAAAAGTACCTTGCGTTGTGGCAATACTGGAGCCGAGATATAAACTCTGTGTCAGGCCGCTTTGATGGACTTTGCTCATTTGGATCTACAAATCCTGCATTAAAAAGCCCCTTGGTCTCCTTATTTTCATATTTTATACTGTACAGCACAAGTATTATTTTAGCAAATTTTCAACTCCGAAGATTGCAGAAAGAAAACCTCCCTCAGAGGGTGTCCAAGTTGGGGCTGGTTACCAATTTGCCAACTCCAGTGTCTCAGTGGTTACTTAGCAACCTTCCCTAATTTTCCCACAGCCATGGGACCGTCTGGAAAGAGTCACAGGTCCTGAGGAATCATGGAAACAATGAAGAATCGACACTGGATAGAGAATGAACAGATGGAAAGATGTGTGATAATACCAGCGTACTGGAATGTCAAGAACAAACTCTAGGGGGTGTGTCGTTGGGTGTTCACTGTAAAATTCTTTTAGTCTCACTATACAGTAAAATTTTTCATAATAAAATGCTGTTTCACAACAAAACAAAAGAGAGAGACTTCACAAGAAAATGGTTTCCTAGGTAACAACATTCTCTTGCATAGATTACTTCCATCTCTCCTCACCTCACCCTCTCACCGTGTCTTTTTTACCTCTATGATTTGCTTGAAAACATTTCTCTAAAGATAACCAAACGTCAGAAAATGCTGAGTCAAACCCATTTTTGAGGGAACAAAACTGAGTCCCAAATCAAGTAATCGCCTGGTGGGTTCAGGAGCATACTGCATGTCCCCCATCCCTCAGATGACACGGAGTCCCCACACACACTCCTTCCTGGGACTCTTTCTCGTGAAATTTACCTGGAAGGACTAGGAAACCAATGCCTTTGGAGGTTTTAAGTGGAGGTTTAAAAGAAGTTAGGATGCTGAGGATGACCCATGAGCGAGGGGATGAAAGAGCTGTCCGAGAGATGTGCTTCTGCGGCGGACACACGGCTCCCGGCTGAATTGGCTGTTATTGAACCACTGGCTTCTGTTCACAGAGGCTGGCTCCCCGGAGGAGGTCTGGGCTGTGCTTTACTCTGAAAAGGTCACTTTGCCTGCCTGACCTATAGACCCATTCTCTCACTTTAAAGGATTTAGAAGGTGGAGAATCCAACAGTCATTTTCTGAGTTTCTACCAGGTACAAGGCACTGGGCCAGAAACCTCAAGAAAATTTTTAAAAAATGAGCAAAACACAGATTCAAGGACCTAACCATTCTATTAGGGACATGGGAGACATAAAGAGACTAAGTGGAAATTTTATAGATTGAACTACAGAGAAGTGATGGCCCTTTTCTACCGTAAGATCATGCTTATTTCAGCCCCTGATCCCAGTGGGCAGAAGGGACTTCTGTGCACAGTCCCGGAGTTCAGGAGGTCCTGGACAAAGAGTGCAACGTGCTCCATTAACATTTTCCCCCTTATCTGGATTGCAGTCAAAATATTGAATGTCCATGTCAAGTCCATTCAATCTTTGGAGAGCTGAGCTCTTCCTAGCCTCCCTCCTGCTTGCATTTAAGACGACCACTATCCTGGCTTCAGTGACATTGCATGCATTTGCCCTGGGTCTCACCTGACTTCTCCGAGTGCACTGTGAATATTCTTCCATAGCCCCATGCCCGCCCCTCCAAGGCTTCCGCCAAGCCTTCTGCCCTCCAGCTCTTAAAAGTTCAATCCATCTAGGGTCTGTACTCTTACTTCCTAGGTCACTCCACGTCCACATCTGCAGTGTTATACCGCTGCCTCAACCCTGACCTCTCTGTGCGTTCAGACCCACACCCCCTTATCCACCCGCACTCAGTCTCACACATTTCCAAACTAACAGCATACAAACTTGGGAAGAGTCACTGTGATTCCTTTTCATTCTCCCAAACCAACCGAACGCAGCTGTGTGATGATTCTCCTGCGGCAGTCTCACCTGTTCAGGTCTTCACTAGCCGTGGCCAGAGAGACTGCAGCTGTCCCCTGGGCGGCGTTCCCACCTGCAGTGCACTCTGCCCACACTGCACTTCTCCCTGTCAGTTCCATCCACACCCTCTGCCATGTCAACCCTCCTCAAGCACGTGAGGGTATCTGTCATTGCCTTGCTCAAATTTACCCCATTCCCCTCCCCCAAAATCTACACTTTTAACTAATTTTCAGGATCCCCCACCTTGAGGTTCTAATTTTTCTTTCTTATCTTATCTCACAATACTCCTCACAGACAAAATTTCCACCCTAGTTAAATTAATCCTCTTACCACCACCCCGCAATAGCACCCGAAAGTATCTCTCTCCTCCACTTTGGGGTGGCCCCTCCCTGGAATTTCTTCTCAACATCTCCCTGTTTAAGTCCTACTCATTTTTATGATCCCCTCCTTCTGGAGGTTTCCGCCATTGTCCCAGCACACAAAGGTCTCCGCTAGGCTATCAGCTCTGAAATTTTCTGATGCTGATCATCTATCTGCAGGCCCTCACTTGCCACTGTGCGTACTCCCCTGTACTGTGATTCTTTCCTGATTCCTCACCAAACTGCAAGCTCTTGAGTGAAGGGGAAACGGTATCTTTTAATGGCACAAAAAAGTTGAATAATAATGCTTGAAATCAGGAAGCAATGGAATTGCCAGCTGCCATGTTAATTTCATAATTTGCCAATTCTTAAGACATTATACATGAAACTGCACTGTTCAGTTCAAGGTAGGTACATGCTTCGAAGAAAGAACCGCAGAGACATGAGCTCCAGCTGCAGCCACGGCACTAGGGGGAAGGGGTCCTCTCCCTCTCCCGATCATGGTGACTGGTGTCCGGGAAAGCCATTAACCTTCAGCTCCCACCATTTCAGCTTATAGCTTTTTCTAAACATCATTCCGAGATGTTAGCTCCTTCAGCATTTGTCTAAGAGATTCCCAGACAGCATAAGACCCTACCAAAGGTTATCAGGAACTAGCCAACAGAAGCTAAGAAAGGAGGGAAATTGTATGTGGCAAGAATGAGCTGAAAACAAACTGCTACGATGCTCCCAACAGACCCACAGGTTCCAAAGTCTTGAAAGCTTTCACTGGAAGTAGTATTAAGCTTCATTCCCGGCCTCAGGGCTGAGCAGCATGGAATGCCGCAGGTGGAATGGCAAGGCTAAAAATTCGCCCAGGACGGCGCCATGGGAAAGCTCTCCTCTGCTGTGGACACGTGTTGGCAGTGAGTTGCTGCAAGCAGCAGGTGGAGGCCCCCTCATTTCAAGACAGGTCCCCAAGCTAGCAGCTGAGCATCATTTGAGGACCTGTGAGGAATGTGAATTCCCAGGCCCCACACGGAGCCTACTGAACCTGATGCTTGGGAGCCGGGGCCCAGAGCTGGCGTTTAAATGAGCTCCGCAGGAGAGTGACACCCACATGGGTCCCAGCAGCACTGTCTCAGCAAACAGTCCTGCCGGTGGGAGCAGCGTAACAAAGGGCTCCAGGACTCAGTCACTTCGGTGACAGACACACAATTTCTAAGGGTCAGAAATCCTGGAGCAGCGTGTCTGGGTGGTTCTTGCTCAGGGTATCTCTTGAGATTACAGCCAGCGGTCAGCAGGGCCTGCAGTCACAGGAAGGCTGGACTAGGCTGGAAGACCCACTTTAAACTCACTGACACTGTATGGCTGTTGGCGGCAGGCTTCTGTTCCTTCCACGTGAATCTCTCTAGAGAGCTACTCGCGAAGCCTGGTGGCTGACTTCCCCGTGTCAAGCCATCCAAGACAAAGAACACACTCATGTTGAAAAGTGCAGTCTTTTCAGAACAGAACCCCGAAGGCAGCATTCTATCACTTTTGCCACATTCAGTTTGTTACAAGTGAGTCACTCAGCCCAGCCCGCGCTCAAGCGGAGGCGGCTCCAGCCCCACTGCCGGAAGGAAGTTGTATCAGAGAACCTGCGGGTGTCTCTCCTGAGCCGCCACAGCCATGGTGGAGATGTCCACACACAAAGCACATGTATCTGAAGCATCCCATTGTAATTAATATTTTCTAGTTATAAAGTAAGTCATGTGGATATAAGGGATTTCTTGGTGAATATAGTTCATAATATATCTTTAAAAGTTGCCGAGAAAGATGATCTTGAAAGTTCTCATCAGAAGAAAAATAACATGTAAGTACGAATGGTGATGGATATTAGCTGGACTTATTGTGGTAATCATTTTGCAATTAAAAAAAAAAAAGATCTCCCTGGCAACTAAGAATCATCCTAAGAATCAGCTGTTTATTCCTCGAGGAAGCAACTACTCTAATGTACTATTTGTTTTTTCTCCCCCAGCAAACTGACTAGCGCCATTACCCTCCAATTTCCATGTGTAGCACCGGGTGACGGAACACGCTTTTGTTTGGTGGGATGGCCTACCCTGCATGCTATTAATTTGTGTAACTAAGGTCTCTTCACCCCGATTCTGCCTGGCCGGGATTAGACGAGAGCTGGCCAGTCCTGAGTCCTTCAGCTGTGTGGACTCTCAGTTTACAGTGGGCCCATGGAGTTGCTTCCTAGCTGCGCGCTACACAGGGGCTACCTTCTCTAACCTTCCGCCCGGGAGGGCCTGCAGGCAGGTCCTGGAGAGAACTGGTAAAGCTGACTGTCCCGTCCAGGGGGAGAGGAGGGCTGAGAGCTTGACTCTTCACAGTGACAGTAAAACCTAGAAGCTTCCCTTAATCCATAGTCATACAGTGCAGATCACCCAGAGAATGGAGCAGTTTTCTAACAGAAATCACTTAATTGATATTCTTGTTTTACAGACGGAAAAAACTCAGTTGCAAGGAAGTCAAGTGCTTGATATACGTTTACTAATTAATGACAGAGCCAGGACTAAATTGCAGGCTTGTCTACGGAAAGGGCTTCTCTACAACAGTCAATATGCTTGCCATTTGCATCAAGTTCAGGCACACGTCAACTGTTTATACCCAATGGCTATGTGAAGGATCCCAAGAAAGGGTGAGAACAGCTTCTGTGATGCATATGGAAAAAGATTTCGCAGGGCAGTTGTTAATCTAGAGCTCAGTCAAATGAACTCTTCTCACACCACCAGTGGGAGCATTTGAAACAATTTTTCCAAAGGACAATTTTGCTGTTTCTATCAACAGCCTTAAAAAATGCATGTGCCATTTTACCCAACCATTTTCCTTCTGAGAAGTCTTCCAAGGACATGCTTATTGATTTTAGAGAGAGGGGAAGGGAGGCAGAAAAGGACGGAGAGAAATATCAGTGTGAGAGAGAAACATCTATCAGTTGTGTCTCGTATGCACCCTGATCAGGGACCGAAACCGGGTGTGTTTGGAATCCAGCCTGCAACCTTTTCATCCATGGGATGAGACTTCAACCAACTGAGCTGCCTGCCAGGGTAACAACTAGATTCTTAATGTGATACCAGATCATCTTAATAACAAAGCCATACTTGGGTAAGAGGAATTACAAATACCATGTCAATAAAAATAATTATTTGCAAGTATGATGATTATTTGAATTACTTTATGTATTAAAAGTAAAACTGATTTTCCATTATTAGGATTCCCAAATTTTCCATTTACATTAAATACACAAAACATATGAATAACATGTAGCTGTCTGACGTCAAAATACCTAGAAGAACATGTCAATATTTGATAAGCTGGAGATTCTTTGACCATATCACAGAACTATATGTATAAAATACCCAGATGCCTGGCACTACACATCTTTTTTTTTAATGTTTAATTTTAACAAATTTATTTTTCAATAAATATTTTTAAAATTACTTTATTCTTGTTCAATTACAGTTGTCTACATTTCCCCCCCACCCCAGCCAAACCCACCTCCCTCCCTCCCTTGCTTCTACCCTCCCCCTTGGTTCTGTCCATGTGTCCTCTGTAGCAGTTCCTGAAAACCCTTCTCCTCACTGTCCCCTCCACCCTCCCCTCTGGCTATTGTTAGATTGTTCTTAATTTCAATGTCTCTGGTTATATTTTGTTTGTTTTTTTCTTTTGTTGATTATGTTACAGTTAAAGGTGAGATCATATGGTATTTGTCCCCCACTGCCTGGCTTATTTCACTTAGCATAATGCTCTCCAGTTCCATCCAAGCTGTCTCAAAGGGTATAAGCTCCTTCTTTCTCTCTGCTGTGTAGAATTCCATTGTGTAAATGTACCGTAGTTTCTTGATCCACTCATTTACTGCACATCTTTTTTTAAATTAAAATATTTATGTAATTGGATACATTTTCCCATTCAAATGAAATTTTTTCTTTGTTGTTTCAGAGTCATGGAAACTTTATCACATTTCTACCTGTACAATACTGTTGGGAATATAAATTCATACAACCATTGTGGAAATCAACTTAGCAACATGCATGAAATAGTCAAAACCTTTGCCCTCATGATCCTATTTCTGGAAATACATTCTAAATAGCTTGACATCCATCAAGGTACTATTTACAATACCTCCAAATTAAAAAGTACGTAAAGGCTAAGTAAGTAAATGATGACATATACTTAAAATAGGATTTAGAAGTCAATACGATATCTATAAAAGGTGAATAACAGAGTTAGAAAATGTTTATATTACAGTCCTAAATGATAAAATTAGTAGAAATTATATCTATTCTCTGAGCCTAATTAGATTAAAAAGGTTTTGAAATTATGTGAGAGTAGAATGCCCAGGAGCAAGTGCATCAAATTGGTTGTAAGTGTGGGCTTTACTGTACTTGCTACATTCTCTGTAATGGGCCAACATACACAGTAGCTTGTGCTCAAAACTCCAACATGTGCATTCCTAAAATCATAACATTGTATAAAATCACACACACACCTTACAGGGCTCATGGGGAAAACAGAGTTAGGATACAACTCTCAAAAAGTTCATCAGTAGCACATTTTAAATAAAGGTAGGAACCTAATAACAATGGTAGCACAGTTTTACACGCCTTAAATAGCTACGGAATTCATAAGTACTACAATAAATATGACCCTTAACCTTGAAAAAACCCTGAAGTTTTCTTGTGGAAGTGGCCGTTGGAGGGCTTGCAGCTGTGAGTTACTGTGAAGCGGTAGGAGGAGGTTTCTACAAAATGGGACTTAACGCTGGCACCAGACCTACGTGTGCGATTTGTGACTTTGATGAGCTGAGGAAGCTGGTGGGTATTGGAGGGGGTTGTGTGTGTTTCCTTGCATGGCTGGGTTCAGCTGGGTACAGTTTTCTTTCACGTAGTGTTTCTTGTGGAGGAAAATGCATATAAACAAATGCAAATTTCACATTATGTTCAAATTATTTCCTAATATACTAGCAGTTTTACTTTTCTAAAGCAAACATTATAGCAGAACTGACTGTACTCTCTTCCTACTAAATAAACTTTAATGAGCTAATAAAATCATATTTCTAAAGTTGTCTAGACTCTCTATACTGTCTCAAAACAACTGATCATATGAATAAAGGATAAAGGAATATAAATCTGCTTGGCAACCAGTAGGTAAAAGGAGCAACAGGCTGACTAAATATTTTACTCTTCAAATATGTTGTATCAGTGTCGTGAAGACGTATCTCAAAAGCCTTATTTGATGACTTGAACAGCTATGAAGCTGTTTTAATAAACTTCCATTGATCAGATAAGTCCTGGGCTGAATGACCTGCAGGCCATTCCTAATGCTAATAATGAGGTTTTACGACAGTGTGCTTTTTCTTATTTATCAGGTACTTTATTTTAGGTAAGAATAAACAAGCTTATTTCCCAGTGGGTTGAGATTTAGTAGAATCTCCAGGAATTTCAAACAGGAATTGATTGTAATAAAAATAAATCCAGTCATACCATTCTGAGCCTAAATGTTTCCAATTTACAAAAATAGGTTGAGAGTACATATTACATTTTGTAGTAGCATGTTTAAGAAAACTGCAAATATGCGGAACATCTCATTTCTGTCATTTTTATATGAACATATGCTGTTAAATTGTCCAAATTGCTTTTCTCTGATTATGGAAGATACTTATTTCTTTTAACTATTGTCTTAGCCCCTCTATGCCCACAGCATATATCCCAGAGACTCCAACTTTTTTATTTCCTAAATGTCACCTGAGAACAATATGACGCTTTCTTCTATTTTAAAATTACCTTGACTTAAACAAACAAGAAAAGGCCTTTCCTGGGAAGCAGTTTGTCCAAATGAACACTTCCTTCTTTCTGATGGATGTTATAAAAGGGGAAACGACTCATTTGGCAAAGTATAGTACATCATTACTCAAATCTGAGTTCAATAGTTCAGGTTTTTAGAGGCCGTGGGGAAGAAGAAAAAGAACTTTCAGTTTTCAAGGAAACTGATTTTGCCCAAGCTTTCAAAAGTGAGCTAGTATATTATACAAAGTTCTGATCATAGGCACTCATAAGTCAATACACTAAAATTGCTTACATATCTAATTATCATCCGATTTTTAAGAAATTCCTGTTTTGAAGGACAATGGTTTCACCCAAACTTTTAAAACTGTGCTGGCATATTATAATAATAGATATACACAAATCACGTGTTCAAGTCAATATAGTAATAGATGAACTATTAGTATATTTTTTATAAATGAAGGGGAAACACGCTTGCAAGAAGACATCTGAAATATAATCTGTTCACTGACACAGTTTGCTAAACAATCAAGGGGTTGCACGTGGAATGAGACACACAGTGTCCAATGGATTTCTAAGCATTTCATAATAATCACCTTTTACATTAGCATAGCACTGCCCATATATTAGATCATTTAATTATTTTCATGCTTCCTTTTCCTGAGAAATCAATACTCTATTTTAAGAAACCAAATTTGAAATCCCGTCATATCTCTCCAAAGGCCTTATTTTTCAGCTAGCATTGTCACACAGTGCAGCCCCCGGCAGCCATGTTGATAAAGTGGCAGTCTGCACAGTTCATAAGATTCTGGCATCTGTTCATTTTGTAGAGGCAGAGGACCTGAATTCCTGTAAAGACGGTGTAGCTATTCAGTCTCCACAAACATGGAAAGTGTTTCTTATTTGAAAAAAGATCAAGTGAACAAAATCATGGTAGAAACTGAAAGGGGTCTGAGGAAATTTACTGGAAACCTACAGCCCTAGAAAGGACGTGGCCAGGGAGACAAACGGGGCGGTCAGGTAGGAACACTTCCACCTCTGGGGATTTCAGGACCCACAAAAGTCTCCAGAGGTACCCGCTGAGAATACCAAGGTTGACGCTGAACAAGATCTGAAACCGCTGCCCCATCCCCCTCTGCCGCGGCCACACGTGGGTCTCTCTGCCCCTTACCGGTGGCCCTCTGACATGTTGTTTTTTTTTTTGTTTGTTGCTGTTTTTTTTCCTCTTCCCTCTAGTTTTCTACATCCGCCTCTGCTGAGATGATGGCGAGTTCTGGTTGTGAAATGAAACTTTGCAAAGTTCTGCTACACATCTACCAAGAGTAACACAGCAGCGGCTACATTTTAATCCAGGTAGTAGATGAGCCAAGTGAATATGCAGTTATTTGTATAAATGTAAGCCCACCAGCTTTTTCATTCTTCAGTTCTCTGGACTTCACACACTCTCTGTCTGCTCTCCCTACTCATCCTGTCCAAACAAAGCCCCTAATGTGCCACCAGGCCCACTCTTGGGCCTTGGAGAGAACTGGAAAGCAGTCATGGTGATGTGGATTCACTGTTTGCAATATTCTAGTACTAAATCTAGAGAGATGTTATGGAAATAATTCCTGAGCATTAGACACAGCAAGTCCCCTTATTTCAGCAATTTTCAGCTTGAAATGTTGTCCAAGTCCTTTTTCTATGAGCTTCTATGAATGGAGAGAAATTGTTGCCATCAACTAAACAAGAACCACTACAAATTTTTTTTTCCATGAGCTATAAGTTTGTGAGTCAGACAGTAAAGAGATAAATTGGTTTGATAATCTCAGGTCTTTCCTTTCCTTTCCTTTCTGTCTCTCTTTCTCTCTTTCTTCCTTTCTCCTTCCTTCTCCCCCTCCCTCCCTCCCTCCCTTCCTTCCAATGTTTTCTCATCATCACCAAAGATTCTGGAGAAGAGATAGGAAAGTATCAGGAACATAAGAAAGAATGTGTCGTATTTGACATTCATGGAGGAAAAATAAGAGTATGCCGCTGATGGATAAATATTCAGTGGTTGAAACTTTTTTTTTTTCATTTCAGTGTTGGTGAGAGAAAACACAAAGCATTTAAATTTCTTCATTCTCTCATGGACCTTTCAAGTGAGGTTCAGAAAGACTGAGATCCTTAAAGCAAGTTCATGTTTCTCTCCACACATGTAACGGAGTTCAGCCTGTGAGGCGCACCTAGCAAAAGAGCTATTATGCTTTTCCCCAGATTTTCAAGGGCATAATTATTGTGTCCAATAATTAGTGCTGCAAGCTTAGCATTCATCCAAAGAGCACAATCTTCAATTTAAAAAATCTGGCCTGAATCTCCCAGTAAAAAAGCTGTTTATCAAGTCACCATGCATATGTAGCCATATCAGTGCAGAAAACAGGACACACAAATGTAGTAATTAGGACAAAAACGCACAAAAGGCATTTTCAAACCTCCTTTCATACAGGGACGTTTTACTTACATGGGCGACTAGCCATGACGGTCATAAGACAGGCATAAGGAGGTCACTGGTCATCTCAAGTCCAGCAGAGAAGAGGGAGACCGCACAGATCCGACACCTGGGTGAAGTTCACTACACTCCCCTCTTGTAAAGCATTTACTCACCAGCAAGTGTTGCCTGGCTTCTGTCACACCACAATAGCCCACCTGGCCCCAGCGACACCAACACCTTCCTAGTGAAGACACCTCTGTTCACCCCTCGGTAACATTTGATTTCATCGAACTTGACGCCATCTCCTCCCGACCACCGCCAAGAAATTTTCATTTCATTATGAAAATTTTAAACATGGAAAAGAATTGGAGAGACTCGTACAAGCACCATATACCCACCGGCTAAATTCTAAATATACACATATATTTTCTGTATTTTCATTATCATACATCTATTTATCCATCAATTCATCTTATCATTTTTAATGCATTTCAAAGTAAACTACAGACATCAGTACAATTCCCTCTAAACACTTCTGCCTTTGTGGAATAACCTATAGAAACTGTCTCCCTATGGGGCAAGAATATAAACGTGTTTTCCTGGTCTTGCTCACATCCACCCTCTCCTTGTGTTCTGCTTCACACTCACACACCTTCGCCATGGTCACGGCTGACACAGCCTCAACAATCATGCCTTATAATGGTTCCCACCGCGAGCTTGTTGGTGAGTGACAGCTTATCCCAATGCACTTTCCACTTCCCGTGTCTAAAATAAAGCTGTTTGTTCTGACACCTGTTACTTCCTTCTCTGTTCCCTATCCTAGTCACAGCTACTAATGAACACACCTGAGCTAGAAATATTCTCTGATGTCTCCCCGTCCTCATTGCTGGGATCCTACTACACGTTTTATAACTCCCGTTACCAAAATGTCCAGCAAACCTTTCCCCAACACCCCACACTCTCTCTTTTAGGTTCCTCAACAGCCACCATGCTCAGTATCCTCTACCCTTCCAATGTCACCTTGGACTGGGTTTCCACAGGGCAACCAGAGAAGATCTGAGGAATCAGGCCTCAACCGAAAGTCTTCCGCGGCACTCCCCAGTGCCCGCCTTGCGACAGCGCTGCGCTGTCGGGTGTGGGAGCCGTTGGCCTCGTGGGCTGTTGAACATGTGAAATGGGGCTGGTCAGAACTGGGACATGCTGCACACAGAAAATACTACTAGATTCCTAATGTTCTGTATGAAAGCGCAGAGTGTCTCACTGATCGTGTTTTATCTTTTTGATTACA
This sequence comes from Micronycteris hirsuta, assembly GCA_004026765.1. Taxonomy (NCBI): domain Eukaryota; kingdom Metazoa; phylum Chordata; class Mammalia; order Chiroptera; family Phyllostomidae; genus Micronycteris; species Micronycteris hirsuta. Next base: position 61,145 of record PVJI01000739.1, on the reverse strand, counting down.
TGTTGAATTGTAATATGCACACATATTGGCTTCTCTAAAAATTATTAAATGAATTTTACTTCTTCATTCTTGCTTTTTTAAGGCAGCTACTAGAAAATTTCAAAGGACAGGGCTCCCATTGCCTTTCTGTTGGACAATGCTGATCTAGAATGAAGTCCGTATTTCCTGAGCATGCCATTTAATAATCCTCAGTGAGCTGACCGGTGCGGCTCAGTTGGCTGTGCGTCATCATTCTAAAACCAAAGGCTGCCCGTTCAGTTCTCAGTTGGGGCACATGCCTAGGTTGTAGGTTTGGTCCCCCATCAAGGTGCGTACAAGAGGCAGCCAATTGACGTTTCTCTCCCTTCTTTCTCCCTCCCTTCCCCTCTCTCTAAAAATAAATAAACAAAATCTTTAAACAAATAATCCTCAGGGATCTTTCCTCATGCTTTGATCCCACCTTGATGCTTCACTCTTCACTTGTTAAGGCAGACTGTTGAATCAAACCACATGGCGGGACTGTTTCTCAGAACGGAGATCAGATGACGAGGTATTACCTAACCGTGTCCTCTACTACCCCCTCCAAATGCTTCATAGATGCCCAGGCATCCAAAACACAAAAGGAAATATGGAAAAGAAAGGGAAGATCTATAAATTAAACATGTACTAAATTACAAAGTTAAGAAAATATCAAGTATCAAGGAATTATTAAGCTTTTTAAAAAATGACCAAAGACTGCTTTGATTTGTGTTTATATGTCTTTTCCAAAATAAAACGTTTGTTGTGGAGGACACAATCATCTTCACATGAAATGCCATCATCGCAAGGAGCTCTGCCATTTCTGAGTTGTAGCTCCAAGTGGGAGGCTGATCGTCTATCTGCCCCATGCCTTCACATCACGTGCCATGAATGTTGGTGGTGGACACTCACGTGGGAGTAACAGGATGAGTAAGGGAAAATGGTCTCTAGCCAACCCCAGAAGTCTGCACACCATGACCAGCGAGCCGCAGGCCCGTGTTTGGAAGTAGTTTTACAGGAACATAGCAATGCCCATCCACTTACGTGTTGTCTGAGGCTGTTTTCCTGCTATAAAAGCAGAGCTGAATAAATGATGGGGACCATATGGCCCACGAATTCTAAAATATTTACTATCTGGCCCTTCCCAGAAAAAATGCTGACCTCTGGCCTAAAGGTCATTTAAATTTTTTTTATTAAACAAATAGTGAAGTTATTATGTGCCAGGTACAGTTCCAGGCCCTGCGGGTACAAGGCTGAGAGAGACTAAGCTGTAGCATCCACAGTATAGAACGCTTGCACTGAGCTCCACGAGGGACCCTGAAGCATGTTCGTTTTAGTCTTTTCAAACAGCACTTCTGTTCACACTAGCCAGTGTTTTTAAAACTTTTCCTCTATGGAGAGCCTCCATAGTAAATGCATTTTATATCCACCCGTTTTTGCACACACACGCAATAACAAAGAAGATGATTTGATTACACGTTAGTGTCTTGTGATCCACAGTGTGAAAAGCCTTGGTACACCAGCTCTTCCGTTGTCCAGCTCTGGTCTTCACTACAAGCCAGAGGTTATACACTAACAGCTGCTCCCCCCCAGAGAAGAATGATTTGCTTCATCCATTTAGAATTTTGTTTTGTTTTGTTTTAGATTTGGTTTTGGTTTTTAGTATATGAATTATTTCCTAATATATTTTTAATTAGTGTTCCAGGATTATTTCAAAGAAATCGGAGGGATGTCAATAAGGAGTCTACTTCCTTACTTGGTAACCACCAGCTGGAGCTGAGAAATACTCAATCCAAAGTTTGCTTCCAACTTGCCATCCTTTGCCACAGGAAAAATGCACCTGAAAATCCCAAGAATTTTTATCACGTGCATTAACTCCCCATGACTTCCCTCCCACATAAATATAAAACAGATCCAATTTGTTTTCTTTCCATCATTAAACCCCAGCACAGCATTCTCGGTGACCCTCTGGCTCTGGGGAAAGCCTTTTAACAGATACCGTTGTAATCCCAAGTCCTCCTGCACCAAGAAGAAAGAGTAAGTTCTCATTAGAAAGAAAAACAAGTGGCCTTTATTTCTTTATGTATATATAAAAAAACACATACCCACAATACTTGATGAAAGAAAGTACAGAAATAATTAGAGTCCATCAGGAAATTAAAAAAAAAAAGATGCCATCTTTGTTTACTTAAAAGCTTTGTGTAATGAAAGTAGTTCATAGCTGCAGCATTTTCTTTTGGCCCGAAGTTTTCTGAACGCCGAGTGTGAGCAAACGTAGCTTCAGGTAAGAAAGGTGGTAAGGGGAGCACTTTGCTCTGGAAATGGAACTTTAGTTGCAACTAAATCCAGTTCCTTTTTAAAGTGCCTGAATTTAAAGAGAATCTGCAAAGATTTATGACCATAACAAACATATCATTTTTGACTCTGTCATTCAAACCAGCCTGGCAACTTTGATATTTTGTATTGAATGAAAGGAGAAGGCTACTCTAAGTAAGAACTCTGAAAAAGGGAAAAGGAATTTTATTCCCATAATTTGATTGATTACTTCCTACCCTGAACACTCAAGAGAGAAAAAGCAAACTTTTTCCTGTCTGTACTCGGATTTCTCCCACTAATCTTTTACAAGCAGGCAACAACCATAAAACACAAATTACTCACAAGGATCCACAGGCCAATCATGTTAGCGGGATTCTAAAACTTATAGGCATCAACATATTGGGAAAAACATTTAGATAAAAACCAGAAATGTAAAGATGAATTGAGTACTGGCTCAATTCCATTCAATGCTTTAATTCACCAGTTCTCAGAGGAGAAAAAATAATGCTAATAACTTGTTCCATTCTCTGGAATTTTTTTGTCATTGGTGTAAATACTCCAAAATTAAATTTATATAATTAAGAGCATGCAATTGTTTCCCAATTATATTCTCCAAGTACTGTATACTAAGCCATGTTGTACCCTGGCAATTAGAAGTCAAGTGTATTTTGGGGATTAACCTTGGGCAAGGTACCTCAGTTTATTTATTCATATGCAGAAGGTATTCTCTAAGGTGTCTTTTTTTTTAAAGATTTTATTTATTTATTTTTAGAGAGAGGGGAAGGGAGGGAGACAGAGAGGAAGAGAAACAGCAATGTATGGTTGCCTCTCACATGGCCCTCACTGGGGACCTGGCCTGCAACCCAGGCATGTGCCCTGACTGGGAATCGAACCGGGACCCTTTGGTTCCCAGCCCGCGCTCAATCCACTGAGCTACACCAGCCAGGGCTCTAAGGTATCTTTTAATGCCAATATCCTTTAGAACATATGATTCCATCTGACTAGAACCAAATGAAGTTGAAATCAAGAGCCGTGTCTGATGTGACAATGACCTGACCACTATAGTAAAGGGCCTGGCACTAATAATGACCAGCTGGCAAGAAATCAATGAGATGAAAGTTATTAATAATAATAATAATGAAGATAGAATAGTGTTTGGAGGTGACAATGGACCATGCCCTCATTGGGAATATTAGTATATCTGAAGAATAAAAAAAAGTGTCAATCAAAAAGTGCAAACACAGAAAAGAGCGAGAAAGATGGATTCTGGCAATGACTCACCACATTCAGGGGGTTGTGGGGGATTCCTACAACCTACAGAAAGCACGTGTTGTTGACGGTAGCAGCAAAGGGGTCCCGTCACCAACTCACTTTGCCCCAATTCCAAGAGCAGCAAGCAACTGTCTAATTATGTTTCCGATAATAGTTTGGCTTCCCTATGCAGCTGTTTAGAAGGAAGAAGCTTGCTCATATGGAGCAATTACTAGTTGAATTTTTTCATGATTATTGTCATATTTTAATGGATGAGGAAAAAAATCAATTGAATAGCCTAGGGTTTCTGATATGCTCAGTGAGATGAGTTCTGTGATTAGTTTACTTTAAAAAAAGAAAGAGAATTACACAAAAAAACAGGTGGCTTTAATTATTCTATATAGGCCAATGAGCTCACAAAGATATTTATTAACTACTTTTAAAAATTTACTTTTCAACCATATGTTGATACGTTGCCTTGTTTTTAACTGAGGGTTCAAGACCCAGAGTCAAACATACCCAAGTCGCTCTATCACATGGGACAGCCTCTTAGTCCCTCCCATTGCTGAGCCGCTGGTGGCTTGCTGTTTCGGCAGGGAACCACATAGGCGAGTCTGTCTGAGACGTAACAGAATATCGCAGTGGTGAAGCATTGGCATGCTGTGGGCGGGCAAACCTGGGCCCAGCACCACTTTTATTTATTTGGCTATATGACCTGGGGCAAGTTACCTCATCTTTTTTGAGCCTACCTAATAATATTAATCATATTAATAAAATATCCAGACTACACACAGATCATGCGGCTTCATCCAGCACAGAGTGAGAGCTCAGCAAATGTAGCTATTATTACACATCCATAACAACAGGCCATCCAGAGAGAACTAACAAGGAAACACAGGCTTAAACTACACTTTAGACCAGATGGATCTAACAGACGCACACAGAACATTATAGCCAACTACAGCAGAATGCACATTCCTCTCTAGAGCACACAAAACATTCTCCAGGGCAGGTCATATGCTGGACCACAAAACAAGTCTCAACGCATTTAAGGAGACTGAAATCATATCGAGTATCGTCTTTGACCACAGTGGTGTGAAACTAAAAATCAGTAATAAGAAGACAACTGATAAATTTACACATACAGAGACTGAATAATCCACTCCTGAACAAGTCAAAGAAGAAATCAAAAGAGAAATCCAAAAATACCTGGAGACAACTGAATAGGGAATTACAACACACCAAAACTTATGGCGTGCTGCAAAAGCCGTTTGCAGAGGGAAGTTTATCGCGATAAATGCCTCTGTTAGAAGAAAAGAAGGCTCTCAAATAATCTAGCTTTACCCTTTAAGAAACCAGAAAAAGATTAAAAAATAAGAAAAAACAGTGGAAATGAATGAAACAGAGACAAAAATGATAGATACTTATCAAACGTACATTGCAGGGTTCAAATATTTTGCTATTTTTAAAAAATGGTTCAAAATGCACGATTTAAAAAAAAGAAGTGTATATCAAGTAAGGCAGAAAAATACCAAACAAGTTGGGAGTGGTACTAAGTAACAGAAATTAATTTTATCTACAGAAGCATAAGTAGCCTGTCCTTTGCATGAAAGAGGTTCATAAAACGGATCCAATAAAGATGACTGACTCAATGATTAATAGGAAATACCGTTAGATTCTTTGAGTCTTAAGATGTAGCTTGCGTGCTGTTGTGTTTTGCTTAAGTAAAAATGTAATGTGGATAAAACTATTTTTACAGTTGTTAAAAATATCAAAGGAAATGCTTCAAGTCAGATTTTCATTACTCCATTAAATCAGGCTCTCAGCCGCACAACTGTGTGTTTAAAAACAGAAGCAGAACATGCCAGCACGCCACCTAGACAGGAACTCCGAGCCCAGTAGCACTGGCATCCCGGGCTTAGCAGTGCCAGCAGGAAGAACCACCCAGGATGTCCAGGTCCCTGCCCTCCAGCGTCTGGGGTTACATTTTCTGTCTTCCTCCCTCCCTTGTCCTTCAACCCCGTGCTCGCTCCAGACCTGTTTTGTACCTATGACTCTTCTCATAAACCACAGCGTCTCAACCAAAGGTGAAAGCACAAGGCTAAGCAGATAGAACAAGTTCGCCGGCCCAGAAAATCTGGACTGCGTTATCTTAGCCACAAGGGACATCCGCAGCCAAGAGCCCATCTCTTCACCCGTTCCGAGCTTCCCGACCCTGGACAACGGCTCCTCCAGTGTTTATAGCAAAAGAGCCAGATGCCCAAGCCTGATTCTCCTCTGACCCCTTCAGTTCTTTGTGTTCCCAGAAACCTGTCACGTACATAAGTTTTTGCTGTCCAGCACAAGTGGGATTCAGCCAGGATTGGGCAACTTTTTACACCTTCTTCACTTTACATTTGCCAGAGGAGGAAAGAAAAACAAAACGATCTCTGTGCCTGTTTCAGAGACTAGCAAGTAGGAGGGGAGCCGTGAGCCAATTTTATTATGAAATCGACTGAGGGAAAGCGCAGCATGTCTGGAGGCAACAGGTGCTGGCAGCGGAGGGGAAGCTGGCAGGCCCATGCTGGGGCCTTGCGAGGAGAGGGAGCAGCGCGGGGCAGAGAGTCGGCCTGGCAGTGTTTCAGCCGAGCCCAGGCCCCTTGGAGCTGGCGGGCAACTTCTGCCATCTTTGCTGAGGTAGCTGCTTTTCCTTTTATTTTAGAATTTAGATATTAAGCTCGTAAGAAAGTAGGCGAGAGAGAATGCTCATGTGCCACTGTGCCCTAACCCTCACAAGGTTCTTGTCTCACCCACGTAACCCTGGTGCAGTGAGCAAGGCCAAGGAATTAACCCCGGCGAGGTACTATTAACTAGACCGCACACATTATTCGCCTTTCTCCAGTTTTTCCACGAACGGCCTTTTTCTGTTCCAGGATCCGGGAGAGAGCAGCTCACTTCATTTACTCGCCAGCGACTAGTCTCGTTGGTCTTCTGCCATCGGTGACAGCTCAACTGTCCTACCTTGTTTTCATGATCTAGACGTTTTCAAAACTACCGGTCAGGAGTTTTGTAGATGTCCCTCCATTTGGGGTGGTCCCTTTTCTCACGATTGGAGTGGAGTTATGGACTTGGGGGAAGATCCCCCACAGGTGAAGCACCCTCCTCACCGCATGGCACCAGGGGGTGCATCTCGACAGGGGGATAGGGCAACATTAACCTTACCCCATGGTGAAGGTGATGTCTGCCAAGTTTTTCCCCTGGAGCATCTCTATTGTTCCCTTTCCTCCTGTGTTACTTTTGCACCGGCCACCATCCCTCCCCCCCTCCCCCACCTCCGCCCTCCCCTCTCCTGCTCTGGACTGCAGCACCAGGAAGTTGTCTCCTTTGGGAACTCTGAAAGCACCTTTCCATAAATCTGCCCATGAGAGCAGGGTGGTTAAGGGTTAAACGGACTTCTGTGTGCTGCCTGTTAGGAATCTGGGACCCTCCTCCAGAGCCTGCACAAGACAGGGGAAGGGGTAAGGCTGCTTGTTGAAATAAAATCATCTGGAAGTATTTTCATTTGAAGCTGGCTTCAGAAACAGAGGCAAAACACACTAACAAAACTAATCTGGGGCATATGGCATTCCTTTCAGTCATGTGCATTTCTAATATAAATCTCCTAATCATTTATATCTTGCTTTTCAGATTTATTGTGAAGGCAAGTCTCTTTTATTCCTCTCCAAAGAATAAACTCCCTACCTAAAAAAAGTGAGCTCAGGCAGAAAGTCAAAGTGCAGCTCAGCCACACTAAGCAGATCTTACTTGCTGTAAGTGCTACCTAACACAACCTCTCATTCTTTTTTTTTTTTTTTGAGACTAAACATATATTCTGATAATGATGAGGTTTTCAGTTTATTCAGCCATTCCAGTTCCTTGCTGACTCTTCCTTCCACTAGGTGGCGCTACAGGTCATGCTCAAAGTTGGCTGCTGTCAAGAGTCAGTGAATTCACACATTGTAGTCGGGAAAGGTATTTATACACTTTACGTTGACTGGTGGTGGAGTGCGGGACATGTATAAATACGTGTTTTGTAGACTAGCAGTAGAATGCGGGTAACGAATAAAAATGTTTATTTTTATACTTTTTTATTGCTCTAAAGGGATGCTAACATGCAGATATACAAATTCCAAAGGACAAAATTTGGGTCTCTTTAACACAGACAATGGTGAATTATGTGTGTTTTAACGATTATCACACAAAAAAAACACTACTAAAACTTCATTCTTTCTTTTTTTACATACGATTAACACAACAAAAAACACTACTAAAACTTCATTCTTTCTTTTTTTACACATTTTATGTACTTTTTTCAAAACATTTTCAATAAATTGGAATTTTTACATATTTTATTACTTTTATTTCAATTTCCAGTGAGTTTTTCAGTATTTGTCTGTTTAAAATTTAAGAAAAATAATTCAGTATACATTTTATAGTAAATCACAAAAAGTTTCATTGAAAAAAAATAGGTAAAACTAAAGTTATCGTAATTTTACTGAATGTTGCCATTTGCACAAAACATTAGCAAAAATGGCCCGCTCCACCTGTTAGCTTGCGATAAAAGCTACCCGCACTCCATGTGTGAATACGTTTTTAGCAATCTTTTCAAGAATATCACAAGCCCAATGTCAAGTACTAAACTTCATTCTTAATAAACACTTACCCTTTTCTTTTTACATTTATGGTCATCTGAAAACTTCTGAAACAAGCCAAATTTGAACTTCTGAAATACTTTCCTCAACGTTCGTAGGATAAAGGTAAATGCTAGACCACATGAATGCTGCAAAACCCAGAAGTTGCGATCATTGGAGGCAAAAAACTGGGAAGAGGCTTCAATTCACTGAACTTAGCATTCTCTCCATTTCTAAGTTCTGACTTCACATAAGTTTATTTATTAACTGTATCAATACTCACAGCAGAGATTTTTAAACTGTACCAAATTTAAAAGTGCTGGCAAGTATTTTTAAGACATTCTTATAAATGCAAAGCCCAGGGAGTTAAATACTACTTAGGTGAAATTTCCTATTATTACATATTAAAGACATTTAATAAGAAACCTCCATTTCACAGTTGTAGCTCATCACTTAATTTCTGAAAGTTTGGAATATAACTAATATCACTGGAAAACAAACTGAGAAGTGACAGTTTTTAGCAGCCAAGTTACTATTAATTGCTGGAAGAAGGTGCCTCTCTAAGGAAAGGTGCTGGGTATATAAAATTTCAACTCAGCCCAGCAGTTTGACGGACGGCCACTGCGGTGTGCAATTGTTCAAGCGCGCCCCTCAGAGATATGAGGCCTTTGCTGTTCATATCACAGAGTCTGTTTGCTCTGTGACCCTCGTCCCCTCGTGAGGGGCGCATCCGGTCTCCGTAAGGTTGGCCCCTGTTGTCACGAACCACATGGGCTGATCTCATTCCCGTGACCCAAAACATGGATTTGGCACATATTCTTTCTTAACCAAGCAACAGACTTATTTATACAAGACAAATATTTTGTCCAGAGTGCTCTCCTTTTTCAGGGGGAGGGCAGAAGATTACAATATTGTTGAGAATTTTCACTGACAGATTGCTATGTCTTTGACATAAAGTACATCAGCACATGATACCTCTCATTGTTATGAAGGAATATTCATTCACATGAAGTATTCCAAGGCCATACTATACGTGGTTTTTGTTGTTGGGTTACTGATCGATCTTTTAGAGAGAGAGAGACATTGATTTTGCTGTTCCACTCATCCGTTGCTTCTGGTAAGCACTCTGTAAGGACAGAGATGGAACCTGCGAGCCTGGCGTATCAGGACGATGCTCTAACCAGCGGAGCTACCAGCCAGGGTGTTGCTGTTTTTAATGCCTGGACTCAGGAGTCCCAAACACTGTTCCATACCCCAGGTGTCAGATATTGTTCAGAAGTTCCCTAACCACTTAATAACTTTTCCATCATTACTTCCCTCCTTTTCACCTCCTACTAGGTGTCTGGTCTGGCATGCATGTGCGTGCAGGTATGCAACTGGCAGACGCACAGGACCCAGGCTCCTTAACTTGTTTGCTGGGTAGTCTCCTGGGATGATGAGCCTGGAGCTCAGATACTCAGCAAACAAAATGACAGCGCTGCGGCTTCTCCAAGGGTCTGTCTGCAGTCTCTCAGTGGGCGGAGAGTGTCTCGTTGCCGAGCCCTGGGAACTACATGTATGAGAGACATTATGTCCTCTCCCCTGTAGACATGGGCCCTAGCTCAGGGTCGAAAGCAACTTCTTCCTGCTTTCCTCCTACTCATCTTCACCTCTCCGTGTACTTAACTAGGCCCCAAGGACTGGGAGACCTCTTCGAACTTCAGTCCATATAACCTAGCATGGGTAGCCAGACTCTGCAGCTCCCTTGGCTCAAATTTCATTTCCAACCCTCCATGCAGAAGGGCCTCGTGGCTCAGGAGGGTGGGAAACTGCACATGGGGGTGCCTTGCAGCTGCTCCCAGCTGCTACAAAATGCCGAAATGCCGGTTCCTCCTGATAGGAACCAAAAGTTCCTCTGTTCAGCCTGCCTCTCCAGTGGACTTGAAAAACAAGGCAATGATCATTAGAAGCCATAAAACTTCAAATTTTGATGAAGTCAGAGGAGAGCTAACTCCTAAATACTAAACTAAGTAATCTTTGATCTTCCTGAATGCTATAGAGTAAAACAATTAAAGTGATACTGATCTCGGCTGAAACTGTCCAGTGTTGCTAAAGAAAACAACTCAAAACATAAGAAATAAATGTGCTAGTATAAAAGATTGGATAATAAATACTATCTTGTCCCATGATAGGAGATTAAAGAGTTACAGAAACCATTTATATGCACTATATAAACATGTATATATGTATATATGTACACACACACCCATATATATTATATAAATGCACACACATCTTTAAATACTTCATAAGTAGGTATGTTTTGTCTCAGAGAAAAAAGCAGCTTACCTTCTCACTGGTACAGATATACACAGGGAGAGAGGGAGACAGTACTAAATCCTAAGCTCACCTGCTCTTGAACTACACAGTCAAGGCATTTGGCCTTGACTTTCCAGAAAAGATCCGAATGTTGAGAAGCTAATGAAACAGTTCCCCGTTTTGTTTATGAACCCACTACACACACAGTGGGAATGGAGGCTGTTCATTGCAAAGGACTGCTTTCCCGTGGCGTGCAAGCCACAGACGTTTGTCGGACTGATATCATGTCTGCTAAATTAAGTAATGTGGAATGTTTTTTAAAGCCCATCAGGGTGGGGTTTCATACCCAGAAAACTACACTGAAGCATCCTAAATTATCATTAACAAAGTTCCTGGCATATCACCATTTGTCTTTGTTTCATTTATTTTAATGTTAGAAGATTTTTAATTCATTAGAAAATGTTCCTTTGTGAAGATTTTAAATAAATTAATTTTCTTTGCCTTTACTACAAATTTGTTCAAAGAAACAGTTGATCACACTATTCTTGGGATGCACTTTATAAAGTACTTTATGTTTTTCTCAGCGTGATAAATTTATTGAAACATTCTAGCAACACATTTCTAACGCTCAAACTCATTCTCGGAGGGATTTTCTGAAACTTCCTAACAGCAACAGATTTGTCCCTTCGTCCAGACAGTAGGGGGCACTGCCATAGCAAACTATTAGTGCAAACTAGGAGATTTCACTGAGCAGAAACAAGCCAGGGCTAGATATTTAGGTGTGATTGTCCCATGTCAATGAGCATCTAAAAGATATTAGCCCTGGCTGGGTAGCTAAGTTAGCTGGAGCTTCATCCCAACATCAAGGTTGCGAGTTTGATCCCTAGTCAGGACACATACAAGAATCAACCAATGAATACATAAATAAATAGAATAAGAAATCGGTGTTTCTCTCTGTCTCTGTTTCTCCCTTCATCTCTCTCTCTCTCTCTCTCAAGTTCAATAAATTGAAAAAATTATTCATACGGAAGATATTATACACATTTTTCTCTTCCATAATTCACTTCGGGAGGCAAATACTGGGGTTTTCTTTCTGCTCGTGTGTGCGTGCGCATGTGTGGCCATAAATGTGGGATAGAAGCCTATATTATAAATTTTGGGGTAATTCAAGAAAACCTAACTGAATCTTTCATGCTAAAGCAGTGGCTAAATGCAAGCAACTAAAATGCACTTAATAGTTAAGTGGCATTCTGTGTGGGAGTATTTTTCCCCCCCAAGGTTAAGGTCTTCAATCTTTCTCACAAATACCAAACTCCAACTTCAGAGCCAAATGAAGGAGAACTGAGGCAAAATTTCAATAAATAAGCACATAATCCAGGCTCCATAGCTTGGATTTTTTTTTAATAAGAGTTTTCTATGTAATTGAGTTAAACTTAAATTTATGCATCCAATAAAAAACCACTGCAAATGGTAAAACAAAGACATTGCTCCAACACTTAGAAAATTAAATTCACCAAACCATGAAGTCTACTGTGCAGTTATTTTTGTAACCACCATAAATTGCTTTATGGAACTCCTCTGCTGGAGTAAACAATCCAAAGGCAGATTTACTTTACAGCACGCATCCAGTTTCCAAACGAGAGAACGCTCTAAATGTGTGTGACTTCTTCCTTCTCCCTCTCTCTCCCTTTTTTGTTTTGTTTTATTTTTCAATCCTTGTGTTCCTAGTTACCTTGAAGCTTTCCTTCTCTTACACAAGCTCAGAAAGGTCCATAGAAAATAAGATCCAGGTCTCCAGACATACAGCGCCCTTAAACACTCATTTCTGGAATAAGAAGAAACAATCCTACTTTGTGGAAGTAAAGTCTAAATGGTAAAATTTAAGTAAAGGGTTTTAGTGCTAAATATTTCACCACATATAATAGCACCTCAGAACCAAACATCGTCTTAGATATTCTGGGCAGTTGGCTCGAAATGTGTTCCCTTACATACTGTACGAGGGCGAATTCAATGCAAACTGCTACAGATAAGAGTTTTAGGGGTCTTTAATCACTTCTTTCTTGTGTCCTTGATGGAAAAAACAGAGCTGCCTCTGTGCTAAAAAGAAGGACTTGTTGTTTTCAGATTCAACAGGTCATTTTTATAAGAACTTCCCAGAGGATACAACATAAATGACAGAAACACAAGGGGATTTTTTAAGAGGCTGATGAGTTTAAATGATATATATTCTGTATTAAGGAACGGTTGTTTGTTTTTCTTTCTAATAAATGGAAAGTTACTGTTTAAAAGTGGTTTAATGTTTGAATTTGACTTTTAGGACCAAATGTTTTCTCACGAGTTGGGTTACTGTAAATTCAGCTCCTGAGATCTATCTTAGAGTGCGCTGACCCCTCATGTAAATAAACTTGTCAAATCGTGTCCATTTCTGTTTGGGGGCTGCATGGTTGATTTAGTGGTCTTTTGAAATATATTTAAATTGTATTGCAACTTTTGTAACACTGTTTCATTTGAAATGACAAGGAGACTGCCATTTAAACAATGAGACAAAACTATATAAAATGGAAAATTCTGGCCACATGAATTTTCCTTGTTCTCAGAGAAAAAAAAAAAATGCCAATGTTTTACGGGGAACGAAATCCAGGTGACACTAGGATTTATTAGAGTTTAGCTGATTCTATTATTAAAAGTGGGCTGAATTTGAGAAGACTGGTCAATTTAAGATTAAAATCTAAATGAGACTTGTTTCCTAAACTGTAACCAGTGTCCCTATATTTCCTGCTTTTCTTACTTTTTTTTTTTTTTTTTAAATTAGCCACCTCATTTCTAAAGAGAATTGTGTGAAGAGCTTTGGGAAACTTTCTGCCAGTCCAGAGACAAAAGGTACTCCTCCTTATAATCATGGATAGCACTTTATAAAACTTACTCCTCGCCCCCAACAGAAGTTATCACCAAGGAAGACTTCTTTAAAACACCGTGACCTGCTGCGGGCACTTGCTCCACCATATATTTCCCGACTACCTACACTCTGATTCTTGACACTTTTGTGAAGTTTCTGTCTTACTTACCACCTAAGATAATCATCTGGCACAGGGTCAAGGTAAATAAATACCTGATGGCAAAGTCTGCGTTAACCACAGGGAATTGCCCAGAAGGTAAGAAGAGATGAAAACAGGCTTCCTTGGGAAAGGGGATAGAGCTAGTAACAACTGATGAGCAGGTTCTGACTTAGGAGGGGTTTGTTTTTTTTTTCTTTTTCTTCAGCTAACAAGGATCCTGTCACAGAGCAGAAGAAAAAGACGAGATTGGCTATTTGGAGGAAAGGGAATCCCGAGGACTGAATAAAAAAGCATGAAGGCCATTTGCCCACCCACCCACGTGGAAAGTGGGTAGCACCCACTGACCTGAAATAAAAAAAAAGAGAGACCCCTCAAGTTAAGGACAACTATCGCCGCCCTTTGCTTTCTGCCTGAAGTGGGGAGGGAGGTGAACCGGCCGTCAGCATCGGGCTCCCAAGCCCTTCTCCCCAGCGCCCCGAACGCCCCCGCGCTCCGCCGGCCCCTCCGGCGCCGCGCCCGCGCCCGCGCCCGCTCACCGGTACCAGGCGAGGCCCTTGTCGTAGCTGCGGTCGAAGAAGTGGGGCTCGGCGCCCACGGCGCGCACGTCGGGGTGCACGCGCAGGAACTCCAGCAGCGCCCGCGTGCCGCCCTTCTTCACGCCGATGATGATGGCCTGCGGCAGCTGCTTGCTGCCTTCGTCCAGCAGCAGCGCCAGGGTCCCCGGCGGGGCCTCGGCCACGCTGCTCCCCGCCCCGGAGCCCCCGGGACCCCCGGACAGGCCGCGGGGCTCCTCTTCCCAGGGCGCCTCCTCGCCGCCGTCGCGCCGCGCGGGCCGCCGGCGCCGCCGCCACGGGCGCGGCTGCGAGAAGCGCTTTCTCTGCGCCGCCGCGGGCCACGCCGCCAGCGCCCGCGGGCCTCCCGCCAGGACGCCGCGACCCGGGGCTCCCGCCTCCTCGCCGGCGCCCGGCAGCCCCACGACGGGGCCCGACAGGGTCTGGCAGCGCTCGGCCAGGCAGTAGAAGACGTAGAGGGACGTGAGCAGCGAGCAGAGCATCCACACGAACTTCCGGAAGATGCTGCGGGACAGCGGCTCGGCCGGCGCGGGGGGGACACCGGCCGGGCCCGGAGGGGCCATCCTAGCCGGAGGCGACGTCGAGAAGCGCGCGGGCCATGCTAGGCCGGGACTCCTTCAGGTGCCATGGCATCCTCCGGGGGGGCCCGCGCGCCGGGCGGAGGCCGCGTTCCCGGCGCGTCCCGCGGCCGTGCGAGCTGCCCCAGGAGGCGCAGCCCCGGGAGCCGGTTGCGGGATCCCTGCCTCCGGTCTGGGGGCGGGGAGTGGGACGTGGTGCTGTGCTTAAGAAACCATCGTCTGAGACTCGGCGAGTCCTGCGCCTTGTGGCAGGTTTCGGCGCTCCAGTTCTCTCGGAGTCGCGGAAATCGGGGTCTGGGCGGCGGCGGCGAAGGCGTGTGTCTCAGCCCCGGTCCCCGAGCGGCCACTCGGCACCGACCTCCGCTCAGCGACCGTGCATCCCCGGCTCCGTCCCGGTGAGCAGACGCGCGGCTTCGGCGCTGTTGAGCTCGGTGCGCTCCAGACAGCGGCAAGAGACTGCGCCTCCCTGCCCCGGCCGCCTCGTCCTCTCGGCCGCCCGGGCGCTCCCTCTCGGCCCTGGTGCGAGGCCCCCCGGAGTCCCGCGGCGAGAGTGGGAGCCGAAGGCCCGCGCCCAGCAGTCCGCCCCTCTCCGTGCGCGCCCGGCCGCTCCAGACCGTCCGCGAGCCCCACCTGGGTGCGACGTGGGGGAGTCGGGCTGCTCCGGACCTGTCAGCGGCCGCGGCCACTCCCTCGCCGCCTCCCGGGCTGTCGCCGCCGCCACACGTGGGGCGCCCAGGGCTGCAAACTTGGCGGTGACGTCAACGGCCCGGGCCTGACCGGCCCCGGGCCGAGCGGGGTGGGATGGAGAAAAGGTGGCGCGGACCCTGCCGCGGCGGCCCAATGACATCGGAGAAGGCGGGGGCGGCCGAGGTGACGCCCCTTCCCCACTCCGCCTCCCCCCACCCCCACCCTGACCCGCAGCCTCGCCCCTTTTCCGCGGAGCGGAGGGCTGCGGAGGCGCGGGGTTGGCTGGCTGACAGCGAGAGCCGCGGGATCCCCGGGGGCCTGCCTTCCACCCCGCAGACCGCTCTCCGGATTAGGGGTTCGGACCCTCTCCGACTCGCGCAGCCCCGCGCAGCCCCGACCCCCTCCGAGTCCCCTGCGCGCAGCTTCCCTCCAGCCTCCGTGGCTGCATCCCTCCCGCGCCCGGCCCGGCCTCCTCCCGGACCTCTGGAAGTTTTGTTGGCGGCAGCTCCCCGCGCCCGGCTGCGCGCCACGCCCCCGCTCGCCTCCCGGGAACTGAATTCCTCCAGAACCGCCCCGACTCGCCCCGACTCCCCCGCCCGGGGGCCCTTGAGCGGAGCCTTTCTCCCCTCGGCCGCGGTTTGTTGTGGTTGTTTTTCCTTTTGATTGTTTTCCTTTCTGTTAATTTAGAATGATCACGTGTCCCCCAGGACCTAGAAAGGAACAACCTCTTAGGAGATAAGCCAATAAATCAAGGGGAGAAAGTAAGATTTAAAAAAGATACCGGCTCCGATTCCAAACCTATATGCCCAGTTCTTGATGAAGGAATTTTTTTTTAATGCTGTTTGTGCGTGTGCGCGCGCGCGTGTGAAGGAGTTAAGTGTCCGTCCTAAACGGCGATTTCCTCTCTCTTGCCTCCGCTGACCCCACATCCTCCCCGTGCGCTCCTGGGAGAGCAGGTCAGGAAGGGATACAAATCGCCTTGCTGTTTAATGGAGGGAGGTGGCCCGTGGAACCTGCTTGAGGTGGTTTCTTATTCCAATCCGATTTGTTTTTGATTTCTTGGCTTCCGCGTCTCGGCAGGACGCCCCGCACTGTGGGCGGTAGCCTGGCGGCGCACACCGAGCCCTGTAAGTTGTGGGGACAGCTGTCTGCGCCCACCGGGGGCGCCGGCTGGGGCCGCCGCAGGCACAGCGGCAGAGCTGCAGGACCCTCGGGGATTCCTGCTGCCGGGGTGGGGACTTGCAGCCTCCCCCCGTGCTGCGCTCTGTTTGAGGAGGAAAGTGGAAGTCAGGGAAGTCCTTTTGAACCTTCCACAGGGGCCTGAGTGGTTCTAACTCTGCTTGGGCGAAACTGGGATATGTGTGCCCCCTGGATAAATACTCAGTGCCTGGCATGGTTTTATGGTTATGAAGTGCCAGTCCCAACCTATTCTGCAAGCCAGTGAAGAGCTCATTAGATTCTGCTGCCGTAAAGCAATGGGCTTTTACAAGGATGAACAAGTCCTGCCAAGCTTTAATGCCTGATTGTGTGCTAAAATTGGATATCGACAAACCAGTTGAGATTTAATACTAACTTGAGGTTTAGTATATTTTAATTTTTTTCTCTAGATATTTCAGTCTGAGTTCCAGAAGGAAGAAAAAAAAGTAGAGAAAAAAATCACCATTTTAAAGTTATTCTGAAGGCATGCGCAATCCCATAAATGCTTACAAACATGCCTCGGTTTTCTCATCCTGAAAGTGATGGTCTCGAAGCTCCCACATGGTAGGGCACTGTGTGTTTCTGCTTTCACATCTCGAGCATAGGTGACTCCTTTATGTGGACATTAAAAATACACGTTCTGTAGGAGACATGGCTCCCAGAACCACTCACTCATTTTCTAGGGACTCTCTGTATGCTAGAAATGAAATATGAGCCACACATACAAGCCTTACCAGTAATTTTAAAACGGTAAAGAAGAACAGGTGAAATTAATTTTAGTAATATATCTAATCTACCTAAAAGTGTGATTTCTGCATGTAGTCAGTATAAAAATTATTGAGGCCATTTTTATTCTTTCTTTGCCTACCACGTCTTCGAAATCCGCGTGTGTTTTACATTTCTGGCACTTCATCGGAAGGAGCCACATTTCAAGTGTTCAGTGCCCACCTGGGTCGAGTGACCACCACGTTGGACGAAGCGGCAGGATGGTTTTGGTGAGGGGGCGTAGCCCTCACAGCCCCATAGGGAACAAGCCGCACATTCAAATTAGGATAATCCTTGGAAGGTTTATTTACAAAACATTTGTTTACAAAGTACTGGGAAAGACAAAGACCAGGTACAATGCTAGTAGCATTGGAGTTCTTACCACCGTTAAGTCTGAAGGAATGAGGGAAGGCAGAAGGGTGTCAAACCTTAGAAGGAAAACGTCATGTAGAGGCGGCCCTGGAGCAAAGCACAGGGCTTTATTGCTGGGGCATGGAACCACCCACGGCACCTTCCCAGGAAAGGGTCATGGAAAAATATTTTTGACAAAACAAAATAAAACAACAACAAAAAATAACCAAAACCAAACCAAACCAAACAAAAATCAGTAGGGGATAGGTAGGTGGCATTGTGTCTAATCATGAAAAAAATTAAGATTGAGTAAAGTCCCATGAAGTCCCATGATAACATTAGTCATACCACAACCCTTTAGAAAGTGCTTCTTATCCATTCAGGGGCATTAATTAGAATGGAAACCAGTCAAAGCTAGTCATTATTATAGAACTTTGAAGGGAGAGAAGTTCTGACCAAAACACCAATAAGCACTGTGAAGTTTGTTTCAATTTCTTCTTGTTTCTCCCTTTCTCTTTGTCATTTCATGTTAAAGTACATAGCCACTGCTTACAGGTTACAGGTGATAAGCTTCTGCCAGGAAAAACTCTTACGATCATAGAAACCGGTCTTGTACTTGGTGTGGAGAGAGGTGTTCAACCCCTTCCAGCTTCCTCCTCTGCAGCCTGGTCACCTCCTAGTGGGTGCTCACTTCTGCTCCTCTGTCCCCCAAGACATCCTACCCTCTTCCCTTCTCAGCCCTGGATCTTATAAACTGATCTGCTCCATGGTTCAAAAGCTCGCTTATCATCCTTCACCCCGACTCAAGGAGTACTTGCGTTTTAAAGTTAGAATTATTTTCAATGGCTTTCTCCTAGAATCAGTAATTCATGGTTATTTAAAACACTTGATATACAGTGAAGTATATAAAGCATAAAGTAAAACAAAGCACACTCAAAATTTCAAATTTCATTGCCTAGAGATGACCATGATTAATATCTTAATCAGTTTCCTTTAAAGTTTTACACACACACATATATGCACATATACACATATATACACACGTATACCTTATTATATACATATGTGTATATCTCATATACACGCATCTCGTATATACACTATGTGTGTGTGTGTACGTGTGTATGTGTGTGAGTATATATACACATAAATATATACAGCATGTATATACGTCCACTTGACCTTTGAACAATGCAGGGGGGAGGGGCACCACAGATACCCAAATCTGCAGGCGGTCAAGTGCCTTCTGTAAGTGGGACGGTGCATACGTAGTCGGTCCTCCTCGTCCGCAGACTGCCAATTGCCAATAGAAAAGAGCACAGACAGTGATTGAAAAATATCTTCATATGGGTGGGTCTATGTAGTTCGAACTTGTGTTATTCAAAGGCCAATTGTATATAAAGATAGATACAGATATATAACACATTATAATATAATATACTTTATTATATATTTGGGTTGGACAAGAAGTTTCAGTATGAATGATGTGTGGGTTGGCCTGGGGAAGGCCTCGAAAGGATCCAGGGGAAGCATAAAATCGGAATGGAGAAGAAGCAGGAGCGAGGTCCAGAGGGCCCTGTGTGGTCTTCTTCGTAGTCTGTGCTTTCGTCACGCATTTGTGGAGGCTGAATGACTATATTTGCTTTTTGATGACAGTTTCTCCTGAAAATGCTTTCTCCTGGAAGTGCGAAGCCTGCAGGGCAGGATTCCAATTTGTACTGGGACAGAAAAAATGGAACAATCAATAATTAGCTAGAAACTAGGGAAGGGGATTTGGTGGAGGTGACAGATTTGAAAATGAACCTTGAGGAACTGGTTGAGGGAGCACGACATTTTGGGTCGCAGGAGGTAGGCAGCAATGCTGCGGTCACGAGCGGCAGTCACGAGAGGCACGGTCAATGCCACGCCACTCACTGGGACCAAGTGTCCGTTTACACATATTTTGGCCATAAGATAGTATTTCAGTTATCTCTCTGATAACTTAAGAAAGTTTCCTAGAAGCAGAAATGTGACCTCAGCAGCCTTTGGAAACTGTCTTGGGCTTCTACATCACACTGTAGTGTTTATCTGACTACATGCTGCAGTCTTTTCTCCTGGTCACTCAGCATTCCTGAGAGCAAAGTTGCCAGGTGGGAAGTCATGTTCTCATCCACCATTTCTGCTTCGATCAGTTCTCTCTCTAAAGCCCTGCATCAGTTTTTGTTGTCAGAAACTCTCTTGAAGACCCAAAAGGTTAAACTGTGGTCAAGAAACGACCAGAGAACCTCCCCAAACACCCCTGTTCATCTGAAGGGGGACATGAGGACCAAAGGCTATCAACCCTCAGGTCCTACTTTGGTTCTGTCAGGTGTGCCCACCTTCATTAAGTCAAGGAGAGATGATTCACATTGCAAGCGTTGCAGACACATAGTATGCTGGGAGAATTTTCTGTCTGATGGCAGGACAGCACTTTGAAAAAGAAGCGTCTTTATCTATGTCCCCTAAGAGGACTCCCATGGGCGCTGAAATGCCCTGGATGAAGTTTGCCTCTGAAGTTTGCCTCTGAGGTCCTAGGAAGACGTGCTTTCTGCCATAAACACTGAGGAGCCAGACTGGCGATAGGAAGCTATTATATATATTCTGGAGAGGAGCCGTAATTTTTGCCTGCTCTTCTTCTAATAATAGCACCTGGGTTTTCCTCTGGGCAAGCACTCCTCCTTACACATCTGCCATAAAACCTGAACACGCTTAAGCTCATCCCTTGGCTTTAGCTGTCAAAGTGTTCTATCTTCCAGCCTGTAGGGTCTAGTTTAGAAAATACAAGGAAATCAAGCCAGGCCCAGAGGTTCAATGAGAGGACTATGCTGTGATTACTGGGAAAGCCTGTGCTTTGCCCTAGGTTTGCGCAGCTGGCAGGACATAAGCCTGAGCTTCTGGAGGCCACGTTTTTCTCTGGGAAGTGAAACCTACCTGAGGATGAAATCAGCACAAGAACACAGAAGTGAGAGAGGAATGGAAGTAGAGGCCAGGACACTTGGTCTGATCTCAGATTCATCTCTACCCTGAGTAAACTGTTGTAATTTTCGATGTTCGTTGGGATTTCAGATCTACACATCTCTCTCAATTTCATCAGATCCGCTTTTCCACTCTACCATACAGGCTTTCTTGTCCCCTAGTCAGACAATGCCACGGGTGGTCCTATTAATGCCCTCAGCTTGTATTGCTCATGCTCACCAGCTTAGCGCTACCAGGAAACGCCTGCTGGCTTGTATCTGTTCTCCTGCCCCCGGCGCGTCAGCCAGGCCTAAACTGTGGTCACCTAGCCTGACTCCAAAGAGACTAGCTCAAATGCAGTAAGCTAATTGTGACATTTTAAATTGTCTTTTTATTTACCTTATGGGAGGTTTAACACATTGCTAATTTTTTTGCTATGAACAAGGAACATTTGCTTTGAAATTCCATTGATGATTCATACAACAGGTACACCTATTGCTTTCAATTTCATGTGCATGCCATTCCAATACGGCTCTTGAAAGATTTATTATTCACGAGTGGAAACATTTTTCCTCTCTGAACTGTGTTCAGTCTCGACAATATTAGGAGAATGGAATCATTCACCACTGCTTGGGATATAGAACTACCTAACACCATCATCTCCAATTTATTTATAATTAAAATAAGCAAAAACAAACACAAAAAATTGGGGTCCAGGAATCTTCAGATTTCAAATTCAAGTGCCTGACTTCTTGTTCTCAGCCCCAGGAATTATGGAAGTTTCATTTTGGAAAATTACTTTGAAAACCAAATGCTGTTCAGGTTAGAAAAGCTTGAAGTGGACCACCCAGCGGAGAGGCTAAAGTTCGATGCTGGCCATGAAGTCACAGAACGGCACACCGCAATGCTGACCAAGGCCACGAGGAGAAAGAGAAAATCTAAAATACCTCACAATGAACCATAAAACTTTGTGATGGTAGATAGAGCAGATGAAGGAAAAAGAAAAGTCAAAAGCTACTCCAAGGGTTTCTATTGAATCGGTCCTTCCACAGTTGGCCTGGTGTTTGTTTGCTAGTTTGTTTTTTGTTTTGTTTTTTATCTATCTTTACAGTTGGGATGCTGGTGCTGGCTCTAAACTGACTTGGGGATGGAGGCCAGTGGGTAGCAGGCAAGTGGACAAGTGGGTTTGAAGCTGAGTCAAGTCACCATCAGAAGTAATATGGCCTTGGCCACAAGCCAGAGCTCATCAGAAGCTAGATCAGGTTTGAGAGGAGATCACAGTGACTGTTTTGGTCTCGGTGACTTTCTTTTTTTTTTTTTAAGATTTTATTTATTTATTTCAGAGAGAGGGGAAAGGAGGGAGACAGAGAGGGAGAGAAACAGCAATGGATGGTTGCCTCTCACATGGCCCTCGCTGGGGACCCGGCCCGCAACCCAGGCATGTGCCCTGACTGGGAATCGAACCGGGACCCTTTGGTTCCTAGCCCGTGCTCAATCCACTGAGCTACACCAGCCAGGGCTGGTCTCGGTGACTTTCTGTCTGAGTCCTATATGGTTCTTACTCATCTCATGTTGGGGCAAAATTATTTTCTCAATCCCAAGTCACATGGTGATTAAAGTGTATTCATTACTAAGCTATGAATTATCTAGAGTTCAAATAAAATAGAAATATCACTAAGAGTTCCCAAAATGAGTGGAATTTAAGAAGGACTTTTTTGAAGAAGGAGTAAGGTTTTTTTCAGAGGAAAACGAGCAAAGCTGGTTGTTTCAGGTTGAGAAACAAAAGAAAACAGAAGTTATTGCGAGGCAGCATTGCGAAGTGTTTTTACTAATAACAGTGAGTAAAACCCTTCACAGTTTGAACAAAGAGGGAGGGAGAGGAACCAAGAGGCTAGGCTCCCTGGAGGCTGCGTGTGCTGGCCTTACCCAGCTTTGCTCTGAGGGGACATCCGGGTCTTTTCCAGGGGATGTCATTTTCCAGTGCTGGAAGAGGCCAGAGTCTCTCTAAATGTGACTGCAATCCTGGGAAATACTCCGTAACAAAGTGTTGTGTGACCAAGTACAGCTGGGAAAGCATATTACCTCTTGAGCATTCCTGATAAACAGGAGCATATTATGGTCTCTGAGATGACTCTTCAGTAAAGAAACTAGTTAAAGTTTGCTTAGTCTGATGTTTTCCCAGCTTTTTGGACCATGGGCTCTGTTTATCCCTGTTTTATCCAGTCCCACTCACTGTTCTGAGGAACACGCATTAAGAAATAGAATCCTAAACTCTGCAGGACTTGCCATTGTCAGGAACCTCAGAGGGCAAATGTTTTCAGAACACGCTGGGGGCTCAGCTGCATGTAGTGAGGCCAAGGTTTACTTTGAGGCCAGGTGGGGGACATTTCACCCACTCTCTGGGATTTTCTTTTGTTTTATTATTTCTCCAGGGCCTGACATCCTTCAAGGGGTAGGGTTTTAACTAATGTCTCAACAAATGGCAATTTTTATGAGTTATTGATTTGGCCAAAAATAATGGGAAAGGTTGATAATTACACAGGAATTTGCTCATGCCTCTTGCTTCTCTCCTGAGTCAATTCTTTTAGGTTCTGTGACATATAAAAGAACTGGATGCAGGTTTTAAAAAATATCTCTTCAAGAAATGAAATTTGCATGCAAAATTGTCAAGAAATATTTTTCGGTAGACTGACTATCCAGCTTTTCAAAATCTCTTGGCTGCAATAAAAATTAAGCAACAGAAGGAAAAGGAACTAATAGTTAAAAAATGGAACTTATTTAAGTAACCTAGGGCTAAAAGTTGATTCAATGAGGGTTATGTAGTTATTTTATTTATTCTCGTCTCAGTTTCTTTTTTGAAAGTAGAGTATGCCAAGTCCATAATTTCCTTTGTTTTATTATAATATTGATACTTTGTTTTATTTTAAAGATATTGGATACTTTTCATAGATAAAAATAATCTTTTAGGTGAATTTTAGAAGGATGTGGGGCCTAAATAACAGACCTGGAAAATCCGGGGAGTCTGAGTGAGTTTCTTTGGTGTCAGACATCTAATGAGATTCAAAAACTCCTCTTCCCTGCGTTGTAGAAGAGGGGGTCGCAGGGCACTGGAGACGTTCTGGTGCTTCCTGTCGCTCCCTCTCCAAAGACGCGTGTCCAGCAGGAGTTGGAGGAGAGACGTAGACCACAAAAGCCTGGAAGAACCTGAGAACAAAGGGGACTTGTGCCTCAGTCCTCAGGGAGGCCAGGCCTCCACCTCAGAGAGGTGGAAGAGCAGAAGAGAAGGGAGGAAGGGCTGCGGTGTTCCCTAGCAGAAAGCACCCGCCACAGCTCCCCGGTGGCCCCTCAAAGCTCCCGAGGCGTTGCACGGAGGCCCAGAAACAGCGGAGAGAGCGAGGGTCTGGAGGACACAGCAGGGTCAGGAGAAGCCTGGGGGCTCGGAACACACCACGGCACCATTGCGACATGCGTGGGCTAGTGACCGAGGACAGGTCGGAAAAGTGCAGTTCATCGGGTGCCCGTGGGTGGGTAACAGTGGTTAAAGCCCAGGTCCCCTATGGTATATTGGCCTTTTCTAAGACCGAATGGGAGATACGGAGAGAAATCAGAGGAAGTCATCAAAGTGCGGGGGCAGAGAGCGTCTGGGGGAGACCCTGAGGTTTTCTGGAATGGATTGAGGCTACATTTGTCACAGTTAGAAAAACAGACACTATAAATGGAAATTCAGCTCAGTTTTCAAAAGCACGACAGAGTTCGGTTTTGCACAGCTCAGTTCCCAGCCTGAGATCCGTGTGCCTGCACACTCACGGAAGCAGGTGTACGCCCCTCTGCTTACTCATAAGAACATATGAGGCGTGGCTTAAGGTACCTATAGATACCACTTCTTTCAACAAATGCTTTTTTAAATTTTTCTTTTGGTCGTGATACGATTTCTACACAATCATATAGCTTTCATTTTATTAAATTTATTGGTGTGACATTGGTTAATAGGGTCATATAGTCTTCAAGTGTACATTCCCAGGATACACACATGATCTGTATATTACATTGCGTGCCCACCACCCAGAGTCAGATCGCCTTCCATTGCCACGTTTCACCCCCTTCACCCTCTGCCACCCTCCTGCCCCCTCCCCTCTGGCAACCACCATACTGTTTGTCTGTTTTATATCCCACGTGATTGAAATCATATGGTTCTTAGCTTTTACTGACTGACTTATTTCACTTAGTGTAACATTCTCAAAGTCCATCCACGTTGTTGCAAATGGCAGGCTTTAATCTTTTTTGTGGTTGAGTAGTATTCCATAGGCAAATGTACCACAGCTTCTTTATCCAGTCCACTATCAAATGACACCTTGGTAGTCGCCATATCTTGGCCAATGCAAATAATGCTGCAGTGAACATTTGGGTATATAAATCTTTGTGAATAAATGTTTTTTAAGTTATTTGGGTAGATACCCAAAAGGGGGATTTCTAGGTCATGTGGTAACTCTATTGTTAATGTAGCTTTTTAAGTCATATTATTAAACAACTAAGATTGTAAGATTAATTATTGCTGATTTTTTATGCACATTGACTTGGTCAAAGTTAAATCTTATAGTTTTAAAGTTTGAATGGTTTGATCTCTCACAGTCTAAACAGGTCTTACTTGATCAAGTTAATAAATGTTCACAAGGCTTTTAAGATTTGATAATTTAAAGTCAAAATGAGAGATCTCTTCTACTTTCTTTGCTCAAATAATCTCTTTTTTGTTGTTCTCTGGAATACCAGGATAAGACATATGCACATCATACATAAATATGCAGACGCATGAAAAAAATAGCTTCATATTTATAGCAAGAGATTTGACTTGATTGTTCTCTTAAAACCCATCTCATTTCCCCTACTAGTGGTTGATTTAAAAAAAATATATGACCAATACAGCTGAACAGGAATAGCAAATGGAATTAGAATAATCATTGCAGATGCCTCTCAGGTTATGCAATATTCTACTTATGCAAATTTGCCTTTAGCAAGTTAGTCCATAAAGCACATAAAATACATGGTGATGGTAGAAAATAAATAAAATTTCATAGATGATAGAAAATATTGAATTACCTACAAAATCACACGCACAAAAGAAAAAGCATAGCACATAGTGACTAAAAAGGAGGTAGAGAGCGGCTACCAAGAGGTATTTTACCTTCTGTCCCCATGGGGTTTCTGTTGCAAGTCAGAGAAATGGTCCATCTCTTATAGAATAATTCGCAAATACACCTTCCTTTACTGCTTTTTTCTTTCTTGCATCTTTACCATCCAAGGGGAAGGTACAAATGATGCCAACCCAAAAAACTAATGTCTATCTTTTCTCTTTTCTCATCTACTAGTTTTTTGAAAGTTGTACGGGAGCATCTGAAACAAAATGATTGCATCTTTCTTTTTTTAATAAAAACACATATAGTACAGTGTAAAATAAGTGCAGATCTTTAGTTCTATTATTACTTTCTACACAATAATACAGATTTTTTCAGTCACATTATGAAGCAGCTGCAGCTGTATTCTACTTTTAGGGTTGCCATAAGAAATTGCTGCAAACTGGGTGGCTTTAAATAACAGCTATTTTCTCATAGTTCTGGAAGCTCCCTCCAAAGGCTCCAGGGAAGAATCCTTCCTTCTCTTTTAGGCTGCTTGTGGATGCCACGCTCCTCGGTTTTCCTTGGCTTGGATATGCGTCACTCCAGTCTCTGCCTCCATCTTCACATGGCCATCTGCCCTCTGTGTGTGACTGTTCTTCATGAGGGCCCCCAGTCCAGGATGGATTCACTTTAAATATGAATTACATCTGTAAAGACCCTATTTCCAAATCAGATCACATTCACAGGTACTAAGGATTAGGACTTGAACATCTTTGGGGAGGACAAAATTCAAATCACAATAAACACGTATCAGTGCATTCAGCTTAATACGAATAGCTAACTCACAAGCTCTTTCTGTGCATTAAGTGACTTGCACACATGATCTCAGTCAGTTTTCACATGGCTGCCTGGTAGTAGGTTTTATTACACTATTTAACAGTTGGAAAAATTGAGGCTCAAAGTAGACACATTGCACAGCTCGTAAGTAGCAGGATCAGCTCTAACATACCTTTGTTTAACTCCAGAGCCAAGCTCTTCATCATTAAGTCTGGGCATCTCCTTAATGAAACAACATACTTAAAGGTCTTTCAGCACGATTCTTTGGGACTCTTATTTTGTCTCAGAATTCAGTAAACACACATTTCCAGTTGAGTTTGCTGTATCTTGTTCACACCTGTAGGACTACTAGAAGTGTCCTCAGATGTTAGAACTCCTACAAACCTTCTTTTCTTGGAGCTTCTGCTCATTCTTTTTCATTATCAGTCTTCACCATTTCCTAGGAAAGACCTGAAATTGACTTTCCTGCAAACTTAATCATCTCTATAATTCTTGCAGTTTTTCCACGATGAGAAACCAGAGGGGAGGGGAACAAGAGGAGGAAGAAGAAGAGGAAGCAGGGTGGGAGAGAGGGAGAGAGAGACTGATATTTGCTAATGTCACCTCTCAGGTGGTAGAGGAGCATTTTCTCCACCTGATCACTCTTCTCTTTTGCATTTTGCCCTTTAACTACTGGAATAATATTGGCTAGGGCTGCAAAGATAATGCTTATCTTTACCGATTAAACACTAAAAGCCCAAGCTCACCTCCAAGCTTTTTACAACTTGACCTCTAACATGGGTCTCACTCTTTTAAAGGGCTTAGAATAACTCACATCCTGGGCTATATAAAAATGTGATTTTTATGGACCATTTACACAGACACAACAACATTTTTAGACATGGCTAAAAGTAGTGATTTAAAAAAATAATACCCTCTTTCTTCATATATGATTTTCTCTCTTTATTGTTCATAGACAAGGAAATTCAAGCTAATGTATTAAATATCCTAAGAGAGCATGAGCGAGACTAGGGGAAGTTACCAAGAAACAGATGTTTTGAATAAGCTTCTTACCTAATCAACTTCTCTGTTTTAAGGAAATGATCCAACTTTCTTTCCCTAAATAATGAACTAGTTTTCCTAATACCTATTATTTCCTTGCTGACTTGAAATAATATGTTTACCTTACTTTATTTATTTATTATTATTGTTTTTAATCTTCACTGATAACATGTTTATTGATTTTCGAGAAAGAGGAAGAAGAGGAGAGAGATGAGCGAGGGGAGAGGAACATCGATTGGTTGCCTCCCATATGTACGTGACGGAGGATTGAACCTGCAACCTAGGTATGTGCCCTGACTGGGAATCAAGCCCAGAACCTTTTGGTATGTGGGATGATGTTCCAACCAACTGAGCCACCCAGCCAGGGCTTTCTTACTTATGTTTAAATTGATGCATGCTTGAATCAGTCTTGGGACATTTTATTTTGTTTTGTGAATTTGTCATTTTCATCAGCACCGCATATTATTATTATACTATTAATGAGTACTATATACTTTTATTGAAGGATTCCAAATTCTGGAATATCTAGAATCTAATATCTCATTTTTTTACTATTCTCACATATTCATTTTCCAGAAATTCTAGGCTTATTAGGCCAAATCACCACTAAAAATTCTGTTTACATTTTTATTGGACATTCATTACCTTTATTGATAGCTCAAGGGGGAATTTATATAATTATAATTCCTTCAAAGAACATTGCATGGTTTATTATATAATTTATTACACATAATTATTCTATTGTATGACACAAAAATATTGCATTGCCTTATAAATTTCTGTATTGTTTGCTTTGTATGCACAAGTGATTTAGATGTATTACTCTCTTGTGAATAAATCTTTCCCTGTGATATTTTTCATGATTTTCCTGATATCTAAGTAAGGTATTAACTTTCCTGTGTATATTTAATAACTAGCACACTTACAGGGCACTCCTATTTGTTTTAATTTTTTAGTAATCAATCATCTAATCTCTAGTTGGTAACATTTTTAAATCCTCTTTCCAAAATGTCTGACTCATTTCATTTTCTTGCCATGTTGCATTGGTTAAAACTGTAAAATTAATGGAAAATAATAGTAAGATATTAGATAGCCTTCTTCTGTTTATGTTATTAATGGAATGTTTCTATAGTTTGCTCTTTAAGTATGACATTTATTCTTTTTTCCACAAAAGAGTCTTCATCCTATTAAGAAATTAGCTAACTTTATTTCTAATATTATGAATATACATTAATTATAAATAGTTGCTGGATTTTGTTTAATGCCTTTTATAAATACTGAGGTAATTGCTTTTCTTCTTTCTGTCTGTCTGTCTGTCTGTCTTTTTTTTTAGGGGAGTTGTTTATGGTACGTGTACATGGGTTTGTTTTGATGTTGAAGTGCACTCGCATTCCCTGCCTTGTTAATGTTGTATTGTTATTATTAGTTTATTTTGCTATTTTATGTGTTTTGCTAAGATTTTATTTGGGATGTGTTGCATCTATTAAACAGCCCAGCTTTTTGCTGTGTTCAATTTTTGTTAGGTTTTTTAGTATGATTAAGCTAGCTCTCTAGAATATGAGAACTTTTTACATTTTTTTATGCTCTACAAGAGTACAAATAATTTATGGGTTACATTCCTTGAAAGTAATATAAAAGTTATGCATAAAATAATTTAGATCTGGAGCCCAAATGTTGAAGGGTATTTGTTGACAATTAAAACATTTTCTATGACTGTTATATTCAGGTTTTTCTGCCATTTCTTGAATTCCTAATTATTCCTTGAAATTACTCATGAGAAATGACATCAAGATAGTGAACTGAGCACAGTCACCCATGTTTTCATCCACCCAAAGTGAATACATTACCTTACAGAGAGAAAAACCAAAGAAAAGTGTAACAAGTAGATCAGAAATGTTGCAGAATGATGAAAGCAAGACAGAAGAGTAGATTAGATACACAGAGGCACGTTCTGTCCAAAATCCTGCAGGAAAAACTGCTGCAGAGCTGAGTGGTCCCATGCAGTCCCAGTGCCGGAGTCACAAGGAAGGTTCCTGCTGCAGTGGGAAGTGACACTCAACCTCTTCCTCCACACACCTCCCCCCACTGCCTGCTGCGCAGCCCAGCCAAGGAGAACCCTCTGAGCTTGAAGTCCACGTGTGCCAGCATACCCCACCTAAAAACAGCTCCTACCTGCTATCACTAACCAAACTACGAAGCATAGGCAGAAGACAGGTACTTCTAAGACTGTGCCAAGTATGAAATTGCTATATTTGTAGGTTACAAAACAGCCAAACATCAGTAATGACATTTGGTTTAACCTGAACTGAACCACCAGAAACAACTGATCAATACCTGTGGGGGAAGTGGCTAACAGAGGAAATAACAGCAGCAGCAACACTCTGGTGAGTGCGATTAATGTCGCCAGTGAGGAACATTGCAGTTATAGAAAAACCATCCACCAGATTTCTGTCTTAAGATTTAAATCTCTTCACAGAAAAAATCTTTCCCAATACCTAAAGGAATGAGTAAAATGGCAATCAGACAAGAAGAAGAAATAAAAGACATCCGAATAGGAAAGAAAGAATTGAAGTTATCATTATTTACAGATGAAATGATACTGTACATGAAGAACCCTAAAAATTCCACCAAGAAACTAATAGAACTGATAAATGAATTCAGTAAAGTAGCAAGACACATATTTAATATTCAGAAATCAGTTGCAATTTTTATATAATAATAATGAACTATCAGAAGAAGAAACTAAGAAAACCATCCCATTTATACTTGGATCAAGCAAAATAAAATACCTAGGAATAAGTTTAACCAAGGTGATAAAAGATCTGTATTTAAAAAAATTATAAGACACTGAAGAAGGGAATTGAAGAAGATACAAATAAGTGAAAACCTATTCTGTGTTCATGGATAGGAAGAATTAATATCATTAAATTCTCTATACTATTCAAAGCAAACTATAGATGCAATGCAATTTCTTTCAAAATACCAATGGTGTATTTCACAGAACTAGAACAAATAATCCAAAAATTTATTTTGGATTAATTTATAATCCAAAAATTTAATTTAACCACAAAAGACCTCAAATAGCCACAGCAAACTTGAGAAAGAACAACAAAGTTGGAGGCATCATGCTTCCTGGTATCAACCTATACTACAAGTGTAGAGTAATCAAAACAGCATGGCACTGACTTTAAAACAGACATACAAATCAGTGGAACAGGATAGAGGGCTAGAAATAAACCTCACTTATGTGGTCAATTGATATTTGACAAAAGACGCAAGAATATATAATGGGGTAAAGACAGTCTATTCAATGAATGATGTTGGGAAAATTGGACAGATACATGCAAAAAATAAAACTATACCACCTTCTTTCACCATATTCAAGAATAAACTAAAAATCAATTAAAGATTTAAATGTAAGAATTCATAAAAATCCTAGAAGAAAACAGGCAGTAAAATCTCAGACATTTCTCTTAGCAAAATTTTTCTATATATCTCCTAAAGCAAAGGAAACCATCAACAAATGAAAAAACAACCCGCTATGTGAGAGAACATATTCACCAATACATTTGATAATGAATTAATATCAAAAATTATTGGCAATAATACATTTGATAATGAGTTAATAATAAAAAAAACCCAATCCAATTAAAAAATGGGCAAAGGATCTCAATAGACACATCTCCAAAGAAGAAATACAGGTGGCCAATAGATATAAAAAGATCCTCAATGTTACTAGTCATCAGAAGAATGCAAATTAAAATCACAATGGATATCACCTCACACCTATCAGAATGGCTATCATCAATAAATCAACTAACAAGTGTTGGAGAGGATGTGGAGAAAGGGGAACCCTCATACACTGTTGGTAGGAATGCAGACTGATGCAGCCACTGCGGAAAACAGTATGAAGTTTCCTCAAATTTTTAAAAATGGAACTGCCCTATGACCTAACAAGTTCACTCTGGGTATATATCCAAAGAAACACACAACACTTATTGAAAAGAATATAGACATCCCTAAGTTCATTGCAGTGTTATTTACAATCAACAAGCCATGGGAGCAGCACAAATGCCCAGCAATAGATGAGGGGATAAAGAAGAAGTGGTGCAGATACTACCTGACCATATAAAAGAAGGAAATCCTACCATTCGTGACAACAGGAATGGACCTAGAGGGATGCTGAGTGAAAAAAGTCAGAGAAAGACAAGTACCATATGATTTCATTTATATGGAGAATATAAAGAACAACATAAACAAACAAGGGATACAGAATGGACTCATAGATACAGAAAACAGACTGAGTTTCCAGCGGGGTGAGGTGTTGGGGAGAGGGTGATAAAGGTGAGGGGACTGAGGAGCATGGGTTGGTACTTACAGAATAGTCACAGGGATGTAAAGCACAGCGTAGGAAACATGGTCAATAATATCGCAATAGCTACGTATGGTGTCAGTTGGGTACTGAAAATATTAGGGGAACGCTTTGTCAGGTATATGATTTTCTAACCACTAGAGCTGAAACTAATACAAAATACTATTGAATGCAAAAAAGTGAGTAAACATGAAGAAACACTTTACCTCTCTACCATTTCAAAATTCATCATTAAAAGAAAGAAAAAGAGGGAAAACCTAATTCAATTAGAGCAGAGCCAGGGATAAGGTGTGATTCTGCCCTGTGTCTGCCTTCAATTCCTAGAAACCACTCTTTTGAATGGACATAATCTGGAGAATTTTTATTAATGTTCCCAAGTCTAATGGGGATGAAAACTGAGATGGCAGCTTTGTTGTCTGACTCTTTTGATAGATGGTTAGTAGAAATTAATGCTGGGGAGCAGTGAGAACATACAATAAATTACTGGGTGGCCTCCTCCAACTGGCAGAGTGAAAACATTGATAATAGAAAATATTTCCAGGAATGAGCAGAAAATCTAAAAGAGTTATGTGAAAAGTACGTTGTTGTTGAATTTTAGGAAGGCAAGTTGCCATCCACTGTCAAAATAGAAATGATAAATTCTTTCAGGAATTTACGCTAAAGGAATACTTGCACTCATATCTAAAGATATATATACAAAGATGCTCAATTTTTATGTTGTTTGTCCTAGAAAACTGCTAACATCCAAATAGCCATCAATAAGAAGTGTTTAAATAATTAAAAAGGCTACCTTCCTGAAAATGTTCTGAGGCGATAAAATTGGGTGAGATAGATGCATATGGCAACATTATCATCAACTCATTTGTTTAAGTGGAGAAGTAAGTTCCAGAGCACTATGGGAAATATTATACCTCAGGTAGATTTTCCCATGATACATGGAAGTCATAAATACACAGGTATGTAAATGAATCAATGGGGTAAAGAATCGACATCCAACTCTCAATACTGGTCATTTTTAAGAAGAATGCAAGAGAAGGGATTTGGGATAGGGAGCATTCTTGTTTTTGCTATGCCTGTTTGATTTCTTTTAATAACAGTACATTCACATTTTATTTGTGTAATGTTTGCTCAATACACATTAAAAATGTGTTAAAATAATTCTATTCATCAAGGTACTCGCATTGTGTATAGTAATCCATTATTATTTTTAAAATATTATGTATGTTTATAGTATAATTCTAATTCTTACTTAGTACATTGTGGTTCATCCTCCCTTTTTAAAATTAAGCTTACCAGGGTTATGTGAATTTATTTCTGTTGTCCAAAGAAGCAACTGAGAAGTACAACTCCCATTTTCTATTTCCTGATTCATTGATTATTTCCTTTCTTCTTAGATGAATTTTGCTGTACTGTCCTGGAATCTTGAGCAAGAATAAAGATCATATTTTATTTTTTTTTACTTTTTTTTAATTCATTGATAGAATTTTTTAAGGTTATCGTTTTTTTAATCTAAGTAGAACTTTGTCCACATCCCACAACTTTTCAATGTGCTGTTTCTATCTGACTAATGATTACTTGCTTTGTGCTAGGTATTGTGTTGTGAGCCTTATATATGAGATTAGAACTCTTTTGTTTCATTTTTATAATCCAGGGAACAAAAATATCTCCTTGGGGATCTAGTACCCCTTCCTTCCTAGTCCCTGTGGTTTGGGAAGCGCGGACCCAGCCTGAATTAGAGGGGTGGGCACATGAGCCAGGACTTGGCCACAGTAATTGACTCAGAACCAGGCCAACGACCCAAACCCAGTCAGTTAGAGTCCTTCATGACTTTTGCTAAAACTTTCTGAAAAAAATACTCTTTTCTATGGAATTTTTCTATGGAATTTTTATATAAAAACATGAAAACATATCTTTGCTCCATTGTGAATAGAGTTTGCCTGAGATTAAAAAATACACAAGGATCCCTGTGCTGATTTATGGAAAAAATAAAACAAATACCCAATAATATCTGAGCACCTACAACCACATATATCTGAAGACAGAATCACCCCGTTGAATTTCTGGGTTAAATGAGCCAATGAATTTTTAGTTCAGCTACTTGAGATGATTTTCTATCACTTAAAAGAGTCCTTAGAAAGTTGAATTTCCCCAGATCCCATAACTATTAGAAGAGCCAAAATATGACCCCAGGCAATCTAACGTCAGCATCCATGCTCATAACCATGAACTCTGTTGCTTTTATTTATTTATTCATTCATTAAAAACTTGCCATTAAAGAGGTATGGGATAGATCATTTAGAGAAATTCAAGGCAGAAAAGAAACATGGAGATCTTTCTGGTTGTGATAGGAAAACGAGGAATATTGATATGATCTATTTATGTAAAAGATCACTCTATCAATGTGTGGGGAATAACTTTTGGCTGGGCTGGGGGCAGGGGAAGAAAACAAGTAGGAATACCAGTGAGGAGCTATTACAGTTTTCCAGGAGAGAAATTACGATCTCTTGAAGTAGAGTGTTATTGGTGAAGGTAATACCAAGAGGGGATATTTAATTTATTTTGAAGGTAGAAGCAATGGCATTGGCTGACAGATTGAATATGGGTATAAGAAAAAGATGAATCCAGGATGGCTTCTTGGTCTTCGGTCTAAGTGACTCAGAAAATGACTGTGCCATTTATATAAATGGGGGATATTTAGGAAAACCAATTGGATAATAGTTCTGGAACAGTGATCCAGAGTACAGTTTTGGTCATGCTAAGTTTGAGATATTAATTAGACATTGATGTGGAAACGTCAAATAGACAAATGTAAATCTGGAGCTCAGTTGGGAAACTGGGACTGAGGACAGAATGTGAGAGCCACTGGCTATTGAATTCATCTGAAACCATGGAAACAAATATGATCATGGCTTGAGGAAAGAGCGTAAATAGGTACATGAAGGAGACCAAGCTCTGAGCTTTGAGGTATTCTATGTGTAAAGACTGGGTAAAGAAAGAGAAGTCCAAAAAGAAACACAAGGAACAGCAGCCGGTAGGGTTGGAGAAAATGGGTTTAACATGATAAGTTGGAGGAAGAACTTGTTTCCAGAAGAATCTACTGGGTCAGC
Source organism: Micronycteris hirsuta (assembly GCA_004026765.1). Classification (NCBI taxonomy): domain Eukaryota; kingdom Metazoa; phylum Chordata; class Mammalia; order Chiroptera; family Phyllostomidae; genus Micronycteris; species Micronycteris hirsuta. The sequence goes on along the minus strand of PVJI01000739.1, from coordinate 25,987 downwards.
TGGCTCAAATGATGCTGTTGATCAAGTAGAATTAGGAGTAAGAATTGGCCAGGTATGATTTTTTCTTGAACTTAACAAGAATGGTTTCATTAGACTGGGAGGGTCCAGGGAAGGTTTCATCTTTGTCAGATAGGAAATATTATACACATGTAGCATGTTTCCATGATGGAAAGGATCTAATAGAGAAGAAGAAAATTTTACATAATCTCTGAGAGAGGGTTGGCAAACAAAGGGTAAGAGAGAAATGGTTTGTGGACCAGGGAAGGTGGGGGACATTTTTTGAAAGGTGAGATGTGTTCTATTTTATGTTTATGAGAATGAATCAGTCCATAGGGAAGACAGATAATTACAGATACTAAGTCCCTGGGTAGGTGAGAAATTAGGAGATCTTGTAGCTAAGCAGAGGAAATGGCCTTGGGCAGAAGCAGATATTAAGGCAGAATATATGGGCACAGGTACAGAGGAATCAAACATTTGGTTGTAAGAAGATGGAGCACAGTATTCTTTCAAGTATCTCTCACTCTGACGTCACCATTTTCTATAGTTCAAACTTGCCTAAGTCATCTCACATCAATCTTTCTTTTACATCCAATGCATTGTTTTTTTACCAATTTTTCACTGCTCGCTTGTATTTCCTCAAGATAGAGTGAGGGCATTGATGCAGGAGGCTAGGGAAAGAAGGTGTGAAATTTTATTCTCTACGATCAAGAGGGTGAAATTACTGGGAAAGAGTGCAGACAGCCTACTTCGCATTTGTGGTCATGAACGTAAAGTGCAGCAAACACGTATAGTTACATTTTCTTGAACCAGGTTTAGCTGTCTGCCTGCAGGCTGAAATGGATCAAGATTTGGGACCAACCATGGTAGAATTTATTAAACACGCAGGAAGTAAAAAAACAATAGGGAGTTAAGAGAGGGATTACATGAAAACCATGGGATCTCAGCTGAGTGGGAGTAAACAGGCATGAGTGGGTATCAAACAGTGAAAAATGGGAAAACCAATGTAAAGAACATGGTAACACATACCACCAGTCTTAATATGATATTATAAAAATTTGGGGCATAAAAAGAGACAAACTGTCACAGATAATATTTTTTTCAGGGGACAAATTTAAAATTGGAATGCCTTCCATTTCCTTCCTATGGGCATTTTCTCCTTCTCATGGTACAAGTTTCCTCCTGGAAAGTACACTAATGTCAAGAGACTTTTAAGAAAGACTTCCAGACCTAGCCCAGTAGGTCAATTGGTTAGAGCAGGGTTCCCAATCCCTGGGTCACGGACCAGTAGTGGTCCATGGGCTGTTAGGAAACGGGCCGTGAGTGAAGTTTGCAGGAGGTGACTGGTGGGTGAGCAAGTGAAGCTCACCTGAGCTCCACCCTCCCACCCTGGTCCATGGAAAAATTGTCTTCCATGAAACAGGTCTCTGGTACCAAAAAGGTTGGGGACCGCTGGGTTAGAGCATAGTCCTGGTATACCAAGGTTGTGGGTTCGATCCTCTGTCAGGGCACATACAAGAATCAACCAATAAATAGATAGATAAGTGGAACAACAAACCTCTCTCTCCCTCTCTTTTCCTCCCTCCTTCTCTCGCTCTCTCTTGCTCTGTCTCTCAAAAAAACAAAAGAGGACTTCCACTTAAAGTTTTTGATATGTACAGTGATCAGTTCGGTAACCTCTTGAGAACAATGCTAGATATTTTTACTTTATCCGAAATCTACCTACCACCATAATTAACTATCCCTACATGAATCTCTTTGTTATTAATACACGGTTAGTAAATGTAAGGCATTATCGTTAAAGAACAGAGGTATTAAGAAGGTTAAGAGCTATTTTATGTTAGCTAGACAGCATAATACATAAATTTTGAGTTGTTGAAATTTAGACAAAAGAGCATGTAAATGTTTTGCTAGCATTTAAGGCACTGAGGACAATAATCTTTATGGAAATTCTGAGGAAACAATTTAATACAAAAAAGTTAAAATATATGAAAAGTTGAGGTATACATTTGGTCCTGTGTATCCAGATCAATAATAATAATAATAATAATAATAATAATAATAATTTATTTAACAAACATCTATTATGTGGCTGATGTGTGTGAGGTACTGAAGATAGAGTAATGAACAACAGGGGCAATTCTGGCTGTTACCGAAGAGGTAGGATGAAGAACAATATAAAACAATATAAGGAATAAGTAAGTTCAAATATTGAATGAGTGCTATGAATAAAAAGTAGAGACATGTATTATGCAGGGATTGAGGGGAACAGGCAATATAAGACACAATAGTCGGGGAGGCCTCTTCTCTTGTTGAGCACTTAGTACGTCGCCCATTCAGCTTACGATACTGCACATATATTTTCGAAGTCTTTTCACCTCCACTCCTCCTGGTATTATTCTCAATTGGCAGATGAAAAAGCTGAGAGTTAGACAGTTAAAGTAACTGGTCCAAACTCACCTACCTAGAAAATGGTAGACCTGGATCTAAGGTTGTATAATTCAAAATCTTAAGTCTGTGTGATTTCTGCCTTTATTTTTTTTGCTTTTAATTATTATTCATTATTACACATTAATTTTAATGCAAACTATTACCTTTTATAGCATGCAGTCAGTATGCACTGTATGCTAGATGCTTTATTTATATCAATGCTAAATCTCTCAGTTCTTGTATAGGATCTTAGAAATGCTGGACCGGTTCAGGAAGTCAAACAGATCTAAGTAGGGGTGCATTCTGGATCTGTCTGCACACTTTCTACTTTACCCATCTGCAATGGCCTGAGAGTAAAAGGCGTGCCCCGGAAGACTTTTTAAGCAAATGTTCTTTACCAGTCTGGCTAGTACACATGACTCCCTGAGCAGCAAGCACTGGCCACCAGTGCGCCGCTCCTGCAGTAGAACCGACCATGGCAGGTACACCTCCAGCGTACTTGGATCAAGCGACACTTATAACTGAAATGTGTCATTTCTCCCACAGATATGAGCTGCTCAAGTTTAACCCTATTAAATTTATGTCACCAATTGACATAATGAAGTAAATAGGTATAAATTATACCTTTGTTTGAATCATGTACATTTGGATCCTGGTTAAGTCATATTTAGTAATCACTAAATATAGGCACCCTTAATTCAATAAAGTTATTTTTCTTAAAAACCCATGGAACTTATACACAAATTATTTTCTGATCATAGACCCATTATAAAAATAAACTTGGGTATATCAGATCTAATCTAACATCCCCATATTGATCCATGTTATTTTTAAACATTTATTTCAGATGGTTCTGCATATGAGAGTTCCATCCCAAGTTTTTCATTTTAAATTAAACATGTACGCTTCTCATTACGTGTTGCAAAGATTACTTACAGAATTTATTAACATTTGTCAAATCCTATTTGAAACTTTTTAATTTTATATTTATGTGACCTCTTTCCAACAGATGCAAATTTAATTCTCTAAACTGTTGACTAAGAAACATCCAAACGTGTAGAAAATTTTTACCAAACTGATGACAAATGCAGGGGAGAAAGCTCTCAAGTCCTCCAGAAAACAACAGATTTGCAGATTCTTTTATGCATTTGAGACGAAAGAGGAAATGTGAGGAAAAGTACAGAGAGGTGGGAGAAAGCAGGGCAGGGATCGAATTACAGAATACTTAACAAGCTCACGTGCTGTTTGGAGAACGGTTATTGCATATTGCAAAGGCGCATTAACCTAGATGCCGAGAAACAATGCACAGGGCCTGCTTAAGACAAAGATAAACCTTTTCCTGAAGAAGTTGTGTGCCTGGGGCATGACTACCCACCACAACCCGCCCAGTTAGGAATTTATAATCACATCACCCTGTGAAGCTACTTTCCATAGAACCCCTTGTTTTCATCCACAGATGATATATAATTTTTTTCTTTTTAATACTCACTTTTCAACATGCACTCAGTCATTTTTTAAAGTTTCTATTTATTTTTCACTTGTTCTCTAATAATTTTTTTTCATAAATATAAATACACAATGTTTTCTGTATTCCTGAACATAAAAAACCTTTATATTTCTTTTCTGCAGGAAGAAGAGCTTTATTTGGTATATGATATTTAAAATACTTTAAACATTTAAAATAGTTTTTTCTTTAATACTTTATAGAAGTCCCTCTATTGTTTATCGGTATTGAAAGCTGTAGAGGGCCTGAGGCTGGCTTTTTGTCATGTTTAGAAAGGTTTTCTTTTCTCCCTGACTTACCTCGGTATTTCCTTTTTATTAATCTTGTCCGGTATCTATTACTTCTCTTAATTTCAACGTGTGTTTTTGTTTGTTTAGCATTGTTCAGTTCAAGAAAGTTCTCATGAATTTTAAATTGATTTGGTCTGATTTGTTCTGGAGAAGACCTCAAGAACACAAGAGTTACAGAATCGACCTTTTAATTCTTTGATCTGCATTTCTAGCATCTCGTATTTTAAATTATCTTCTTTTTTCCTGCCACCTTGGAATAACTACATTTACTCTCCATTTTCTAATTCTATATTTTTGGAGGCCAAATTTTGTTTTTACTGCTTGCGATGAATTTTAGATTTTTTAAATCACTTTTTAAAGGTTCTATCAAATCCCTCTTTCTTTTTGGTTTGTCCTACAAAGCCTCCCTTTTAATCTCAGTTTACTATCCTTTCTTCTCATTCTTTAGTTTCAGGGATCCGGTTTTATTTTTTCTATTTTTTAAGAGCCAAGCAAACAAACACTAAAATATACCAGAGAATACCATTGTTAAAATTCTATATTTCATCATGTATGATGTCCCTGTTACAGAACAGACCTGGGGGGGGATGGACCCCCACCTTGTGCTCCCAGGGTCCCCCCCACATACTAGGTTCGCCTTGCCCACTGCCAGAGAAAAACATCTCCCAATGCCAGAGATTGGTGAAAAGGAAAAAAATTATTTATTTAAAAAGTTATGCAGACTTAGAGTAATGACTTAATGTTTCTATTAAAATACTAAAGTCCTTTAGAATACCCACAAATGCACACAGTCCTTCCTTCTCCCTCTGCCCAGTCCAGGGTACCGTATCTCAGGAAAAGAACTAGAAGTCCATGTCTCAGGCAGCCCCTCGATTCTCAGCACCATCAGCTGTGTCACCACCACGATCTCCAGTTCTAAATCCAAACCCATGTGGCACCTTCTCTGGCCCACCAACAAGAGTCCTTTCACTGTTTTCCTTCCCAGCAAGGTCTCTCCTGCTTCCTAAGCCATGTGGCAAGTGGGAGCACCCCAAAGCCCCATGGTCCCAACCATCCAGCATGGCTGCTGCCCCTGGGTTTAAATCCCAGCGCCAGTCTTCCTCTGCAGCCCTATCTCCAACTCCTCCCACCTGCCAACATTCCCGTATTTTTCCAGCCTTGTTTGGCTACCATTGTAAGTCTGTCCAGGTGTGGTCTTGTGACATGGAGCCAGTCATCTCCAAGTTCTCACGCAAGCGCTCTAACCAGGGGGAGTTGCTTCCCAGTTACATCCTGGGTGAAAGTCACTCCCATCCCTCTGGCTCAAAGCATGGCAACAGCTATTTAACAAATCCATGGAACTAGTTAAAACTTGTAGATATGTTAAATGACCATGCCTGATGTTATTTGCAAAACTGTTGCTATGCAAAACAATTCTCAATGGCCCTGCTCCATGTGTCCCATCCCCCAGTTCAGACCTGTAGGGGTGAGGACATCCCCTATTTTTAACATTTCCTGACACCCCAAGTTCTGGACCCCATTACAAATCCTTTTTTGGGGGGCCCTGGCTGTACCCTCTTACATCCCTAAATTTATTTTTCTTTTTATTCATCTACATATGATGAGACTTCTATCCACCTACAGGAGAGAGGACTGAGTACCAGATATCAGGAGAGAGGTAGCCGAGAATTCCAGGTAATGGCAGTAAAATGAAAAGAGGCATTCCAAGGTTTCAAAGGTCCAAGGTGGTCCCAAACACCTGAAGGGGAAAGACAGCATCATGAGAGAAAGGGCAGAGGGCAGGTACCTCCAGCTGTATGTTAGACCCCTGCTTGCCCAGAGGCTGCTCATAAAGACACTCTTGGGCAATATGCCCCAGAATTCTGTTGATTGGACTCACCTGAGACACCTGGGACATGCTACCAGCCCTACCCACCTATATCTGCTGAATAAGAATCTCTAAAAGAGGGCCAGCCCAGAAGTTTTTTAACAAGCACTGCAGGCTAGTCTTATCACTAGGGAAATTTGGGCAACACTGACTGAGGAGACTTCTAGAAGGGTGGGAAGTAGAGACCTAGACACTTAGCATGCAGAGGCTAGTGACACAGCAGAACTGTGCAAATGAGTAATGCTAGCTGGTGTCATGCAGAGGATATTTAAGTGAGAGTTGTAAACAGTTTCCAGTTGGCATGCCTTGCAGATGTCAGCCTGTGTCTGGGGCATGCATTAAATAGGCCACAAATTCTGGGCGAGAGGGACAGTCTGCCATCAGCGAAGGTATCATAAGTTTTTCTCCCTAAGAATTTTCTTGACGACAGTGTAGGAAACAAATCTAGATATTTCACTGAATCAATGTGGCATTAACAGATTTACAATTTAATCAATAATATAGGCACTTTAGTCAAATGAACCACACAGGAATAAATAGTATTAAATGTCTGACAGCTTTAGAAGTTATTTATCTGTTTCTTTCTCCATAAATTGATATATATTTTCCTATCAATAGAAAAAGGGAAATATACATAGAAACAACTATCAGCTTCCACTTAAACTTATTTCAGTTTTCAAGTGATATTCTAAATATAAAATAACTAAAGTATGCCCTAAGTTTGTCAAGCAAATCTTTGGGGGCTATGACACAATTTTCAAACCCCAGAAGGTAAAGTTTTGCACAAGGCAGAGAGAAAAATACTCATGGAATTCCACTGAGAAGAAATCTGTCTATGCCTTTCTGCCTTTGCATTCTCTAAATTTCATCTATTTTGCAAGTTGGAGGTATCTCACTATTTAATATTAATTTAAATTTCCTATCTCCTTTGGTTTGACTGGAGTTTACAAATGCAATGTTTTACCCCCCAATAAAGAAAGTCGTCCAAGTAAACTTTTCTTTCTCTCTGGAATTCACCCCATCCCCTCCTTTCCCCTCTCCCCCTTCACCTTCACCCCTCTCTCAGCCCAACTCTGCCCTTCTCTTTTAAAAAAAGTTGCATTAGTTCTTTACAAGTGAGCAAGAACAGAACCAAATGTTTCACATCTGCTCTCAGAGTTCACGAATTAGCATGAGAATGAGTAGCCAGTGTTTCAATGATGCACAGTCCAGTGGGTGAGAATGGGGGCTCAAGCCCGCTATCAGAGCACCCCCCGGCTCCTGCCAGATGTCCGAGGCCCAGGACACAAAAGCAGTGAGCCTCACACTTTAACAAATCACCTTTCTCTGGGGCTAATCACTCAAGAAAAGGTTGTTTTGTTGTGGGTTTGGAGAGGGTCAGGTTGGTATTTCTCCAGTGATCTGTAGCCTTGCCCAACCCCTCCAGCCTTCATCCTTCAAGGCTTTCTAAAGAGACCTCTTCTTTCTTTCCCGCGGGCAGGGCTCCGAGGGCAAAAGCTGCATGCCAGAGTCCCGGGGGCCCGAGGGCGGCAGGGGCTCATTCATCAGTGGTGGCCATGTTGCTGGTCCCGCACTCACTGGCTCTCTGAACAATAAAGACTTTCGCGAGAATAAATGGCTCAGTGGACATGTACAAGGTCAGGCTTAGTGGCAAGATGGTTCCGGTGTAATCACAGCCCAAGGAATCTGTACTTTTGCAGGAAAGGTCTACGAACTGCAGGGCGGTGGTTTTCCAAGTGCACTCCCTGGGCTGGCAGTATCAGCATCTTCTGTCAGAAATGCATGTCCTCTCGCTCCACCCAGGCTTTCAACCCTTTGGCATCTGAAACTCTGGGTAAGGTTACTGAGCTGCGTTTTTAACCTTGCGGGGGATTCTAATCTGCAGAAGTTCTCCTGTTCAAAAGAAAAGGGACTCCAGGCAAACACCTTTGACTTATTCTCAGTAATTTTACATTCACGCCCTCTTTTATTCTCACTTCAGTAAGGGAGGGTGACCAGCCATCGGATTTGTCCACGGATGTGGGGCTTCCCAGGATGCAGGACTTTCAGTTCTAAAAGTCCCAGGATGAATGGGGACAAACTGGTCACCCTACCTGAGGAGCAGGGCCGCTTGGAAATATATTCCTGGACTCACCCGCATCCTCTCCACCCGCATGTTCCTGCCCCTGCCGTTCTACCACCCATTGGGTCAGGGGTAGACAGAGCAAAGAGTGTGAAGAGAACCATCAGCCGAAAGAGCAGTTTTAATAAATACAGCAGAGGGCTCAAAAAATAAAAAAATAAAACAAGAAAAGATAAGAGAAAACCAACAGCTATGAAGATGCTCATGGATTTTCTATGAAAAAAATTTCCTTGACAAATAAGTGTTTCTGCCTTCAGAGAAAAGGCTCAGAAGATTCTTCCTGGACTCGGGGTGAAAAGGGTACATTCTTTGTCACCTTTCTATAATCTCATCAGAAAAGCATTAGACCATTTCAATCTTTATACTCCTAGTGTATATTCTACATGTTTCAGTTAGGACATGGTACTATGTCCAGATTTACCACCTCTGCTGCTCTGTAGGAACATATATATATAAACATAAATACATATATATCCATTTAGATAGATAGATAGATAGATAGATAGATAGATAGATAGATAGATGGATGGATTCTGAAGTCAAAGGAGAGATGAGCCCGAGATACAGTTTGGGGCTGTTCCCTGACTTTGAGACAGTATATGGGGAAGGAAGAGCTGCCCTGGAAGGTCCAGGCTCTGTTAGCTAATGGGATGCAGAACATGGGGGAAGGCATGGTTAGTATCACTCTGGATTAGAGGGATGCTCATGGGAAAGGTATACAAAGGCCTCAGTATAGCCCAGCTACTTGATGAGAAGTCTTATGTCACAGGAAGAGAGGTAAGCTGGTGGCTGAGTGGGGCGAGGGAGGTCATACGTGGTCCCTAAGATAAGAAGAAAAGGTCTGGTAGTGACTGCGGGGAATATGCTCATTTGCATAGATGGCAATGTATTCTTAAACTCCTGATGGAATTTGGGAACTTGTTGTTTAAAAATTATTCAAAAGAAAGGGGAAATTTATGGTGCAGTAAAAGGGGCATAGGTTTTGGAGCTAGACAATGTCATGTTCAAATCTTACCCTTTTATTATGTGACACTGGGCAAGTTACTTAAGCCTCCTGTTACTAGAAATCTGGACTGATAATATCTATTTAGAAAAGATCCTTTGAGCCCTGGCTGGTGTAGCTCAGTGGATTGAGCACAGGCCTGCAATCCAAAGGGTTGCTGGTTTGATTCACAGTCAGGACACATGCCTGGGTTGCGGGCTGGGTCCCTGGTGGGGGGGTGCGTGAGAGGCAACCACACATTGATGTTTCTCTCCCTCTCTCTCATTCCCCTCTCTCTAAAAATAAATAAACTCTTTAAAAATTATTTTTAAAAAAGATCCTTTGAAAATTGAATAAGGCAATATATACAACATGCATTGCAAAGTACCTGGTACACAGTAGGTGCTCCATAATTGCTGAGGAACAATGTGAGTTACTAAGAAGGGTTTGGATTTTTACTTCAATAAAGATTCAGGTTCTACTTCTAACTCTGACCCTTTATAGAGTAAATGACTTTAGTTATTTAATTTCCACCTGTGATTCAATTTAGCTTTATTTATCTAAGTATTAAATGGCATTGCATACATGAAGTGCTCAACCCTCTACTGGATGTCACCTCCCTCCTCCCCAAAATTAGTTAGCCACACCCTTTTTTGACTTTCCATCCCGTCATGTATGATCACTGTGTACTTACCTTCATTCATCTCTGTATTTCTGAGATGCGGGCCAGTGGTGCAATGGATAACGCGTCTGACTACGGATCAAAAGATTCATCTCTGTATTTCTGACGTGATGTCGGCAATGAACTCCGAGGTAACTGAGCCTTACTTAGAGAATGGGAAGCAGGTAACTGCAAGTACCAATGTAACCTGAGCCGGGGACTTGGAAAAGCAGGTTGGTAAGTGCCGAGGGTTTCACGGATTTCTCTGACCACACACCCAGGCATATTGGGGGTAAGGGAGTGGGGCTTGAACTCAGCACTCTGCCTCCTGGTGAAGCTCTTCCAACAGGTGAGTGCTTTCTTACAGGTGAGGGCTCTTCTTAAGGTGCACCACACTCCCTCCTGCTGTGACCAGCCCCCAAGTCTGCGAACATTGAAGAGTCAGGTAGGGGAGTCGAGGTTGGACTTCACCAGACTCTGGCTTTGATTTCATTTCTGTTCCTGCTTTTCTCCAGGTGGCAGACAGCAGTGAGGAGTATCCTGGGGCTGGAGGCAGCCTCTGGGTTCGGCTGAAGGCTCGACAGTTCCCATTGCATCAAACTGGGCAAGAACAGGCCCTGCTACCACCAGCCTTTTGGGGAGTCTCACTGAGCACAGCACCCCAGGTAGTCCTGCCCACAACCTTGAGGCAGGCATGAGGTGGTTCACTAGGAAGTGGGATCATCCTATAATGCGACTTCAGAAGGCTAAGCAAGCTGCTCGGTGTCACTGAGCTGGTATGTGGCACAGTTAGAACACTCAGCAAAGACCCTCTGTGTCCAGGCTGCCCTCTCCAAAGCACTTCACTTCAGCCTCAGTTCCCTCCCCTGCAAAATGAGAGTTCTGTGCTAGAAACCCTACAAGGTCTAACAAAGAGCAGACCACCTCTGGACCTGGACTGCACTTCTCCTCTGGGGGTAACTGCGGGCGCCCTGAGCCAGTCCGCCAGCGCTGGAATCCTGGCTCATAGTCAGCTCTGTGACCTTGGGGAGGTCACTTAATGTCTGGATGCCTCAATTTTCTCATTAGTGAAGGGAGATAATGATGAAAATAGTGACAACCTCCTCAAGTTGTTGTGACACTTGCAAGCATTTAATGTACCTAAGCCTCATGGAATTTAGGCGGATCAAGTATTAGCAGCCAGCCCTGCATTGCAGTCGGGACCACCTCATACCAAAAACATGGGTCTCCAGATTTAAGTTCCAACTCTGAGGGTTCTGTCACAAGTATTTGCTTTCCCCACTTTTAGATTGACTCACTAATTGTGGTGTGAGTTGAAACACCACAAATAGTGACCATAATTAACACTCACTGAGCTTTTACTGTGTGCTAAATACTGTTTAAATCCCTTGTGTTGTAACACCCACAACAGCCCTGGCCCAAGGATGACAAAACAGAGGCACGGAGATGCTAAGATGCCTGCGGTGGTGAGTGGTCGAGGCTGATGTGAGACCTGAAGGCAAAGCAAACGGGTTTGCCCAGCCGCATGTGTAGGGAGTGACAGAGGGCGAGGCAGCTGGTCCAGAGCTGCTTTCTTAGGCAGCAAACTCGGCTGCTGCCAAGGGGCTGCTTGCAGCCTCCTTACCCTGTAAGAGGAAAGGGGTGGGCTTACAGCTGATCTCCCAGCAGCAGTTGCTAATAACCATTTCCCTTTGTGTTTGTAAATCGTAAGCGGGAGATGATGTTCTCGTCATCCCAGCCGTGATATCTGCAGACCAGCCGCTGGCCCTGCCTGCTGTTTAGGATGATTCTAGCCGCACGAAGCATCATTATCGTGCTGATTCCCTCCCCAGGCCAGAGCATACCGAATGGCGTCATGGAGGGGTTTTGCTGCAGTGTCGCAAGCAGATGGCAGCATGAGCCCTGCCGAGGCCAGCACAGGTTGAGCGAGTCCCAAGCACCAGCTTACCGGAGGCTCAGCTCGTGCCATAAATCAGGGCATAAAGCGGCCTGAGCCCCAGGAAACGGAACAAGGGGCAGCCCCATCGCAGATCTAATTGCCCACAAGCACAGGGCAAGAGGAAGTGGGACAAAAGGCAGGCCCCTTGCAGAATGGAGCCACCGAGAGGAGCGGCCTGGCCGACTTCCTAGGCCGCTGGCCTCTAAATCTTGAGTCGGGATTCAAGTGCTATTAGCGCGGGTGGATTGGGACTTGAAGCAGAATTAATTGCCTCCAAATTGTATCTTTCCTCTCAGCCATCCATTAGTTTGCTCTGGCAGAAGGATAATGACACTTCATGAAATATAGCCACAAAATTGAGCCTTGTTCATTGCATGCCTGGAATGAGCTCAAAAAAGTAAAAACTTTCAAATAATAAATTTACCTGCAGGGTGAGACAGAATCTAAAACCATTAGGTCACTACTATCTTCTCTTAACATATATATATATATATTTTTAAATGTATATGAATATATATTTTAAACAATGACATTTCAGAACCATTCAAATAAAATACTGTAAAGGAATGTGTTTTGTTTCAATTGGAGCAAAACAATCTGATCTTTCCTTCTGCTGTTTTCCCCAAGGGATATCACCTTGGGGAAGGTCACTGCCCAGCGGGGCTTGGGAACAACTGAGGTCACGATGGTCCTGTTACAAGACTCCCATTTAAGAGTCTGTCTGCCCCATCGCTTTGGGAAATTGGTGGCAAAGGTCAAGGCTAAAAACCTGGATTTCAATAGATGCTGAGAGTTACACTCATGAAGCCACTGGCTCCACAGAGAAATGGTTATGTCAACATAATTTGAAATCCTTCGGAGGCATTTAGGGTCTAGAATGAGTGGCGGGAAGTTGTCAATAGGTATTTAACACTGGCGTTCCAAGTAGCAGCTGCCTGGCAGCGGAACTGCTCCAGGCTCAGGGCTGCTGGGTCTGCAGCTCTAGAGCCACTAAGATACCGCCACAGCCAGTGGTGTGGGGGGATTTAAAACCTTTCTTTTTTTAAAAAAAGAAATTCAGGGTGTGTTGTGTTTATAAGCAGAAAATAATATTACCCGATTTAGGTCTCTGTTTAAATGAGACTTCCCAGTCTGTGGCCGGCAGCTGTGGATGAGGGACGCTGTGGATGTGGATTCTCTTCTGGGATGGCAGCCAGCTTACACACTGAAGCCTGCTGTTGCCACGATAAGACGCAAACCCAGGACTGTCTACTGTGTGTTGTTCTTCAGGAAAACCTAGAAGTTCTGGTTTTCTTATGTAAAACTTAAAAAGAAGCTTAATTTTTTAACACACACAATAAATCTTAAAGTCTGGACAGCTTTTTGGAAACTGCAGCTTTAAGAGAAATAACGTGTAACAAAATCAATTTACCACTGGCTAATTGATACAAATAAAAGGTAGGTTCCTATGGCCTATTTCTGGTCATAGAAACATCACCAAACTTCTAAATAAAGATCCAAAATCATTTCTAATATTAAACATTGAAATAAATGTGAGTTATTCATACAGTTAAGAAAGGTTAATCAAAACAAGTAACATTATTTTCCAACCTGCTTATGCCAGTTTGGGGTGGCGGGGGCCTGAGCCAGCCCCAGCAGCTCGGGGCACAAGGTGGGCACCCGCCCTGGGCAGGACGCCCTTCCACCACAGGTCCACTCCCACACGCCCATACTTGCTCGGACCGGGAAACGCAGATGCCAACTCACCGCACGTGCTCAGCTTTGGGTTGTAGGAGGAAACCAGTGTCCCGGATGGAAAACACACCGACGGGAGGAGAACGTGCATGCTCCATAAAACCAATGGCCCCAGCCGGGAATCGAATTTTTTTCTTATCAGTGTTATAATAAAATGACATTAAACAAACAATGTTATTAGAGGAACTGCTGTATACATACGACCCCATCCAGCCCACTGTCTTCCCATTTGAAACCTCTGGTCTAAATAATGCTATTGCCTGAAAAAGAAGATAAAGCCAGTGCTTCATTAATCACTGACATAGAATTTCAGTTACCTGTGCCTGACGTGACTAGAAGCAGAGGAAACAAGTGTGAGCCAACGTGGATCGCCTGGGAACAGTCAAAAGCCCTATTCCAAATTGGTCCCAAACCTGCAGGCCCTTAATGAAGACGCTGTTACCCAAGGTCAATATTTTTTTCTGTTCCTCTCTTCTCCGCCACTACCCCCCACCAAGTTTATGATATTTTAATCTTTTGCTGATTGGATTCTGGTAAAGCAACAGAGAAATAATAACCACAGAACTCTCTTGTTTGCATGTTGAATCAACAGTGAAGCAATCTAACAGCTGAAACTCATGTGGGCCCTTTAAAAATAGCTCTTGGTTTGTTCAGGAGCCTTTGAGACGTGGGAAAGATCTGTTAACTGGAAGGAAGGCATCCCGGGGTCAAATCATGGTCCTGCCACTACCTGTGCATGTGACTCCGATGAGCGAGCCCCTCTCCTTTCTCTGCAGTGATGTGAAAAGTTTGGTTGGGAGATGATATCTAAGGATATCTAAGAACTCTCGGAGAGTTCTGATCATCTGTGACAGTTGCTCTTTCCTTTTTGGGGATGGAGGGTGGGGGCTGAGTAGTACATGAATTCAACTCTGTGTGTGTGTGAGGCACTGAGCTTGGCATGTGACTGGATGTGAAGATGAATATAATGCAGATGAGGAAGAGCTTATAATCTGATAAACAAAATTACCAGGAAATACTATTTTGAGGCTTTATTCTATGTCCCCACACATTCTCCTTTGTTTTCTCTTTTCCCTCTCTCCAAGATAAGTAGTTGGCTCTGCCTTTATTGCTATTAGAGAAGGACTTGATAGAATATTCTGGACGGTGACAACCTGGGTGCAGACACAGGTAAAATGTACATTTAAGATTTGTGGCCTTTACGTGGACAGTACATCTGGCTTTTGTGTTTGCAAAAACATAAGCAGTGGTTTTGAACCCACACAATAGGATCATTCAGGAACACATTAGAAAAATTACTGTTGGCTCAATATCCTCCAAATCGACTACATCAGAATCTATGGAAATTGAATGGAGTTGGAGCACTAATTTCTGATGGGGTAGAATTGCTGCTGGGATATTTTATACACACACGCACACACTCCTCAGGTGATTCTAATTGACAGCTGTCATTGGAAACCGACGCCTTAGAAGAATGCAGGGTAGTAGTAAGTGAACAAAAGAAATCAGGCACAATAGACAATTGCGTTGGTTAGAAACAGTAGGAAATGTGGGCCTTCCCTCATGTCCCACAGAAGCCTGAAAAGCGATTCCCTTTGGCAGGAGGAGGAGTCACAGGGCAGCTCATGCAAGACCCCAGTTAAGAAGTGGCCTGAGCCAGGTTCCAAGGTGGCCCCCATTACCCACACTTCCTGGTGTTCATACGCTTGCGTGAATCAGAGATAGCCCGTGTGTCCAGTTGGGTAGGGGGCTGTGACAGTGTGCGACTTCCAATACTAGTCATAGTAGGCATTACAACTCACACCTTGGTCTCTCGAAATGCTCTCCCTGTGGGAAACTAGTGGCCATGTCCTGGTGATGTTCAAGCAGTGCTGTGGAGGGGCTCACGTGGGTAGAGCTGAGGCTCGTTCATCCACAGCACCCCGCCCCCGCTCTCCTCCATCTTACAGTTCCCTCTGCTTGTGCTGGTCTTGCTGTGCCCTTCAGCAGATGTGGAGGTGCAGACAAAACACACTGACGAGTGGACCTGGGCTCTGCTACTTAGAACCATCACAATGCAGGTGTCACAGCGACTGTCAGAAAGAAGAATGGTGCACATCAGCCTATTACCTTCCATCACTTTTTACTACCCATTTGGCATGATTTATGTTCTGAAGCACTCTTCAGATGGCGCTCAAGTGATTCGGTCCAGATAAGTGATGCAGAAACCATAAAATGGGAGGATTTTCCCCAAAAGAACAATGATTCAAATCCACCTAAGGAACCTAATTATTTCTTGAATAAATAATTCCATAATCAAATAATTCCATATCAAAAGTCCCTATTTTCTACACATGAAAAGGTTATTTTCTTATGCTGTTCAAAAAAAGAATGTGAGGAAAAGTATGTTTACGTGTGTATATGTGTGTACATATGTACATTCATGTACACACATACATATACACACACGCACTACTATACAGTAAAAATATGTATGTTAACAGTACTGCCTGGTGTACTTGGACTTACAGTCCTTATGAAGCAGGCATAATTTCATGAATCATTATTATCAAACTGGAATTTCTTTTTTAATTGAAATGCCATAAATCTTAGTCATCTTGGGCTGCCTTAATGGAATACCATGCGTGGGGTGGCTTAATCAGTGGGAGCGCATTTCTCACGGTTCTGGAAGCCTGAGATCACGGTGCCAGCTGACCCTGTTTCTTCAGAGCTCCCCTCCTGGCTTCCAGATGACCACGCCGTATCCTCCCATGTCCTTCCCCCAGTGTGTGCACATGTGGAGAGAGAGTTCTGGTCCCTCTTCTTCTTCTCATGAAGACACCAACCCTATTGGATCAGGGCCCTACCTTTATGACCTTATTTAACTTTAATTAGTCCCCCAAATGCCCTATTGCCAAATACAGTCATATTGGGTTTTGGGCTTCAAAATATGAGTTCGGGCAGGAGGACACAGTGTAGTCCATAGCACCTTCTAATCAGCGGTTAGCTGGCTATGAGGAGCTTTTAGGCTGCTGACACGCAGGGGTTTATGGAACCCTCTCCTCCATGATCGGTGTTTACACAATTCTGTTGTCAAGCATATAGACAGAGATGTTTTTCCTCTTAAATCTATATTGTGCAAATGAAGTAATTCCCACACGTCCTTCAAAAAATTAATCATGTCATTTTAAGCCAAATTAAACATGATATTAAAAAATACACTGAGATACATGGAAAATAATGCATTTAGCATTATTTGAAATGTTTTCATCTGTAGACTACCACATATCAAGGAACTGGCTATTCCAGGTATTTGTTCCAAATTGATGGTAAATAAACTTTTAAGAATTTGCCATTTATATTTTATTCAAAACATTGCACAAGATAGAAGTTTGTATAATCAATGCTTCTGCTGGTCCCGAGTGAAATTCACTAAAACTTATTTTTTTTAAACAAAAGAATCTAAGAAGCAGCTTCAGAAGAGAGGAGACGAAGGGTCCTTCACTGAGACAGAAGGGAGAGAGCCGTGAGAACGAGCAAGGCAGGTGATCAGAGGAGCGGTGGCAGGGCTCGTTCGCGCAGGCGTTCTCGGCTTACCCAGTGCGAGGATGACCGCCCTGCCTCCTTCGTTCACTCGGATTTCACCCAGGACCAGGAGAAGCAAAGGAATAACATCTAGAAACCAAGTGCTGAATTTAACCAAATAAAAATTGTATTGTGGTACACTACATACATAAAATTGATCATAGTAACATTTTTTAAGTGTACAATTCAATAGCCCAAAGTTCATTAACATTGCTGTTCAACGACCACCATCGCTCACTGCCGGAACTTTTCAAATCATCCCGAACAGAAACAGGCTCTGAGCAGGCCTTACACAGCTCCCCGCGGCCCGCTTCCCCGCCCGGGTGGTCGCTAGTCCTTTCTCGTCTCTGCGAACTCGACTGTTTGAGGTACTTCATACTAAAGAAATCATATGGTATTTATCTTTTCATGACCGGCTTGTTTTACTTAGCATAATATATCTATATGTCTGTCTATTGCAGCCTGTGTCGGAATCGCCTTCTTTTCAAGGCTAAGTAATGTTCCACTGTGTAAACACACCAGTTTTTGCTCGTTCACTCACCCATCAGGGGCCCCTTTCCGTTGTTTCCATCTTTTGACTATTGTGAATAATGCTGCTGTGAACATAGGGGTGCAGATATTTAATTGGTGTTTGAATTCCTATTATCTCCTGTATTAAATGGGACACCGTGTTTGCGGTCAACCTTTCCTATTGGTGTAATGACATATCTGTCACTTCAGTGTTAGCAAACATTGCTGAGCTTCAGAATACAAAAATTCCAAGACATCATAGACTTTTAGCTGGATACTAAGTCAGAGGAAAAAATATATATATAATATATCCTTCTGGGTTTTTAAGTCTTTTTCTTAGAATTGGCGTTAAATCAAAAATATTTCACAGTGTGAGTTATTTCATTGAGATGTAATTTATCTGCAAAAACACACAGATTTGAAATGTACAGTGGAATGAATTCCATGCCAAAATGTAACTGCCAGCTAGCCACCACCCCAGTCAAGGTATAAAACACCTTCATCACCTGCAAAATATCCCCTGTCTTCCAGTCACCATTGTCCCCACCGCTGCCACCAAGTGTAGCCACTCTTCTGACCGTATTACCACAGCTTAGTTTTGCCAGCTGTATAACTTAATGTAAGTGGAATAATAAAGCAGGTATCATTTTCTTTCTGGCTTCTTCCAACCACCATAATTTATTTTGAGTTTCATTCACGTTGTTGATTGTGTCTGTTGTTCACCTCTTCTTATTGCAGAGTAGTTGGCAACCATCATTCTGTTCTACGTTTGGCTTGGCTCCAGTTTTTGGCACATATGCATAAAGCTGCCATGAATATTCTTATTTAAACCTTTTTGTGAACTTGTTTGTCTGTTTATATGTTTATTTATTACTTAAAGTTATTACTTAGAGTAACAGGATCAAAGGAAAGGTCTAACTTAACTATGTAAGAACTTGTTAAACAAGTTGCCCAAATAGTTACACCATTTTATACTCCCACCAGCAATATTTTAGTTATTCTAATGTGTGTGTGGTCATAACTTGCATTCTCTGATGAATAGATTTTTTGAGCAGCTTTCCACATGTATATATGTATATGTGTTTTTTGGTAAACCTTTTTTATGAAGAGTCTTTTCAAGACTTTGCTCACTTTTATTTTCATTGTAAGAATTCAGGATGCAAATATTTGTCGATATGTGTATTGATAATATTTTCTCTCAGTATGTGGCTTGCCCGTTCAGTTATTTTTGTATCTCATCTGATAAGCAGAAATTTTAAACTATAATAAATCTTATTTAGCATTTTTCCTTATTATTTTCTGGCTAGTAAATATTTCCCTACATCAGTGTTTTAAATACTCCTCTATATTTCCTTCTTGAAGATTTATTATTCTACCTTTTATATTTACCTTGTTTAGGCCTGCTACCCATATTGAATAAATTTTTGAATATGAGGTGAAGTGTGGACCAAGACTTCTGGCAATATTTCAAAGTTTTTCATTATTTTTATATTTGTTATGGCAATCTGTGATCATTAATCTCTGGTGTTATGATTTAGTTTGTTTCAGGTATACCACAAACTGCACCCATACAAGATGGAAAACTTAATAAATGTCTGTGTGCTCACTGATTTACTGACCCGCCATTCTTCCATCTCTCTCTTTCTCTACTCAGTCCTCCCTATTCTCTGGGACACAATAATATTGAAATTAGGCCAATTAATAGCCTTAAAATGCCCTCAAAGCGTTCAAGTAAAAGGAAGAGTATAGTGTCTCTCATTTTAAATCAGAAGCTAGAATTGATTAAGCTTAGTGAAGAAAGCATGTCAAAAGCCAAGATAGGTCAAAATCTAGGCCTCTTGTACCAGTTAGCCAAATTGTGAATGCAAAGGAAAAGATTTGAAAAAAAATTGTAAGTGCTTTCCCAGTGAACAGACAGATGATGAGAAGGCAAAACATTCTTATTGCTGACGTGAGGAATGATTTAGTGGTTTGGATAGAAGATCAAAGAAGCCACAGCATTCCTTTAAGTCAAAGCTTAATCCAGAGCAAGGCCCTAACTCTCTGCAATTCTAGGAAGGCTGAGAGAGGTGAGGAAGCTGCAGAAAAAAAAGTTTGAAGCTAGCAGAGGTTGGTTCATAAGGTTAAGAAAAGAAGCCATCCCCATAACTTTTATGTGCAAAGTGTAGCAGCAACTGCTGATGTAGAAGATGCAGCAAGATGTCCAGAAGACCTAGTTAAGATATTAAGGCGGCTCCACTAAGCAAAAGATTTTCAGTGTAGGTGAAATGTTTTGTATTGGAAGAAGACATCACCTAGGGCTGTCATAACCAGAGAGAAGAAGTCAGTGCCTGGCTTCAAAGTTTAAAAGGACAGGTTGACTCTATCATTAGGGGCTAATGCAGCTGGTGACTCTAGGTGAAAGCCAGTGCTCATTTACTGTTCTGAAAATCCGAGAGTCCTTGCAAATTATGCTAAATCTACTCTGCTTGTGGTCTATAAAAGACACAACAAAGCCTGGATGACAGCACATCTGGTTACAGCATGGCTAGCTAAATAAACATTTTAAGCCCTCTGTTGAGGTTTACTACTCAGAAAAAAAGATTTCTTTCAAAATATGACTGCTCATTAACAATATACCTGGTCACCCACAAGCTCTGATGAAGATGTACAATGAGGTCAATGTTGCTTTCATGATGGCTAACACAACATCCATAGGTCAAGGAGTAATTTTGAATTTCAAGTCTTATTATTTAAGGAATATATTTTGTAAGGATAGGGCTGCCATACATAGTGATTCCTTTGATGAATCTGGGCAAAGTAAATTGAAAACCTTCTGGGAAGGACTCACCATTCTAGATTCCACTGAGAACATTTAGGATGTATGGAAAAACATCAAAACATTGACATTAACAAGAGTTTGGAAGAAGTTGATTCCAACTCTTATGGATGACTTGAAGAGGTCCAAGGCTTTAGTGAAGGAAGTAACTACAAATGTGGTGCAAATTACAAGAGAACTAGAATTAGAAGTAGAGATTGAAATGTTGCTGAATTGCTAAAATCACGTGACAAAACTTTGACAGATGAGGAGTTGTTTCTTATGGGTGAACAAAGAAAATGTTTCTTGAGATGGTCCACTCCTGGTGAAGATGTTGTGAAGATTGTTTAAATGATAACAAAGCAATTATAGAATTATATAAACTTAGTTAATAAAGCAGTGGCAGGGTTTGAGAGGAATGACTCCAATTTTGAAAGAATGGTTAAAATGCTATCAAACCATATGACATGCTACAGAGAAATCCTCTGTATAAGAGTCAAGTGGCATGGCAAACATCATTGTTGTCTTATTTTAAGAAATTGCCACGGCCACCCCAGCCTTCAGCCACCACCACCCTGGTCAGTCAGCAGCCGCCAACATCAAGGCCAGACCCCTCACCAGCAAAAAGATTATGATTCCCTGAAGGGTCAGCTGATGCTCAGCATTTATAGCAATACTTTAAATTAAATTATGTACACTTTTAGACACAATGCAATAGCTGACACTTAATGTTCCATACTTGAAAAATTTAGCTGCTGCAGTTGGTGGGTTTAGTATTCTCCAAATCCCAGTTAGGTGAAGGTGATTGATAATGTTTACATCTGTATTCTTAGTAACTTTTTCTCCAGCTGCTTTAAAAAATTCATTTATTTCTGTGTGTGTGTATGTTTTACATGTTTGCCTATAATGTGCCTATGTATGGTGTTCTTTGTATTTATCCTGCATGTGGTTAACTGAAGTTTTTGGATGTGTAAGTTAATGCATTTCTTGAAAGCTTTCATTTGTTTTCAAATTCTTGCAAAGTTCTTAGCATTCACTGCTTCTAGAGTAGTAACGCAAATTTACCATCCCAAATGTGCTATCAGGAAATATAAGAAAGGAAAGGGTTTATTCCACAGTGTATCTGAACTATTAAGCCTCTTCATGACTCCGTCAGCCCTTCCTCTCTGAAGCCCTACTGGTCCACTACGGAAACACTTGAATCTCACTTAGCTGTGGGCTGTCATGGAAATGAGCTAAAATTGTAACTGAGCTCAGGAAAATGCTAGTTACGTGAGTATTTGCAAGTTACTGAAATTTTTTAAGCCTCAGGTACATCATATCTAAAGCATGGGTTCTTATCTTGCAATACTATAACAAAAATTGAGATAACACATAGAAAGGACCAGGGCAGTGTTTTGTGCATACGTATTAGACCACACCTTCTCCTTTTGCACACACAAAAAATGTATTTGCTCAGAGTATCTTCTCCTCATGACCAAAGCTGGTCTCCATTGCTTCTGACTGATTTCTCTGCTCCAAATTTCCTCATCTACTAGCTCTTTCTCATCTAAAATAGCACCCTTTTCCAAAGGCCATACCGAACAACTCATTCAGAACTGCTTCCCAGATCCCTCAGAGTTCTCAAGGAGGACTCAATCTTCTCTAGCACACACGCTCATGGCCTGGCCTCCGTGTACACTGCCTCTCTACCACATATGTTAACTTTGCACAGCTCAGCTATACCATGTTCTTGTTAGATCCTAGTACAGAGCTTCCCTCGATCTAGGTTCTTAGTAAACATCTCTTCGGGAGGTTTCATAAGACATTCTAAGGTCCTAAAAGTCATTTTATCTAAAGCTAAAATTTTAGACTACTCAGTAAATATATAAAAATACCTAATGAATGAATGAGTTAAAGTTGGAATTTCACGTTCATTTTTCCTAAAGCTCTATGGCCTATCCTAAATGCTCTCTTAGACTATCTCAGTGCCATTAGGGGGGACTCCAGACTATCTTATCCCATATTTCAGTTTCAAAGCCTTGCACAGTGTCTAACATTTGATGTCAGTATTTGTTCAATAAGCAAATAAGACGAGGTGGGAAGGGAGGCATCAGGTCTACCTCTCAGCATCCCCATAAACCTTGGCAATATAAATTAGCAATACAATCTTCCAAATAAAAATTTTCTTGTTATAACCAAGTGTGGGTATACTAAATTTGGATGACAACCAGCAATTTTACAGATGGCTGTTGTAGTCATAGACATGCTCTCGATGCCACACTAGATCTCTCCACGGGTCACATAATATGTTGAGCTCCTTGTTGCTCTTGTAAAAGAGACATTCTTTCATAGATAAATGCATTTATAGCCATTTTTACCACTTTTCTTCATGCTTACTTATTTGTATTTCCAAGTTCTTTTATATTCATCTATAGTAGAAGATATAATAGATGTACCAAATGATTATGCATTGTATTTTAATTATTTAGCTCCAGAATATGGGTAAAACTGAGCACTATGCTAGTAGTCAAATAGCCTGTGCTCTAGTCTCCCGGTACCCGGTAACTTCCCGTCCATCTGTCAGGAGGGACTCTAGTCTGGGCCTCAGTTTACTTACCTGCAGACTTGAGGGGATTGGGGCTAGAACCAGATGCCCCATTATAGCTCTAGGGCTCTCTCCACAGCTCTACTGCCTAAGCTGATGAAGAGTAGGGGGAGCACATCTTGGGATGTGGGCACACCCTACAATATGTCACACACTGCCAACACCTATGGTATCTCAGGAGCCACAGTCACCGTCTTCTGAAGGATGGAGACCACGTATATCAGCATTGCCCTGTCTCAGACCATCTGGCTACTGATAATATAATACTGATACCTACACTCAATTAATCTAGGCTTCCTTTGGGGAAATAAGGATGCAGAGGGGCAATACTAAAAGAATTGATGTCATCCAAATTCTGGCACTACAGAGAGCCCCTGGCTGGGGGAAGTCAAGGGAGGAGGGGACATATAGCTGTATACTCATCATGTGGCTGCCCCTTTGAACTGTGAATTAGGAAGGTAAAGGGAGACAGACAAAATTTTGGGAGATTTCTATGAATTTTGTAAGACCTTGAGTGTAAATGAGACAGAGAACATCTAAGAAGAAAGCAAGCACTTCCCTGGCTGTGTGGCTCATGGATTGAGTGCTGGCCTGTGAACCAAAATGTTGTAGGTTCGATTCCCCGTCAGAGAACATGCCTGGGTTGTGGGCCAGGTTCCTGGGTGGTTGGGGGCTTGTGAGAGGCAACGGATGGATGTGTCTCTCACACATTGATGTTTCTCTCCCTCCCTTTCTCCTTCCTTTGCCCTCTCTCTAAAAGTAAATAAATAAAATCTTAAAAAAAGAAGAAGAAAGCAAACACAGCTCTTCCTTGGTTTCTTAGTGAAAATAATATGACAAGTAGAGAACTGTGGAGATTATTTTGTCTGGATAATATGTAAGAATGTAGGGCCCACGTATGATGCAGTTACTGAGCTGACAACAAGTGGCCCAGCTCTCAGAGAGCCTTGTATCTTTTACTCACAAATCAGAAAGAGCCCCTCTGATCTCTCCCACAGGAATGCAGGCCACTTAAAGTGCTGCATTTGGGTTTTGACTCTAGAAGCTATGTGTACATATGCATTTAATATATAAACCAGTTGAGTTTGTGTGTGTGTGTGTGTGTGCGCGCGTGTATTCTGAAGCTGCTTAAAGTTAAATTATTCTCTAAGTATTAGGTAAAAAACTATTGCAGTGAACTCCAGCTCTTCCCTCCTTCTGTACTCTTCACTTGTCATCTCAACCTCAACACTTGTGCCGTTTGGACTCAGTATTCATCCTTAGCTCCTTCACCTGTAGCCGAAGGTGGACTTTCTGTAAGCTGAGGACAAAGCCATTGGTTCTGGTGGCGTCATTTCTAGGTATCATCTGAAGCAAAGATCCCTGTAAAGGAGGTTGGGCCTGGGAAGATGATTGGCAGAGAGAAGACCTAGCAAATCAGGGGAGCAAGACTTTCTATAGTGGACCTGTGGAGGCTCTTGGATTAAAGGACTGGATAAACCCAGACATACATGATTTCTAAGAGACCATGGAGATCTGGATAATAAGCTTAAGGAGACAGTTTAGTTTGGGTCGCTCCATCATGTAAAAGGTTGGCCAGGATTAGTGTTGGAAAAGGTTGGATAGATTAATGAGAGAACATGTTAAACCAGCTCTGCTACTGTAGAAAGTTGATTTAGTGAACCAGACTTGAAGGGCAAAGCCAATATATCATTTGACACAGGCATTAACAACTACCTTGGTTATCATACTCCTTTACTAAGTTGGAATTGATTGTCATTGTAGATCATCTGGATCTTCCAGAAAAGTCTAGTAGCAACAGCATCTCTCTATTTGTAAAGCACAGTTGTTTCCCTGGGTTAAATTTTACTGATAAAAGATAGTTCTAGTGGTGGAGATGAAGGGCTGCGAGTAACACTGCACATTCAGCTTCTGTGCACAGCTTCTCGTGGACCTCTCTGCTGGAGCTCCCTCCACATCCAGTGGCCACGCGCCTATTGCATTAGCCTTGCTGGATTCTGCCCTTTTCCTGTTCCTGCTCCCAAAGGGATCCAACTTTTGAAAGTACATAAAATTTAGACATCATCATTACCATCTCAGTAAGATTTTATGAGTGTGCAAGCATGGAAAAACTAAAAACCAGGTACAAAATTTCATATCTATTAAAGTATTTTCTGGAGAAAATTTTCATTCTCTTAAGATTTGGTCTCTTCACAAAACCCTAAAACAATTTATTTCACACTGAATTGTTCTACTTTTCTGGGAAGATGTCTGTTAGTAGCTTCCCCATAAGATAAATCTATTGTCTATGATAGGCATTATTAAGAATGTCTTAAATGTATTAATGGATATTAGATATGGGTGATTTCTTGGAAAGTAGAAAAAGAAAAAAGAAAAAAAGCCCAGTTAATTGAAAGTCAGCATGTCCAGCTTATAGCTACAGATGCTGGGTGATTCTGAGCTAGTCACTGCACCTCTTGGGGACTCAGTTTATAGATATGTAAAATGAGAGTGTTGAACTAAAATAACTCTTGAGATTTCCCAGCACTAGCATTCAATGCTTCTATGTTTTCAGTATTTGTTGATGTTTTAAATAATATTACTTCATTCCCAGAGGCCCCCTGATCTGCCATACCTCTCTCCAGATTCCTCCACAGATAAATAGTTCCAGGTGGAATTTGTTTAGATTTATTATTATTATTTTAATAGCTACCATATATCCAGTGCTTACTATGTGCAGAATATATATTATCTGACATAATCCATATGTAACCCAAGTGCTAGGCTTACCTTCCTCCATATTTGGGGAAAGGGGATTTTTTAAAACCATTTCTTGCGCCTACCGGCAGCTGCTCTCTGGGCGGCACAGCCCTCTCAGGGATGGTCGGCTTCCTCTCGGACCAGCCGTTACCTCACACTCTGACTGGTCCTCTTTGGTTCTGCTGTGCTTGCTTCAGGGGAGTGGGAAATGTAAAGTGACTCTTTCCTTTACTCGTGTATCTCTTAAGTCCTCCAACCCCACCA
>PVJI01000738.1:0-229521 GCA_004026765.1 Micronycteris hirsuta | reverse complement strand
CCCCGGATATTATTCAGCCTTAACAAAAGGACATCTTGCCATCTGCAACTACGTGGATGAACCTGAAGGACGTTATGCTAAGCAAAATAAGCCAGACACAGAAGGACAAACGCTATATGACTACACTTGTAAGAGCAATCTAAAATAGTCAAACTCATAGAAGAGGAGAGTAGAATAGGGGCTCAGGGTGGGGGGAAATTGGGGGGTGTCATTCAACAGTCATAAATTTTTTCCATTTAACTCCTCTCCAATAAATGTACTGATATAAAAGATGTCAAGCACACATTTACAAAAATACTAATAAAATATAAAAACTGTTTATGTAAGGAAAAAGACATGACTTCCAAGAATAAAACTTCTGTTTTTCCTTAGAGAGAGGAGGATTTTCTTCCAACTATACAACTGGAAAAGTGATATTCTGGAAGCTGTCTTTGCGGCACTGTCTTGGTGTGCTGCAATCTGACGTCTTCTCCCTCCAGCAGACAGGTGCTCCCACGACAGGAACAGGATGTCCAGGGGACTGTCCTGTGCTCTCCTTTGAATCCAATTTGCTCACTCCAGTGAAATAGGACTCTCAGGATGTCAAAGAATCATCCTTTTTACCTTAGCTTTTTAAAGCAGCTCTGAACAGAGATTATTCCGTCACAACTAACCCTGTGAAATAACAGCTTTGTCCATTCAAAGCACACCTGTTGTAAATGGATACTTTTCCCACCTCTTTCTAGTTTTTGACCCCAAGAAACTTCTCAATAATTCAACAAACGATTTTAGGAATGAGGAGAGGTTGAAAGATTTGTGGCAATAGGATTCAGGAAGACAGGTTCTGTATTGGAGGAGCTTCTAGTCTCCAGCAAAAACAAAATGAAAATAACAACAAAAAGCAGATAAATAAGTCCCGGTAAGACATGAAGTAAGGCCATAATCGATACACATATGAATTAGTGGAAGCTGAGAGAGAGGGAAGTTACTCTCGCTGGGTTTGTGAAGTCTGGAAGGACATCGGGGAGAGGAGGAGACCACAGTTTCTCTAGGCTGCAAGGTGAGGCATCCTTTGTCCGCTACAGGAGTGGGGCGGCGTGAACACTCATCCAGGGGAGGAAGACCCTGAGCAGTATAGCTCCGAGGTGGTAGGGTCTTAGCATTTGCAGAAGACAGTGGGCAGGCGATGACTGGAGATCTAGGCTTGGGCCAAATGTTCAAGGACATAGACGTCTTTAGGAAAAGGCTCGGACCTTACCCGTTGTGCATTAAGGAGACATCGAGGTTGCTAACCACAGGTCCAACACGTGCTGCAGAAATATTCCGGAGTGCAGGAGAGATGGCGTTCTGCACTTGCACAGCATCTCTGTGTAGCTCAGACAGCAGATTGTCACCCAGGACCTATTGTTTTCCACCTCAATATAATAATAGAAATTTTAATTGGCGTATGACTGCTCAGAATAGAGATATCACTTCTCAGTTTGTCTTAAAGTTAGTATTTCTAAGTTCTGTCCAACAGGGCAGAGCTAAAGACCCAGCAGTGGTTTTAGATATTTTTCCAAAAGATAGCCAGCACACAGTGGTTTCCCTTGTGTTCTTGCTGCTACTTAGAATGCAGACCTGGGGATGATCTACTGGAGCCATTTTTTCAAAGGCCATTTGAATCAAAAGGCCAACTGCACTTTCCTCCACTTGAATGCTTTTTCACCTTTGTCAGAAATCAGGTGGACGTATTTATGGAGGTCTATTTCTGGCTCCTCTGTCATGTTCTATTGATCTATGTGCTTACCTCTCTGCAAATACCACGGTGTATTAATTACTATATCTATATAGCAAGCGTTAATGTCAGATAAAGTGATTCCTCCCTCTTTATTCTTGTTTTTCAAGATTCATGGCCCATTATAAGAAATTTATTTTATAGCATAGAATATATACACATGAAGATACACACATATGTGAAACCCATTCCATGCAAAACATATACTGATTATTTGTGATGCACTTGACTTTTTTCTAACCTATTCTGATTCATTCTATTCTTTCCTAAGACAGCGCTGGTCGCTGGTCGTGACCCAGGACACTGATTTCACAGTGCACCGGTGGGCTTCTCAACCTGCTGTTTAAGAAACACTGGAATAGAAGGGAGTGGGGAGCGGATGTTTGCCATCAATTCACTGGGCCCCCGACAGATGAAAGCAACAACGGGAAGTGAACTTGCTTCCCTGATGGTACAACACCAATGAGGTTGAGGTTGCCCTCTTCCCATTCGGTTTTTTTGTTTGTTTGGTTGGTTTTTGTTTGTTTGTTTTGGGTTTTGTTTTTTTTTTCTAACTGGGAGAAGAGCTTGTGAAGAGCATACACAACCACTTTGGAGGTGGTTCTCACTAGGAGAAAATCACCAGTCTCTAAACATAGACTTGGTTTGCTTTGAAAATGGAAAAACCACTTAGCGAGAGTTAAATGGTATTTATCAGGTTAATAGGTCAATTATTTTT
Organism: Micronycteris hirsuta; assembly: GCA_004026765.1. Classification (NCBI taxonomy): domain Eukaryota; kingdom Metazoa; phylum Chordata; class Mammalia; order Chiroptera; family Phyllostomidae; genus Micronycteris; species Micronycteris hirsuta. Next base: position 227,047 of record PVJI01000738.1, on the reverse strand, counting down.
ATTTATTTACTTATCCTCACCCAAGGACATGTCCATTGATTTTAGAGAGAGGGGGAGGGAGGAAGAGAGAAAGGGAGAGAAACATCAATGTGAGAGAGAAACATCCATCAGTTGCCTCGAGAACATACCCTAAACTGGGGATTGAACTTGCAACCCCAGTATGTGCCCTGGCCGGGAATTGAACCTACTTTTTGGTTTACAGGACAATGCTCCAACCAACTGAGCAACACCAACCAGGGTTTTTCGGTTGGTTTTTTTTTTTGAATCCTCACCTGAGGAGATGCTTAAAGAGAGGAGGTGAGGAAGGGAGAGAGAGAGAGAGTGAAAGGGAGAGAAACATCTGTGTGAGAGAGAAGCATCGTTTGGTTGACTCTAACATGACAGAGGACCGAACCTGCAGCCTTCTGTTTACGGGAGGCCGCTCCAGCCTACTGAGTCACACGGGCCGGGTGGCCAATTCTTTTACACATGTTATCGTCTTTTACTCATACACTGCTCTCGGAGATATGTATTATAATTTCCATTTTACATTTAAGGAAAATACAGCCTGGTGGAGATTAAGGGATTGGCTCAAATTTCACATCCGATAAGCAGCAGAATTCAGAATCATGCCCGTGCCATTCTCACTCCTCAGCCCCAGATCTCATGTGTGAAGCGAAACTGAGGCACCCTGTGGGGTCCCTGCCAGGAGCCACAAAGGAAGGGAATGGACTCTTTGGGATGGTTTATAAGAAAGTGCTTAAAATGACAGCGTAACACCCTACTTGGACCATGAAGCTGAACACCACACCCTGGGCTGCATGAGGCGGGGATGGCTGAGGAAGGGGGGCCCTCACGGAACAGAGGCTCCGTACCAGCCGGGACTGCTGGTTGTGCACGTGAGCAGGGAAAAAGTTTTTGTCACATCTGAGCCACGCTTATTTCGGGTTTGTGTGACTCACAATTGAATCCAACCCTAACTGATGCCATCACTGTCCTGCAAGAACAGTGGCAGAAAAATATATGTTCCACATCCATCACATAAATCCACTTTTATAAGGGAATGAAGTCAAGTTATTACCCCCAATAAAGAGGTGTTTTGCAACATGACCCAGGTTTGTTCACTGTTTGTTCACTGGCTCTCCCTGTCTCCAGTCACACACACACAGCCCCCTCCGGTCTCAGTGGGCACATGTGAGAACACGGCTTGCGTGGAGGCAGGGTATGAAGAGCCAGGGAAGGCAGAGCCTTCGAGGAGAAGGTAGGGATCGTCAAGGTCGGGTCAGCAGTGCCCTGGCCCCGACTTTGCAGTCATAAGCACGACGAAGAGCTCTCTTGTTTTCTCCTTTACTAAGTTTTCTAGGACAAGGAAGAAAAAAGACAATGGTGGGTAAAGGAAATAGAAGAAAAATAAAATGTAAACAAATTAAATTCTTCACTGAACAGAAAAGTTCAATTGAAAAAAAAGAAAAGAAAAATGTAGGATACTAATTTGAACCATAGCCCCATGTCTAATGCTTTTAGCCAAGGAAAGGAGAGAAAAGCAAAAGGAATCTGAGTCAGAGGGAAGATGTCATGGTGAGTTTCAATGGGATGAATTCCTTATTAATTCTAAAGAACACGATGCAACATGGATTTAATTATACAAGCCAACCCACCCACATTCCTCTGTAGCTTTTCACACACATGGGCTCCTGCGGACGATGAAAGGTGGGTGGGGAGAAAGGGGAAAGGAGGAAGAGCACGGGGTAGCTCAGGCCGTGGAGAAGGCGGCTCCGCTCCAGGGCGCAGGCGCGCTCAGCCTTTCCTCTCGAACTTGAAAGCCAAGGTCGCCTCGCGCCACTCACCATGACAGCGCCGAACCGTGTCAGTCTCTGCCTATCCAGTTACAGTGGCTTCAAGGACACTTCCATTTTGTTCTATATACTGCGAAGGGGAGATTATTAAAATGTTGAGGGATGGACTGAAGGAATATCACAGGAGGGATAGATAGGAGCTTAGAAAACAATCTCTCAGACGTTTTTCATTTTCCCTGGGGTGCACAGCACAATCTCACCAAGATTTTCACCAAGAACACACAAGTCTAGTAATAAAGGAAAGTTTAAATATATAAGAAAAAATTAAATTTAAATTTGTAATAACAGTTGTATATATTTAAGGAGTAAAACATCAAGTTTTGATATGCATACGTAGTGAAATGATTACTACAGTCAAATCCTCCACAGTTTGCTTTAGTGATGAGCGTACACCTGAAGTCTACTCTCTCAGCAAATGTCCGGTGCACAGTGCACTTTTATCAACTCTCGCCATCACGCTGTACCAGATCTCAGGACTTACCCATCCTGCACAGCTGCGGCTTCGTTGAAACAGCATTCTGCTTCCTCTAAGTTCTTTCTCCCTGGCACTTACCTGTGCTGCTGTAATCAACAGTAACCCATTATCTGTCCAGGCGAAGACATCCACAATTTCCCATAGCCCTCACCACATGGTTTCTGCCTGTCTTTTCTTTTCACCATCAGGTAACACCTCAGAGAATTTTAGCTGCTAGAGAGCCCCGCCAGCCACCCATGACTTTACTTAACTATCTCTGGACAGTTTTCAGCTCTTCGACTGAGGACGACTTGTTTGGGAGGGAGAACAGCGGGACGTAAAGTCATAGGGCATCAGCATCGCAGTTCAGTTGAAGACACAGTAACAACAACACAGCTCTTCCAAACAAAAGGGAGGCAGGGCAGACAATGACATGCTTTAGAAAACCTTGAAAGGTTTTAGCTGACCTCCATGAATGACCCCCAGAGCAACGCCACTCCATGGGCCCTTCAGGGTCGCTGCCGCCTCTCTGACCATTGGGAAAATGGAGAATGGGCAAAATACCACTGGCACATGGCTCTGGGAACACACGGTCTTGACCATGATCTAGGGATGTGGAAACTGCCTCCAGAACCATTGAATTTAGCACCACACCATGCCTGTTACCTCTGCACTGGCCATTAGGAGTTGGTGCCGTGCTCTACACCTCCATCAGTGGGTGGAACTGGGATGTTTGCTCAAACCGGCCATGGGGTGGGGTGGGATGGGGTTGGAGGACAGGATCTGATGCCTCCATGACCAGGTTCACACCGTTCCACCCTCTTGGCACCCTGGGAGTGCATCTGAAACCCCCATCACACGTGGAGCCCTATTCTGAAAGGAACATGCCTCTCATTCTCCAGCCTCTGCGGCACAATGGAGCAGCTTAGAATGACAGCTTTCCACCATTTTCAATCATGACCCATTTCTAAAAATTAAACTGATTTTGAGATCATCGAAGATTTATATTTAGTTGTAAGAAATAACAGAGATCCCATGCACTCTTTACTGATCGTACCCCCTCCCCATGCCAATGTCTTACAAAAGCATAGAACTACTACAATATCACAAGTAAGATATTAGGCTCAACACAAGCCACCGGTGTTATGCAGCTCTCTCAGTTTTACTTGTGTGTATGTGTGTGTGTGTGTGTGTGTGTGTATTCTCTGAAATTTTATCACATGTTTAGATTTGTGTATCTATCACCATGGTCAAGATACAGAACAGGCACTTTGTTGTGCTTAAAATCCAGGAATGTCTTATAAAGGAAGGCCATGGGCTCCCTTGGATGGTTCCTAAGATGGCTTTGAAGATGAGTTATCCTGCAGCTCTGGAAGAGTTTTGCTTTGGTAACTTTCTAGTGATAATTGTACAGCTTCCTGTAGTACAATTTATACTGAACTCCTGCCACTATTCTGATGTCTGTTTGTTTAAGATAAACCTAATTGTTATTCCTCATGGCTTCAATTCATTTTTGGAGTAATAATGATTGGCTCTTGTGCTTGAAGGGGCACAGGGGGCTCTTGGATAAGCCAGACAGGGTCCCCGATCTCAGGGGGCTCACAGTAGGAAGTACCAGTCTTATAGAACCTGCTTTCTTTTTTCCCACCTTTGTGTATGCGTAGTTCTGTTTATATTGGCCTCTACCTCTGCTCCCTCTCTCCAGCTTCCCCCTGATCCGAGGTTCTCAATGTCTCAAAGTCTTGGCCACAGTGAATCCTCTGGGCTCCCATTTACCATCACAGAGCTTCAGAGTTCATATTATTTCTCATAAGGAAATAACATTTACCGTTCTCCAAGAGCCAGCTATAGAAACTGAGAACAGAGAGAGCTCACTCCCATGCCCCAGGCTTCCGAGGGACGTGTATAGAGAGTGCAGGATGCTGGCAAGGGTAGATACTTGAAAATGCTAGCTGCCATTATCATTCCTGCCATAGAAAAAGCTTCCCTTCTTCAGTGCCCACGCTTTCTTGAATTCAAAGTTTTATCTTCCTTCAAGCTCAAAATTGCATTGTCCAGGAAGCATTCTTCTACTTGTCCCCCACAATTGCTCTCATTTCTTCCTTGACAATCATTGTTATCCTCTATAAAGTGCCCTTCTTAATTACATATTCCTTATGTCCAATGTCTTGCTTAGAACCTAATGCCAAAGGTTAAGTCCCCACAGCCTATGAGGAAGATCCGCTACCTCATTATTACAGTATTAAAGGCATTTAACAACTCTTCAGTCTGCCTTCAACCACTCTTACAGGCTCATCTCAATAACTCCTCTACATCTTGTGTTCCTTTATTGCAGGGCTGCTTGCCATTTCCTAGAATATTCCATGCAATTCCATGCATGGCTTTGCACATGTTCATTCCTAAGCCTGAAAGTATCTTCACATCTCATTGGCCAATCAAAATCTCACCTAAGGGTTACTCAAATGTCTCCTGTTCTGTGTGGTTTACCTTCCCTTTCCTGGGACCTCTTGAGAACCTGTAAGTGCTTGTGTGATGGTTCATGTCATAGTCAATTGTAATATAGTTTGGTGAGTATTTGATGCACCCACTGAAGAGTCAGCAGAAGGACAGAGATGGAGTATGACTGTGTCTCTATCTCTAGAACCTCACACAGGTGCTGAGGGGCAGAGTGGCAGAGAATAGGGAATATTCTGTGTTGAAACCAGGAAGGCACTGGGACATGATGCATGCTACTAGAGTCTTTATTAAAATGTAAACCCTCCAGAAGAAATGGAAAGATCTGAAGATTGAAGGTTGAGAAGACCCTAGGTCACAATGACACAGAAAGATCTGATCACATCACTGGGGAGGATTAGGGAGGGGCCATAGGAGGAGGTTGCCGGAGGAATGGTAAACAGCCTATGACGGGATTGGCTGAGAGCCTCTGGAGTGCATGGGATAATGGGCCAGAAGATTTAATAAAAGGCGGGCAGATACTGGCTCTCTGGCTCTCTTCTTCCTCGAGGATGCCTGGATGGTCTGCTGCAGCTGCCTGCATTTCCCAGAGGACAATGTTCTGGATGGGAAGGAACTCCCGGCACAGCCCAGAGTAGGGCTGGCCTGGCAGGGGGTGGCAGGGATATTCTCTGGGAATTCTAGAGGGGACTGGCTCTGAGGATTGTGTAGCTTTTGTATCTTATGTTGTTTTAGTTTGTAAACTAATCCTATGGAAATAAGATAACCTGAAACTAACAGGAGGAATGGTAGGGGAACTCAGGAGTTAAAGATTCTAGCCTTAATTGATAGGCTTAAGGGATTAAAGCTGTAATTAAGGAGTTAAAGAGATTAGTCTTAATTGATAGGCTTAAGTGACTAACACCTGTGGAAAGCTGTTATTCCAAAACTGTGAAGGTTTTGAATGAAGACTCCTTTCCTTGGTGACCAAACCTTTGCCTCCAGAATTTTGTTTCGAGGGTGGCGGTGGGCAGCAGGACCCATTGGCTGTTTGGGGACAACAGGATTTACAGCCTTGATACAAAAAAGTGGTAATACCTGCTGCGGTGTCTAGGAAAGTTCTGGGTAACTGGTAAACCAGATTTGAACTGGAAAAGAACTAAGGTTTGGGGCCCTATTATGGGACATTAGGTTATTTTCAGAGAAGGAAGAGACTTGAAATGAAGCAAACTCACTTTGTTACAAAGGGAGCCCATGCCCTCCGCCTGCCCCTCCTCGGTGAGCTGAGGCAACTGACACTGGGCCCGCTGTACCACCTGCAGGGAGGAACGGGTGCCCCTTGATAGGTGGGTCACGGAGCCATGGAGGCTCTGCTGATGGCTGTACCTTGGCCAAGTGACTGCCCAGCCCAGAGGTGGCAGGAAGCCTGGCAGAAACCGCAAACAGCAGGTGCCACGTCCCCCATTGGGGCGGTGGCTGGGCCTGGCTGCAGCTGAGTGTTCACTGCTGCAACGTGGAACAGGCCTGGAGGGCAGGGAAGCTGGGCAGCCTCCGGACACAGGTGGAGTCAGGGGAGTCCCCCCTCCCCACCACCCGCCAGCTGGGGTGGCAGCAGGGGAGGTTCTTATACTGAGTGCGCTGAAGGCTGGAAATGTGAATGGACAAGGCCCCAGCAGCCCAAAGCTAGAAGGATGAATAAATAGGGACTCCATGGCTCTGGGAGCTAGAAAGATAATTGGTTAAGAGGGAGAGCCTTTGCCCCCACCCTTCTAATGCCAGACTGAGGATGGGACCAGTGGAAGGCAGGCACACTCATCAAAGGAGTCAGAATGGCAGCAGGAGGAGGCCTGTCAATCTAGCCTGGGGAAGGAAGGGATTGGTTGGGAGGCGGACCCACCCAAAGCAAACGAAAGTTTAGGAAGTTAACTGGTCTTTCTGAGAAAGCACCTGGCCCATCCCACACCTGAAATGGATTCAGCCACAGGGGAAAAAAGAAACCATCTCCTGCTTATCATTTGCTGCTGTTCGGGACCAGCTCCGCTCTGCTCCTCACTGGCTGCTTGGACTGACTTTGCGTCTTGCTTGTGGCTCGCTGCTTGGCACCCGATCTCTCTTGCTGCTTGCTTGCTGCTTGGGACCTGCACTCAGGTGGTACACTGGCCTGTCCTTTCCATGGGCCACATGATCTTAGCAGTCATGTGGCTCATGAGCTCCACGAAGGAGTCTCTCTCTCTCTCACTGAGCTGGCGAAGCATTCACCAGTGTGTTCATGTGCTCTCCCACCCAGAGGCATGCAACCTAGCAGCCTCATGGCCAAGGCTGAAGAGGCTCCACATGTAGCCTCCAAGGGGGAGCCTGAAGCCAGACAGCAGCTGGGAACAAACTAAGCTACACGGATGACCGCATAGCAGCCCTCCAGAGCTCCATAGGACAGTACTTTATAGTGGAGTAGGAACTCTGGGCACTGCCTTTTGTTGCTTTCTTGCTGAGGACAGCTGGGTTTGGTCTGGACTTTTTGGAGGAGATGAGGTTTGAGACAAAAGTTCCCCATTCTCCTAGATGGTGCAGCATCCGAATAAACCTTTTTCCTTTTGCATCAACACCTGCCCCCTGAGTTTGGCTTTTGTGTCCACAGGTAGCCAAACCCCCATTTTTTTTGGTTTGGTACCAACTTGAATACCCCAGCTTCTTGGTAACTCATTTCAAATTTTTCCGTTATAGGATAACAATACACAAAAGTCCAGGTTACCTTTAAAACGTCTAGTGAACAACTATAATTACTGGGGAAACGATTCCATAATTGGAAGACCTTTGGGTGGTGGCAAACCCAACAAGAATAATGGCAGTCCCTGTGAGAACAGACATTTTAGAGGAAGCCGGAGCGGCAGAGCAGCTGCAGCTGTAGCAGTGGGGGCCAGGGGCCCTTGGGAAACCAGCCACTCTAAGAGCCACCATTGACAGAGCGCCTACTCTGAACCTGGCAAGGTGCCAGGTGCTTTCTATGCATTATGGTTGACCTTCACAACTATGACCTAAAACAGAGGCAATCCACATTTTGCAAAGGGAAACACTGAGTCTCAATGGTGGCGTGGCTTGTTCCCAGGCAGAATCTGAATTTGCCTTAGAAGCCTGTGGTCTTCCGACCACACTCTGTACCTCTCGGAAGGGGCTAGTTGAAAGGACAGGTACCCCAGGAATCTTTGCTGCATGGAGGTGGGGAAAGAAAAACTGCTGTTCTTGTTATCCACATCCAGGTCATCGCAGGCTGGCATGGTTCTCGGATATCGGGAGGCATGCAGTGAGTGTTGGTCAAATTAAAGTGAACGGAGTCTATACCGGGGCCACAGTCTAAGCCTAATGTTGTCATCCACAAGGTATTTAGGAACCTTCTTGATCTCCTCTAAAGTTTATTTTCAGCTTGCTCCAGCTGGTGGATGAAGTCCCCGGAGTCCCCTCTGAAGAAGGAGGTATCCACTAAATATCCGTCTGGTATTTCCGAGGGTAGGAGTGAGGCTAAGGAGAGCCTGTTGAGTAAAATCGGCCTCAACCAGAAGAGGAAAGAGGGATTGCGGTTATCAATGTGCTGTGGACAAATCTGACTCAGCGGGCTGGGAATCTGAAACTAATCACCACCACCACCGCCAACAAACAAACACACGCCTACTCCAGCCATTCTTTCCTCCTCTTCACTAGATCACCCACAGCACCACCTGCATCTTCCCTGTGTTTATACCAACCCCAGCCAACTGCTCTTCGCCCCCTCCATCGATCTTGTCCGCTCCACCATGGCCACCTCTGAGCGGTTACCTCCCGTCACCTCTCAGTCCCGCCATGGGCATCTGTGCTCGGTTAGCTCTCCGCCCCTCCCTTGGAACTGAGGGCAGTCCTTAACTGAAGGTACAGCAGATTCCATGGTCTACCAGGCCAGGAGTGTCCAACCCGTGGCCCTGGAGCTGCATGTGGCCCAGGATGGCTACAAATATGTCCCAACACAAAATTGTAAATTCACTTAAAACCTTTTTTTTTGCTCATCAGTTTTTGTTTGTGTGTGCTTTTCTTAATGTGTGGCCCAAGACAACTCTCCTTCCAGTGTGGCGCAGTGACGCCCAAAGGTTGGAACCCCTGGTCTGCCCCTTAGCTGTCCCTGAGGAGTCAGCCTCCAAATGTGACTTGGATTTTAATTGCACAATTCACATGTGGTTCCAGAGCTTACATTTAAAAAAATTTACAAACCTTTTCGGATAACAAATGTTTGTGACCAAAATACAGGAAGAAATCAAGTTTTAGAGTCTTTATCACAAGTTGGTGCTTGGTCCAGGGAGCCGACAGCCGGAGTGGCCCGGTGCGGCGTCCCTGTGCGGCCATCACGCCACATTACCTACGGGGGTTATTTAGGAGAGAGCATCGGCTGTGAATCCTCAGAGACTGCAATGCTTTAAACATGAGCAAAGTGAGAGACCATGAGGTTTCCTTGTGAACCCATTGTGCTGTAGGACTGGGTGTTTCCAGGACTTCAGATAACAGGTCTGAACACGGATGCACCGGGGGCTGTGAGTCACTGGAGGCTCACTTGGCCCTCTTTCCTTGATTCTGAGCAGTGCCGGCGTCCAGGGTGCCCAGGGGTGGCAGAGGGGCAGTTCTCGGAGGGGCACGGATCACACTCTCAGACCTTCTACCTGCCGTTACCCAGCCTGTCCACCTTTGTCTCTCCAGCCCTCAGCCCCTCCTCCCAGTGGAACTTACCATTCAGTGCGTTCTCTGAGCTTTTGACTTCATCAACTTTTCATTTTTATTTCCAACAGTTAGCTACTGTGTTTTACCCTCTATAATGCGCTCCCTTGTACAATGTGCAACCACATTTTAGCACTACCTATGTATAATGCATATAATGCACACCTTTATTGTTCCCTCAAAAATCTGGGCAAAAAATGAGTATTATACATGGCAAAATATGGTAATTTTTAAAACGATTCCCTAATAGTCACTTTCTACTCTGTAAGGTGAGTCCTCCATTTGCATTTAATCTTGGGCAGCTGGAAGGGATGGCTGGTTCTTGCGTTTTGCTTTCCCCGGCCCAGGCTCCGCGAGTTAGCAGGTGATCCCAGGCACGGTGGCACCGTAGTGTCTCTCGCACTTCAACCCGGCTCTGATTAAACTGTGGTTTTCTGAACAGAACATCCCTGTTCAGTTTAGCGTGTCCTCCCAGCTGTTTATGGGAGGGAGGCTGCAGACAAGAAATGAAGAGGTTTCCAGGAGGGACAAAAATGGGGAAGAGGTTCCTGAGACTGCTGGGGGGCTCACCCTCTGTTGGCAGCATCTACTTGTCCATGCCCATGGGAAGGGGCCTTGCCTGCCACACAAAAATCTGACTTTGCTCCTTCATATACTACAGTTACCACACATTCTCAGCCTAGCTCTCCTGTTTTATATCATTTCACTCAGACACCATTTCCACTCCTCAGCTGAAAGACTTTCTGTTTACTTTTACCGAATCACGTGATGTGAGATAAATGTTCGAATCCTTATTTATGGGCATTTAAACATTGCAACACTGCTTTTACAAGGCAGCGAATTGATTCCAACATGGATAAGCTACAAAGCCACAGTCGGCCTCCATCATTTGACTGCAAAGCGACAGAGACCAAAAGTCGGTTTTGCTCATAAAAAGGCAAACAATGACATAGATCTGAAAACAAATAGAACCAGAGTGTACCCAGCAGAATGCTAGTAGGGGCCACTGGCCTGGTGTCACTGGGGCAGAACACTGATATGGGGAGACCCAGAATAGACCCACGTGTTCTGAGAGCTGTCAGACAGTGGCACTGCCTGATCAGGCCTGGCCACGGTAATGACACATGAAACAAATGCTGACATTGATCAGATGTTTAGCACAGTTCTAGTGCTAAATAGCTGACCCTTGAACAACGCATGGGCAAGGGGCACCAGCCCCCACCCCCACCCCCATCCAGTTAAAATCCACATACAACTTTTGACTCCTTAAAAATTTAACTACTAATAGCCTACTGTTGCCCAGAGGCCTTACTGATAACATAAACAGTCAATTTTATGTGTATTTTATACTGCATGTTTTTTATCCTCACCCGAGGACATGCTTATTTATTTTAGAGGGAGGGGAAGGGAGGGAGAAAGAGAGGGAGAGAAACATCGATAGGTTGCGTTTTTTACATGCCCTGATCTGGGACAGAACCCAGAACCTAGGCCTCGACCAGGAATCAAGCCTGACAATGCCCATCCAACTGAGCCACACTGTCCAGGGCTATTTTGCACTGCATTTTATGTGTATCGTATACTGTATTCTTACAATAAAATAAGCTAGAGAAAATAAAGTGCTATTAAGAAAAATATAAGGAAGAGAAATACATTTATACTCTTTTTGGAAAAAATCAGCATGTAAGTAGACTCCAAGAGTCAGCTGTACATGAATTATTCATGAAATAATCGTAACCACCATTGGCACTTATGCCCAATTTACAGACAAAGACACTGAAGCCCAGAGAAGTTGTACCACTTGCCCCAGATCACACAACCAGAAAGTGGCAGAGCTGGGATTCGAACCCCAGCCCCCTTCACCAGAGCCCCTGCTGTGCTCTGTCTACTTCTCCCAGGACAGGTGTCCCTCCTGCTGCCCACAAATGCCTTCAGCAAGCCAGGGCTCCCTGTTATTCAAGGGAGTTACTGCTGTTGCCACACACACTTTCAGGACTCTTCTCACGTTGAGCCAAACCTGCCTGTTCTCATGTTAGTCTTTATTCTACCCCCAGAGCCATCTCGCACACAGTTTTGTTTTCTTTTTGTCTCCCAACAGCCTCTGGATATTTGAAGATGTCAATTGAGCCAATCAATTGCACCTGCACATTACCTCTGTGGTGAGCGGAAGCCTCTCTCCTAGGAGAACTACTATAGTGCTATAATCAAACAGCCCCCCACTTCGCCAGGCTCCACAGCCTGCCAGCAGGAATCTAAAGTTGGGTGCAAAGCACATCAGGAACTCTCTCAAGGAAATAGTAAGATATGCTGAAAATTTTTATGTAGCTATTCACAGTGTCATTTATATTATAGACAAATTACAAATAACCTAAATGTTCAAAATAAGGAGATTAGTAAATAAAGTATAATTTAACTGTGCGACTTAATATGTGCTCATTAAAATGATTGTTTTCAAGGGAACGCTTGTACACTGCTGATAGGAATGTAAATTGGTGCAGCCGCTATGGAAAACAGTATGCTGGTTCCTCAAACATTATGAATAGGGTTACCATAGGACCCAGCCATCTCTCTTCTGGGTTATCTGTCTGAAAAAATTGGAAACACTTATTTGTAAAGATTTGTGTATCTTTATGTGTATTGCAGCACTATCTGCAGTGGCCAAGACATAAAAACTACATAATTTCTTTGACCAATGATTAGTTTAAAAAGATGTGAAAAAGGTGAAGGGATTAAGGGGAAAAAACCTTATAGACAGACAACAGCATGATGATTAAAAAATAGAAAGGGGGTGGGGGAGGGAGGAGAAGGTAAAGGGGGACAAATGGTGATGGAAGGAGACTGGACTTGGGGTGGTGAACACACAATACAGTGTACAGAGGGCGTATTATAGATTGTGCACCTGTAGCCTATGTAATTGTATTCACCAATGTCACCCCAATAAATTCAATAGAAAGGATGTGGTGCAAAAATACAGTGGAATACTACTTGGCTATAAAAGTGATAAATGTTGCCATTTGTGACAACATGGGTGGATCTTGAGAGTATCATGATGAGTAAAGTAAATCAGATGGAAAAGGTAAAGAACCTATGATTTCACTCATATGTGGGATATAAAGCAAAAAAGCAACAAATGAGTAAACAAGACCAAAAGACTCATAGACACAGACAATAGTTCAGTGGTTACCAGACGGGGAGGGTGGGGGGCTGGGAGGGGAAAGGGGGTCCAATATACGGTGACAGCAGTGGACTACAGTTTGGGTGGTGAGTACTCAGTGTAACATACAAATAATTTATCATAGAATTGTATATCTGGAACTTATATAATGTTATTAACCAATGTTGCCCTCCAACACTTAATTAAAAAATTAATGTTTTCAAATAATAATTAAAAATAAGAAGTCCTCATAATAGTGTTCATTTTTAAAAGTGGAATTTAGGCCCTGGCTGGTGTGGTTCAGTGGACTGAGTACTGGCCTGCAAACCAAAGGGTCACCAGTGGATTCCCAGTCAGGGCACATGCCTGGGTTGCGGGCCAGGTCCCCACTTGAGGGTGCATGAGAGAGAGGCAACCACACATCGATGTTTCTCTCCTGTTCTTTCTCCCTTCCTACTCCTCTCTAAAAATAAGTAAGTAAAAAAAGGGGGGGGTTTAAAGCACTATATTATCTCAATTTTGAAAAAATTTAAAAGAAAAAATTAACAAATACACATATCTAAAAAAAAAACACCAGAAAGAAATGCACCATTCTGCTAATAATAAATTATGTAATATCTTTTCTTCTAAATACTCTACATATTTTTTTTCAGATTTTCCAGAATAGGCACTCATTACTTTTGAAATGAGAGGGAATATATTGTCATTGTGTTTATATATATATTTTAAAGATCAAATATGGCCAAGTATCGCCCCCAGCTGAAGTTGCATTTGAGGACTGGTGGGCGGGCAGATGGTGTTGAAATGGGCCGCTCCTACTGACCATTTTGATCCCGACACTTGGTGCTGCAGATTGTTTTGAACTCCTGGACGCATTTCAGAACTCAGTGGCCAGGGAATGGGAAGTGTAGTAAAAGAACATGAAGCCTGAATCCAGGAAACTAGAAGACAGAGCATCAAGAAGAAGAAGGGAGTGGTTCACTGTGCCAATTCTATAGCAAACACCACACTGGGCAGTTGCATTAAAATTTCACTACAAGATGGCTGCCAGCCACAGGAAGCAGACTCTCTCTGACCATCAGTACATGCAGTCCCTGCACACAGTAGGCTGTTTGTACCTAGTAGTTGAAGCCAGGGATATTTAGTAGTGGAATTATGTGTCCAACGGTGGCTGCAAAGGAGCTCATTAGGCAGAAGAGGGCTGCTCACCAAGCAGGGATTTTATAAAGGGGAATTCTTTCAACAGATGAGAACTCAATACCTAGAGGGGCCTTCTAACATTTATGTGGCAAATACTGAGTGTGAGGAAATTTTTTCTACTTTAAATTTTGAAATGAAATTACTTTGGGCCAATGAATCGTGAGACCCCAGGCTGTCGCTCACTTACCAAGCCATTTGAGGTCATTCTTGTAACCCTGTGGCATGTTTTCTCATCCATAAACTCAGGACATATCATCTGTCCTATCTACTTCACTTGTGTGTTTTAAATATTTAGGAACATTAAGAGAAAGAGAAGAGTAATGAAACTCTTCTCCTTCCCATAGGCCTGGGAGATCTAAGCCTGATTGCTACTATTTTACTAGGTTGACTTAAGTAACTCTTTTTTACATTTATAAACTGTTGTCAAAGACAACTTACATCTTCAGTTTCTTCTAGGCCAAGACAATCATTCCCTTCAGCATAATCCCCGTCACCATCTGGGCCTGGAGCAGGGTACATTTGGTGTGGAAGGGGCTTTTAAAATACATACTGACTAAGGTGATCTTTGGTGCAGTCCAGTCTGGGGGTGGTGGTGAGGGAGAGGTTCATTAATGCCTACACTTTCCAGAGGACACTGGGGCTCCAGGTCACAGGACTGACCCTGCGTGAGCTCTTGGTTTCCCAGACCCCTGCTCTTTTTGCCTCCTTATAGCCTTGTGTGCTCATGCAGGACGTGACTGTTATTAAGCAGAAACCCTCCTCGGTAAGGAAGGGGTAGAAGCAGCCTGCAGGAGGCCTGTGATAGAGCCCAGTCTCCAGCCCCACTCTGCTGAGCAAACCAGCGCTCAGGCCATTTCCTTTCCAGGAGGTGCTCCATTTCTGCGAGCACAAGAGCGGAACCAGCCTACCCCGCAGGTCCGCAGGTCCATGGGGTTGTTAAGAGGAAGAATCAAGAGGGGAGCAGCAGGCTGGGAAGTGCTCTGCACTCTAAAAGCTGCTCCTCGGTGGGGGGAGGTTTGCAGGCATGTCATCCAGCTCCTGCTCTCCAGCTCGGAGGCCCAGGACACCTGGGCTGGGAGCTGGTTCTCTCCCCACAGCCTGGGTGAAGTGCCCCTCAGAGAGGCTGGACTCGACCTCCCGTTCAATCCAAATATTTAGCTTCAAGCCTGCCTCAGCTGTGCTTTGGCAAGCAGTGTGCGGGAGGAGCAGGCTGCTCAGAGGGCCCTCCTTTGAAGCCTTGGGTGTCCTGCAGTGATGTGGGGCCCGAGCCAAGCGGGTTGAGCTTTGAGGCCAGCAGCAGCTTTGAGACACTCTGGGGGATGCTGCCTTCCTCTGAGAGGGCCTGGGGCCCAGATCCCCACAGGGCCGTGGGCTACCAAGGAGCTCTCCTCCTGGGAACAGAGCCTCTTGCACCATCCCGCTGACCCTGGAGTGGCCCTTCCCTCAGGCTTCTGCGTGCCCGAACAGCATGGGCTGAGGGTGCAGGGTGACTCTTGGCTCTCTCAGAGGGAGAGGAATTATTATTATTAAGCCCTACAGTGAGTTCTTTGGGTGCCCACTATCACCCTCAGACACCTACAAGGGGAATTTGTGCCTCTTGTCCCTGAAAGTTTAGATTCTGGGCACTATTTCTACCAGGAGTCAGGACTTCTATTAACTTAAAGCTGTGGCTGCCGATGGGTCATTTTTGGCCTGCCGACCCACTTTACCATCAGGCAAAGAGGAAAGCTACAGCGCTGACGGTTGTAATCAGTCTGATACGGAGGAGGCGCCACTGTTTCTCTAAGGGGAAGTGAGGTCACCTAGTAGTCACTCCTGGTTCTGCTATGACTAGCACTTACTAAATGTACAAGCTTCAAGGCATGGTGACCCAGGATGAGACCATCCATCTCTGAGGGTTAACCCATCTTGGGTTAACACACCAGGTAAGCTGCCTAGGCAGGGGAAGTGCAAACCAAGGGAGCAGAGGGGATAGGCCAAGAAACGTGCTAGACTAGGGACATAACGAGTCTCCATTATGCTCAAAACCGATTGCAGAGCAAGGACTGGAGTTAGTCCCACTAACCCTCTCTGGTTTGCTTCTTCAGGAGTTGTGGTCAATCAGAGTCTTCAAGGAGCTGTGCCTGGATGAACTGACCTCCATGTGAGAAGGCTGGGGATCTGAGTAGGAGAGAGGGTGAAGGTTACAGATGGTGGTCTTGTCTACCAGGACCCTCCAGCCTAGGTCAGTGCAGTGCCGCCATTTCTCTAGAGAATTATGTTCTATTGGCTGGGTGTCATCTCATCAAGGAGGTCATGTACCTCCCCTGCCCCCCAACCCCCTTTCCCATCACCCACCTCCTGCATCACTCCTACCTCAGCCCGTGACTCCCTGATGCAGAGTTGAAAAAGCACCAAGGCCGCTGTCTCAAGGTGGGACTCAGTGGTGAGAGTGAGAGTCATGCCCCAGAGTTCCCTGTGGGGTCAGGGTGAAGGGCGGACTCCAGCTGAGACCACAGCCTAGCTCAGCTCCCCTCCTGTCAAGTCCTATTACTCGTTCCTTTTCTCCTGAAAGCACTCTTGCTCTCGTCTCAGGCTCTGCTTTTTGACACCAGCCCATACTTGCCGTGCTGTGCATCAGGTAAGACCCTTTATGTGTACTACTCACAGGATCTTCAGTTAAACCTGTGAGATATTCCCATTTATCTTTTTTATTAAGCTGAGAAAACCAAGGCTCAGAGTAGTTAGATAACTTACTCAAGGTAGGACAGCTGGTATTCAAATCTGAGTCCATCTATGTCCAAAGCCCCTGACTTTCACTTTTATTGATTCCTACAGAAGAACTAGTATAGTATAGCATAGTATAGTAAGTATAGTGTATAGTATAGTATAGTATAATATGGTATAGCATAGTATAGTATATAATATAGTATAATATAGTATAGCATAGTATAGTATATAGTATAATATAGTATAGCATAGTATATAGTATAGTATAGTATAGCATAGTATAATATAGTATAGCATAGTATAGTATAGCATAGTATAATATAGTATAGCATAGTATAGTATATAGTATAGTATAGCATAGTATAGTATATAGTATAGTATAGTATATAGTATAGTATAGTATATAGTATAGTATAATATAGTATAGCATAGTATAGTATATAGTATAGTATAGCATAGTATAGTATAATATAGTATAGCATAGTATAGTATATAGTATAGTATAGCATAGCATAGTATATAGTATAGTATAGTATAATATAGTATAGCATAGTATAGTATATAGTATAGTATAGTATAGCATAGTATAGTATATAGTATAGTATAGTATAATATAGTATAGCATAGTATAGTATATAGTATAGTATAGCATAATATAGTATATAGTATAGTATAATATAGTATAGCATAGTACAGTATATAGTATAGTGTAGTATAGCATAGTATAGTATATAGTATAGTATAGTATATAGCATAGTATAGTATAGTATAATATAGTATAGCATAGTATAGTATATAGTATAGTATAGTATAGCATAGTATAATATAGTATAGCATAGTATAGTATATAGTATAGTATAATATAGTATAGCATAGTATAGTATATAGTATAGTATACTATAGTACACCTGTATAGAAAAAGTGGTAAACCCTGTTGCTGAGGAAATAGCCTGGATAAGGAAATTGAGGAGATTTAGAAAAGGGAAAGCTGTGGACAGGCTCTAGAGAGGCAAGACTCGGGTGTTAAGCCTCTGATGTGCTATCAGTTAAGAGAGCATCTTAATTAGGCGACCTCCTAATCCCCAAATGTACCCAATCAAGGCTGTAGAGCAGGGGTGTCAAACTCATTTTAACCGGGGGCCACATCAGCCTTGAGGTTGCCTTCAAAGGGCCGAATGTAATTTTAGGACTGTGTAAATGTAACTACTCCCTAACTAGGGTCAAGGAGCTCGGTGCTGCCGCCAGGTAGAAACAAGGTGCCAGACTGGATAAAACAAGGTGGAGGTCCGGGTTCGGCCTGCGGGCCTTGTGTTTGCTGTGGAGTGAACACCAGACACAGAGCATGGAAAGTTCCTACAGGTGCAGGCAAGTTAAACAAAATGGCCCATGAGGCCCCATCCAACCCAGTACCTTGAAGATCCTGAGAAGGATTCTGTGGCTGTGTCTCTATTGCTTAGTCCCATCTGGATCCGTCCGGCAGCCTTGAGTCTGAGAAACTGCACAGCCACCGGCTCAACCCTGGGCCAGTGCTCACAAAGGAAAGGTTCTGAGTGCTCTGTCTCGGATGGAAATCTCCAAAGACACAGAGAGGGGGCGCTGACTCCACCTCAAGTGCACCATGTGTGCGCCCAGTTTTCCTCCATCTACACATGGAGGGCACCGCAGATCCTCCCTCGTTCAGGGTTTGGTTCAGCAGCGTCAACGCTAGTAACAGTGGTGTTGACGGTGATAACGATTCTTACCGTGTGCCAGATGCCATTCCAAGCAGTCTGTTACACACTCATTTCATTCTTATCCCCACGAGGTAAGCAGGTATGGTTACTGATGCATTTTAACAACGAGGAAATGGAGGCACACACTGGTTCGGTAATGTAGGTCTTCCATGAAAGCCAAGCGGATTCTCCAGGGGCTTCGAGACGTGCGATGCGGCGCCAGATTGAGCGCAGAAGCAGAGAGGAGCGCCAGCCTTCTGCTATTACACGAGGTACTGAACATTTTGTCTTTTCTCATTAACGGCTTTTTAAAATACTATAGTTATTTTCATGAAATATGTTATTTTTGTGAAAGTGTAATGAGTTTATTATTTTTAAATGAACTAGTAAACAAACATTTCAAACGGTTCTCAGTGTTAGTTTCTGATATGTTAAAACTGATAGATATGAGTAATACCAATTTTTGAATTCCTCTATAACTTCTAAGAGTATAAAGGGGTTCTGAAACAAAAAAGGTTAAAAAACCCTTAATTTATTCCATTTGTTAATCAAGAATACATCCCCATCTTCTTATCTCAGCAAAATAGAAGTTAATAAATAAAGTCTACAGCATCTTCACTGGTGTCTGGCTAAATGCAAACGCATCTGTGTCCTGAGTATTAACCAGCTTGCTTGTTACTTGTCCTTCAAGAAGAATGTTTTGTTTTCTGCCCAGGGATGTCCTTCCCCTAAACAACTAAATACTTACTGAAGGTATTGAGAGGAGTTGGCACTTACTGAGAATGCTCCCCCTGCATTGGGAACAGAGGGTGCAGAAACAGGAGGGACAGTAGCTGAGATAGGAGAATGGGTTCATCAGGCTGTGTAAGAGGTGAAGGGCTCTCCTCTAGGCCCACAATGACCTTGGCCACAGTGGAGGGGCAGGAAGCAGAGAAAGTTGGACATTCTTCTCTCGAATGGCCCTGTTTTGTTTCATCTGTCTTGGAACTGGTTGTGAGCAGGGGATATGTTGTAACTAGATCTCCACCATCCCCTCGTTTGGAGTAGCCAAGACTTAGGTGGACCTCAGCTTAAGATTCTGATTGAGAGAAAATGGGGAATCATTTGGGGAAGCAAAAGCACTTGAAAACAAAAAGTGATTTGATCCAAAGATACATAAAAGGGGCATTGCTTTATTTTCTATAGCTGGGCATTTTCTCAAACCTTTCTATTGAGATGAATTCCATGAATAGATCGATGTTTGGGGGGGAAAGTACCCACCCACCTCAGTGGTTGCATACTTAGAAGCATGATTAAATGATTAAATGTGGGGTCATGTGTTTAATATTTTCCAAGGATATATTTACCAGTGTATCTGTAAGGGCTAGAGCAATTTCTGGCACATGTAGGTACTCAGAACATACTTGCTGAGTGAAAAGAAGGAAAGAAGAGAGGAAGGGTGAGGGAAGAAGGAAAGAAGGAAGGAGGGAAGAGAGGGGTTTCTTCTTTCTGGCTGACCAGCTTTAGGGCTTATATGTGTGAAAATGCATTTGGGCTAACTGGAGCTAGGAGAAATCTATTTTCCCCACTAAACTAAAAAACCCAAGGCATTTCCCTTAAGGGAAGACCTGTATTAATGGAAGGGTAAAATGTTTCTAAGAAAAATGATCCTATGAGCAAAAGCGTGCACCCATTTTTCACTAGGGAAACATCGGGTTTTTTACCTTGTAAATTCAGAAATATGAAATTCTCTGAGTGTCTCTTGGTCTGGTGGCTGTTTCCTTCTGCTGCTTCTGCACCATCACTGAGTCGCTTTGTATTCTGGCCCCTCCTCTCCTAAAACAGTCTGCTTCTGCCTGCTCCTTAACAACAGGAGTTGAAAGGAAATGTGTGGATTTAGAAAAAAAATACACATATATATACCCCAGAGCTACCTTTAAATGCACTTTTCCAAGGCATATCAAAATATCCTTGGAATTTGTTGTGAAAATTTGACCACATCCTAGTTAGCATGAGGTTAAAATTAACTGTAACATGTGTTTTAGGGATCTCAATTTGCAAAATATTAATAGAGTTCATGGGCAGTTAACTGCAATGAAGGGAGGAAATGAAGTTTATAGTGCAAGACCCTGGGGATTACAGCCTTCCCTACCCCTGAGCACACTCATATCCCAGAACACACGTGAGGTGAAGAAAGCCATAAAGCGAACGTAGGAGGAAATCTCAAGGTTAACGTAATGGACCTCTTTCTCCTCCCTCCGGGGAGGGCTTGCCATGCCTTAGCCATAGCCTCACCCAGGCCTGGCCTCTTCCTGCTCATGCAGAAACACTATGACTCAGCCAGTGCTGAAACAACAAGGACCCTCAGTAAGACTCGTAGCTGTGGGAAGGTCAGGAGCGAGGCCTGACCCAGCCTTTACCAGTTCTCTGCAATGCCATTTTTGCTGGGCTTGGATTCCAGTTGGACGGCTTAGTCAAGAGAGAGTCATGGAAGATGTCCTGGATGGTGAGTCAGGAGACACGGATTTTTCCTTCCTCTGCTATCGACTCTCCTGGGACCTTGAGGAAACCGCTTCTTCCTCTGGACCTCCCTGCTCACCCAGAGCAACAGCGGGGCTGGTGGTCTACAGGGGTTCTCTCTGCTCTTCAATCTGTGGTTTAACGTGACTCCAACTCTTATCCATGGGCTTTTAAGGAAACTCTGCTAAGTAATTACTTACTACATGATTCCGTTACTAGAGCCAGAAGAAGTCACCACAAACTAAAGTAGTCCTGACAGGGAGAAAGGTGGGCTTCAGTTCCGACTCACGGTAGGAGTCTAGTGACTGGAGAGGAGAGAGGCCAAGGGGAAGGCTCTGGGTGAAGAACCGAGGTGTGAAGACACAGGCTGTGATCTCTGTGATCTGAGACAGTGGGGAGAGCAGAGTAGTTGGAGCAGGTTGGAGGAAGAGAACCACAGGGACCTTCCTAGGACTTTATGTGGGAAGGAAAAGCTCTTCTGGGGCTGTCTCTGGGGCCACCCTCAGGGATATACTTCCATGTAGTGTGTCAAAATCTGTGGCTGACCTAGACCCTTTGGGATGAGGGTTCTTCTGGTCTCACTTGCCCACCTAGTGCACTGTAGCTGAGACTTGACCCTCTCATTGCATTGGCAGGTGTCCTTGCGTTAGTTCACTTTCACATTAGCTTCCACACAGGCCTGTGTTGTGCTCGACTTCTGCTTGAAGAATGGGACCATTGTTTTTTTTTTTTGGTGGCAGGGGAGATCCTCCATGGAAAGGGTCTGGACTGATGACTTTCCAGGGTGCTGGTGTAGGAAATCTTTTATCCTTTGCTTTGTTTCCCTCTTCAGATTATTAGGGCTCCATTCTCTGAAGCTTCAGGGGGATTAAGAGTACCCAGGATGGAAATCTGTCCTGCTCATGACATAGGTTATCAGGAGCCTTTGACCACTTCAATCTTCAGGCCAGCAGAGCTTAGCATACTGTACATCCTTGTCAGGATAAGCTGACTTGGTTTGATGGTCAGGCACTCTCACTGCATTTTCACAATGAGATCTGAGGCGTGGTGCTTCCCTAGGTAACCCTGCTGCCATCTCTACTCCTTCTGACCTTGCCCATAAGACTGAGATCTAACCTATCTCCTTCTTCTCTTATCTTCTCTTCCCTTCCTCCCTCTTTCTTTCCTTCTTTCTTTCTTCTTTTTCTTCTCTCTCTCTCTCTTTCTTTCTCTTTCTCCCCCATCCCTTCTTTCCTCCCTCCCTCCTTTCTCACTAGATTGTCCATTTATAATAAAAGATTATAAGTTGGGAGTAGCCAGGTGGGAGATATGCATAGGAGAAGGTATGGTAAAGGATACAGACATTCCATGCCCTCTCCAGGGATGCTGCTCTCCCCAAATCTCCACATGTTCACCAGCCTGGAAGCTCACAGAACCCTGTCCTATTGGATTTTATGTAGGTTTCATTACATAGGGTTGATTTTAAATCCTTAGCCATTGTTGATTAATCCAACTTCCAGCCCCCCTTCCCTCCCCCTCTACTTATATATTTTTAGTCATAACCCCCCACTTTGTTCAGTGCCCAAGGCCCCCCACGGGATCACAGCTCTGCCAAGAATTCAGCCCATTTATCTAGGGTATCGATATCCTGCCTTCTGTTTGTCAGAGCCTGGATTCTTTGCCTGACTGATAGACGCTGTAGCAGGGATCACCTTCTGAACTCCAACCAAGGCTGGTACACAGCCTCGCACACTCGGTTTCGTAGGTCCGCGTGTGCTGTGTGCTCCCATTCCCTGAGCATCCATCACACATTGTTCTGGCTTAACCTTGATTTCTGGCCCTTGGCCCTTGATTTGCAAGCAGTTAGAGAGATGGTGGTCCCACTATTGTTTGTTGTTTGTTATTAAGATCTCATTTTACTCTCATTAAAAATCTTCTAGAGAAAGAATTTCATGAGGATAGTTCATAGTCTTTATGGGAATTATTTGATAACCAGCTGATAAAAAATTTTAGGCTTATAATCAGTCATTGTGGATCTTTAGAACAACGAGAACGAGAAGGGAATATGTGAGGTTTGTTTGTTCCTGTATTTGCTTGTTCTCATCAAAGTCATCCTTTGCACAAACATTGTAGTTTAATTGTGCACACCCTGTGCCTTAGTTTATCTACATACAGTCCCTGGCCAAAGGTAATTTGTTTTCTAAACAGAATGTACAAGTGTCTGAAGCCTCAGAGTACATGCTCTGCTCCCTACTCTCACCCTGAGACCTTGTCTTTCTCAGCCAAAGGCAAGGGAACTCTCAGATGGCCCAGACCCGCCATGTGTGGGACTTACCATTGGTTCTTGCCCACCAGTCCTGGGCTCCAAGGAAACTGGGGTAGATTTTAAGTATCCAGGAGTCTACTGGATAGCAGGTCTTTTCAGCTCCCAGAAGTGTGCTGATCACAGGCTAAGCCCCGCCTACCATGCCTCACCAAGCAGAACGATACTCTTGATATCATGGAACTAGTCAATTCTGAGTTAATGGAACTCCTGGGAGCCTGTGACCTGGACCCCAACCACATCCACTGAGATCCTCTACATCATCTCTTCACTCAGGGCACACCCAGCTTTTGTTCCTCCAATGGGCCCGAGCTGGTTGAGTCCTACAGTTTAGGGTTCCTACCGAATTGGTTATGATCAAGGCAAGATTCTCATCCCTTCTGCTCACTCCCAGTCCAATCAGGGAGGCCATCTAGGAGACCCGGTGCATCTAGGGAAGATCGCCTTCAACCCTAAGTAAGTCAGGCCTGGCCTCCCTTGCACAGGTGAGACTGTGGGAAGGATTCCTTCTGGTGTAATCCCCAAGTCCTTCACGCTTTCTGCTCTTCTAGCAAATTCCTATAAGCAGCCCAAATTCCTCTGAAGGGTCCCACAAGCACCGAGGTCCTGAAGGCTGTGAAGAAAACCAGTCTTGGAACTGCCGGGGGTATTTGCCTGCTGAGCAGGCTTAGCAGAGGCATGTTGCTAGGTAGTGTCCTCAGAACAAGGAGAGACTTGGATTTTTCTCATTTGGGACTGATTCAGAGGCCCCTGAATCATGGGGTAAGCATTGCCTTTGTAATAGGCAGCTCCGGCCTGATTCCCCGCTCTGCCACGTACCAATTCTGGGGCCATGAGCCCTTTTCTTTCTCTTATCCTGATAATTTCATCAATTAACTGGGAGTAATAAATGCACCTCGAGGAGTTAATATGAGAATTAAATGCAGCCATGGCTATAAAATCCCTCAATAGATGGTAAGGGCTCAATATACTATACAAACTATTTACTACAGTAGAGGAGAGTTAAAGCAGGTTTCTGGATTTTCTTTATCATCCTCTCTGTATCTGAGAGATTCAAAGGGTGCTTATGTAACCAGGGATGGGGCCTAGTTACCTTCAGGAAAATTTATAACGAAACATATTTTTCTTATGAGCTTCAGCAGAGCTATGAGGAATAACAGTCCCCAAGTTTGCACAAGAACAAAAGGCTGAATTCAGATGCTGTTGGTCTTGCAGACAAGTTGAGTACCCTTACCACACCCCCCCCCACATATGTGGTGGCTAGAACATGCACATGTGCACACGCACACGGCCGCAAGACCACACACTGACGGATTTACATGCGAAACTCCCAGTCTGAGCCTGAGCTGCTGCCTCTGAGCTGTGGGCCAGTGTCCCTAAGCTCTCGAGCTGTGCCCAGGGAGGGGAGACTGATGCGTCAGGCTTGTTGAATTCTGACTCGTCCAATCATTCAGATGACCCCCTGCGTTCCTTTACAAGGCATTTTTGGCATTTTTGTCATGGGGCTTGGAAATCATGTTTCACCAGGAATAAATCGAATCCCACCCCAAAGGACTAGAGCTCAGTTACAAACTCAGAACTGAGGAGGTCAGAGGGGGTTCTATCACAAAAATCACTAACCTCCTTTCCTCAGCGAGGCCAGACTTGTTCTGGAAGAAACAGAGGAGTTTAAAAGTCAAGCACAGCAGTTTCTAATATTTTTCCTCTTGACTTTACTTAATTAGTGTTGACTAGCTTAACGAAGCAATTAAGGGGCTTATTTGCTTTTTTAAATCACATGTGAAATTTAAGAAACCTTGAAATAAAAGAAATATTTGTCCCCAAGATCTTACCCCACAAGGGATATCGGTTTGAATATTCTCCAACCACTAGAAAGTGAGAACAACCGGCCCTGCTCTCCGAATCTGGCCCAAGCAAAACAGAAATCTCAGTAGCCGGCTGGGCAGAGAGCACCCTGGAGGGGTTGGCTGCTGCTGAAGTGCATGTCCGGACTTCCATGGAAAACAACAATGATCATTAGTTTTTAATAATAATTAACTTCAACAATAATGTGAAGAATGATATCTCTCATTTATGGATGACTTAGGTGCTAACAGTTATGTTGTATGCTGTTCATATATCATTTCAATCTAAACCCGCCCCTCCCCACTTCCTACCTGAGTGGGAAATAGGGGCTCGGAGAGGCTAATTGTCATGCCCAGGTTCCCACACCTGGCAGGGCCTCAATTTAATCGTTTCTGGGGCATTTACTACCAACTCTTGGGATAATTCTTAACCCTGAGAATTGTGGCCCAAGTACACTGAAGATTATTAAATAATTAGATTTGTATATTTTACTTGCACTTATATAAATAGCACATATAGAGTATTATGAAAATTAGCCTTACAAATTTTTAGAATTAGATAATCCAGTTATCTACATCATAACCTTATATACCGTATACTATGTATATAATATGCTAATCATATCACTGTATCATTTTTATCTTAAATTACTCATTTAAATAAAATAAAGTTGTATATAATTATATGTAATTATATGAATAAATTAATAGCTAATATGTATTAATATAATTAATAGATAAAACAGGATACATGATATATGGCATATACATGATACTGATTATAATATATAAGCCATAATATAATGTATGATATATAGCCTGGGTGGTGCAGCTCAGCGGATTGAGTGCAGGCTGGGAACCAAGCGATCCTGATTTGATTCCCAGTCCGGGAACGTGCCTGGGTTGCTGGCTGGGTCCCTGGTGAGGGCCATGCGAGAGGCAACCACACATTGCTGTTTCTCTCCTTTTCTTTCTCCCTCCCTTCCCCTCTGTCTAAAAATAAATAAATAAAATCTTAAAAAAAAGTAATGTATGATATATAAACCATATGTAATATATGATATATAATATTTGCATACAATCTATAATACATAATATATAATGTGTGGCAATTATATCTTTACTAACTATATACAACTGTTTATAAAAATCATATAATTTGATAAATAGTGGTTTAATAAATAAATTACTTATTTTAATAAGTAAATACTTACAGTATAATATCTTACATTATTATCTAATAAACTGATCAACAAATTAGATTACTAAATAATAAATTAATAAATGATTAATAAATTGGAGTAGCCATAGTCTAATGTAGTGTCTCTTGCTGTGGCAAAGTAAGATACACCGACCACCATATGCTAGAAACAGTGCTAAGTGCCTTACACACCACTCCTTTAAAACTCCCAATGAGCTGGCAAAGGTAGGTGCCATTTGGGAACAGAAACTGAGGCTTAGATGAGCTAAATGCTTTCTTGTGTTTTGTTTTTCACTTTTACAGAGCAAGTGCAAGAGCCAGGATTGAATCCTGATTTTGTCTAATTCCAAAGCGTAAGGTCTTTGTACTCTATTGGTTAGATGGGTAAGTGGATAAGAGAAAGGGACAAAACAAAGGAAGAAAAGGGAAATCACACCTTAATTCTTGCCCAGTACGTGTAGTACAGGACAGCGTGGCACAGGTCAAATTTTGCTGATACAACAGAAAAGACAAAAGAAGCCTCCCTGGGGCCAGTCCAACCATTCCCACGGCCTCTCCGTTGTTCATCCTGCTGCCCCCCCCCAGGGTGCTGGGGGAGCGGGAATGATATGGGGTGTGTCTCATGGCCCAGGTCCTGATGCTGGCACGTGCCGGCTGGCTGCCAAGTCCCTACCAGTGTGACCCCCTCTCGACCAGAGTCTGCATACTCATGGCACTCCCTTGCATTTGGTCTGTTTCTCCTACCTCTGGGATTGCAGCCTAAATACTTGGCATTGGAAAGACTGACAGCTCCAAGACAGATTGGCAGGACGTTCCAGATGAGTACTGAATCAACAGCGCCAACAGGGAGAATAAAACATGTGAGCCTGGGGAGATTTCTTAACTATTTACCGAACAGGGGGGATTGTTTATTTTCTAAATATCTCCCAAAGAGTCCATTTACGAGCTCCATTTACCACTTCAAACAGGCACGCTGGCACAGACATGGCATTGCAGATAAGACGATGACTAATGAATGGTCTTGCAACAGGTTTCAACACCCAGAGCTACAACTACTTATATTTTTCTCTTAACCGCCAACATTTTCAAACACAAACAGGCTTTTAAGTATTTTTGTTAATACAGCTAATAGTCTTATCTTGTTCCTGGCACTACTTCCTCTTCTTGAAAGGGTTATAAATAGGGTATTCCACTTGGCAAGGGTCTGGTCCGTGGCATTGGAGAGACAGTTCTATACTTACTGCAGCAAAACAGCACATAATTGGGATATTTTCCCCCAAACCCTCCTAACATTTACCCTGCCATGTGCATACTTTTCACTTGACTTCACTCTGAAAATTGCCTGTTCCTCTGATACATACCAGAGACTTGGCTGCTTGGACATTTGGAAAAAAAAAAAAAGAAAAAAGAGCAGAACATGAACGAAAGCATTCTTCCCATTTCTGATCCCAGGCATTTAATACTTGCAATGGCACAGCCATTTGTAAGAATGATTTAAGGTGGCTTCCTTTAAGGTCCATTTAAATGTTAAGATCTTAGGATTCTGTGACAGGAGGAACAATTCCAGCAATAACTAACATGTTGCTACTGATAATCACTCCGTTGTCCTTAGGTTTACGTAGTCGATAGTCTGAGTTCATATAAATATACAGCAAACAACACTGATGCCAGATCGTAGCCTTTTGTTTGTTTGTTTGTTTTGGTAAGAAAACTCCAACGTGAGGCTTAAAGACACACATAAAAATTAAAACTGAGAATTTGAGCTAAATCCCTTTCAAAAGTTCTGCTGCCAATATTTCAAAGAAACGTTAGACAACTTGAATGAGATTAAGATGCTGGAAAACAATACCCCTGGATGTTCAAGAATTTTCATTGTTGTGAGGCAGAGACGGCATAAGATTGTAAATTTCCAGAGTTCCATCTGGAGATTTATAATCTTATGCCTCACCAGCAGATCTTCACTTTTCCTTCAGGTCTACGAAAAAAAAAAAAAAAAACCCAAAATAAAACTAAAAAAAAAATTGTTTCTGGCAATAACCGCAGGGTTTATTGATGAATGGCAAAGAATGTCTCTAAGACCACCGGGGAGGCAGAACACAGACAGTCCTGGCCTGGAGAACTGGAGAAACACCCTCCGTCGGCATCAGGCGTGTTTAGCCACAGCGCCATTTGCATGAATGTCAAGGAAAAACTACCCAGCTTCCCAATCCTTCTTTCTGAAAGTCGGTGAGTTTTGCTCATATCCTTGGATAGCAGAAGCAAGGCCAGGTCATTCAGTGAACATTGGCCTGTGAGACAGTGCACGAAGGGATTTGGTGCCAACTCGTCCTCAACATGCCCACTCGTGAGGATTCATCACCACCGAAACTTTGTGTGACTTGCTTGAGAAGCCAGCCGAGTGAGTCCCTTTGCAGCTAAAATGCAGTCCTACGGGTGCTTGACTGTGTGGCGTCGGTGCATCGCTGTTACCACTGTTGTGCTTTTCTTTTCGCAAAGTATTGTTGGAAACGCACTTACCAAGGTCAGCACCAGTTTTTACTTGCGGTTTTGATATTTGCATCTTAAATCTTTGGGGGGATCGACTCTTTACAGTCTGGGGGAGCCTGGCTTCCTGTTTTTGTTTTGATAATCCTTTTAACCATAGACTGAAGGAGTGGACACTGGCTAGTTTTACATACTACCTTATCTGTAATTTAAGAATCTAAGGAAGCTGAAAGAAGAATATTATTTCTTATGGGTTTTTAAAAAATACGGATAATGTGCTTGATAAATCAAGTTGGGGGTTTAAATTCCTAGTGCTTTAGAGATAGAGAAAGATTTGGGGGAAAATAAAGCAACACGCACACACATGCAAGTCAATACATTTGTTTAAGGCTTACTTGGTTATACTTGCTGTGTTTAAGCCACTGAATGGTAACTACCTCCGCTCTCGCGACTGTAACATTAAAACACAGGTATAGTTGCGAGTGTCAAAAAGACCCCAGGCACAATAAATTTTGTGTAAGACATGGTTATGGCTACCAGATATTGACTAAGAGATGAAAGAATAAGTATCATTTTGATGCTGGTGGAGCTTATAGTTTTGGTGAAAAACAAACTTTTATTATACAAATGAAACGAGTGTGAGCAATTGCATTTTGAATGCTGTGGTTCACAAATTCAGCAACTACCGTATATATACCCTGATGTCTCCTTTATTCTTTCTTCCAGTTTCTCCACCTTACTTTTCCAAATGCACTGTCCATCCAGTTCCTTCAATCAGCAAACATCTGTTTCCCCTGGGTGAACCTAGAATTCTGTGATCTCCTCAGAATTCTTCATCATTCAAGGCCTCCTTGTGCTCTGTCCAAAATGGCAGCCCCTAGTCACATGTGGCTTTTAAATCAAAATAAAAAATAATTAAAATTAAATTAAACTCCATTTTCAGTTTCTAGGTCACGCCAACCACTTTCAAGTGCCCCACAGTCCCATGTGGCCAGTGGCTACTGTATCAACAAGGCTGACAATCAAACACTTCCCGACATCTCAGAAACTTCTGCGGGGCAGCGCTGCCTGAGAAGCTGGTTCAAATCTTGGTCACCAGCCTCTTCTCCCCGAGGTCCCCGTCAGGCAAGCGACCGTCCGATAATCCCAATGTACATTGTCTCCTGCAAATACCCTGAGCTGTGCACACTGCGTCTTTGCTCTTTCCCAGGCTTGGAGGCCTCTTTCAGAATTGTGGTTCAAGGCCTAGAGGAAGGAATTTTATTTTCCTAAGGAGCCCTTTCTGATCTTTCCAATAAAAGTTCTGCTTCTGCGGAACCCCAGACCCTGTATCATGCCTCACCGCCCACTCACTTCACCCAGCTGCACAGGGAAGTCTCCACAGGACACATGTGCGCCGCTACCAGGAGGGTGGAGAGAGGGCATGGGTTCTCATCTTATATTTCATGATCTCTGGTTTTTGTTGCTGTGTGTGTTTTATTTTATTTTTATTTACAATATGCAAATATGGTTCTGTTAACAGCATAAAGGAAGAAGAATGGTTGCTGCCTTATTGTACTGGAGAAAATCCTGTTATTAAAGTCTGATTTTGCCACTTCGCCTTCTGCGTCTGAGTTAATTATCCTCTCTAAACCTCGGAGTTTTTTTCTCTAAAGCGTGAGAGTAGCAATACCACACAGGGTGTAGTGCATATCACTAGAGAGGTGATACATGTAAAAGGGCCTCTTGAAAAAAAAAGAGAAAGAAGTCTCATACAAATGTGAGGGATTATGCTTCCTGCAAGCTTCCAGAAAAGAAGGGTGTGGAATAGGCAGAAACACATGTTGCCCTGGCCTCCGCACAAGCCGCTTTATTCTGACAAAGCCCAGCCGACTGATAAAGTTCCAGTAGGCTCTTTGTGAGTTATCCACGGGGTTCTCTTTTTATCTCACAGAAATATTTATATATCTATAAGTATCTATAATATTTTTTTTATTCCACCCTCCTCAGGATGCAGTTATGGCTATTGAATGTTTACTTTGCAGGCATTCCTTCTCCCTTTGAAGAAATCCACAGAAGAAAGAGAAAAATGCTGACAAGTTTTCAAAGCCATGATTTACAGGAATGGTTTCTGAAAAGCAAGTGGACAACATCCGAGTTCATCATCAAATAATATTTCTAAAGCACCCTCTAGTGCCTGGCCACAAGCCAGATGATTCAATGCCCGGAGAGGCTGCAGACTTTTTAAAGGAAAACGGACTCTCTTGTTGGCTCCTGGGAAACAAGTCACATTATTTAGGATTCTTTAGGGCTATCTCTAAGTATTAAGAATGGATCACTTTAGGAAAATGCAATACAATTAGAAACCCTAATGCTATGAAATACAATTCAGATCCCACTTTGAAATAGATACAAAGACTTCAAAGACCAAGTCAAAAAAAATTATACCAGGAAATAGAAGAATTTGAAATCTATGTAAATCTCAGGGCGGGAAAATCTGTTCTGTAAGTGAAAAAGTTTTGAGCCTGAGGAAAGGTAAGTTCTGCAAGAGTACGCAGGTGTCATCGAGTAGGAGTGCTAGACACGTCCACACATCTGACACACACATCTGATTGCACTGTGACTCTTAGGAGCCTGCAGTCCTCACCCAGAAGACTCTCACGTGTTGTAGCGAAAATGCAGCCTGCAGATCCAGAAGTCTCGCGATCTAGGGTCGACACCACCATGAACTTGGCTACGTGATTTGGAACACATGGTGTAAGATTTATGAGCCTTAGTTTCTTCACATGTAAAATAGTGATAGCTCTGCCAACTTCATGGAATTGTTTAGACTTTAAAGGATTAAATAAGATACAATGGACTAGTTCCCTGAACATAGTACTTGCCTCCAAAATATCAACCTTTTTCCAGTTGTCTGATTCTTGGAGAATCACTGATTCTATAATATGCATTCAGTATGACTCTTGTACAAATCTCTCAAAGCTCAAAGGAAGTTTCAATTTTCCCTCATCTTATCATTCCCAAAACTTTGAGGATGATGTTTTATATTATGGTATTGAAATAGTAGAATCAATTCCTGCACAGGTTAATTGACTTTACAGATACATACCCGATCATTGATTGAATGATTGATTGAATACATGATTGAATCATTCATTCATCCACATAATTCCCAACTCTCAAATCCAGAATGTCCCCTTTACTTATTAATAGGATGAACCAGATGCTTTTATCATATACGGAAGATCTTTGTAGTCAGATGCATAAAGATACTGAATCACTTTAAGAAGTCACTTTGAAAGTGACTTTTGAACACAGAACTGGCCTTGTTCAAGCAAATTATATTTCAAAGTTTTATTTGCGGGGTTATTTATTACTGCGTGGAATCTCACTCCTGCTGCTAGGGTCAGAGAAAGCGGGGACACAGGTGCCTATTTGCACAAACATTAAAGAGTCTTGTAAAATGAGCTTCAGCCTTTTAAGTTACTGTCTTTTCCTTTATAATAACAATCTCTTCCATTTTACAAGGTCTATATTATTTTTAGGTAAGAAAACACTGTAGAGTTCATGTTTTATTGTTCCTTGCAGTTATATAAATTATATTTGGCCAAAACAAATGTAATTCCTACTGTGTGAACTGGGAATCCAAAATGTTGATTTTCCTCCAGTTATAAACAATGTGAAGCTATGTTATACCGGCTCACACTCTTCCAGAGCAGAGAAAAATATATAACTCAGTTTTAATAACAAAACTGCATATATCATTAAAGTTTCCTACTCCACACAGAATGTCTCATATTACCCTGCCCAGCAAGAGACATCCTTTGTGCAGACCACAATAGGATTCTAAAATAGTTTTTGATTGAATGGAAAACATTTTAGCCATTTGTTAGTTTTTGTTGTTTAATGTAATGCTTCGATGCTCATGGAAATTCTGCTGTGTCTTTGTTAGTCAATACTAAATTTCTTCTCACTAAATGCAAATGCCATGGGTTTTGTAAACACCAAGGTCTGGGAACAGCCATCAGGACCCTGTCCACACTATTACAGGAGTCTTCACATTGAAGCAGGATGTCTGCTCCTTTATAACACCAGTGAACCGCATTCATACATGTATTATATCAACTTCAAGTTGTATTATAGTGATTTATTTGTAAGCTCACCTACTGAAATAGACTTGTATGTTAATTGCACAGGGTCCAGACTACATTTGCTTCGCATTCTTGGACCTTGGGCCAAAGCTTATTACTGAGTTGGAGCTCTAAAAATGCTAATGAAGAAAAAAATGCTGAAAAGACTATCATGAAATCATCTATTTACCCACACACTTGTTCTTCTCAGAATAAATTTGAAATGTAGGAGATTTAGAAATGTAATGACCTTTTACAACATTGAAGGAAATGAGGAAAGATTATTTTCTTTATTTAAAAACATCTTAGATGGGATTGGCTAGTCTAGCTTCCTTATTTCACAAATGGAGATGTGAGGACCTGTGAGAAAACAAAAGCTTCTTTGCTCTTGCTAATGTCACAAAACTGGAGACAAAACTGATTCGAATTATGCTCCCAGTGTTTGTCTGATACAAAATAACACATAGTAGTTATAAACATTTTGACAAGTTCAAAAGTACATAAAGAAGCCACCATGCATATGAAAAGATACATGATATTAAAACTTAGAAAAATGCAAATCAAAGCCACCACAATGAGATATCACCTCACAATTATTAGGATGGCTAACATTAAAAAAAAAACAAAAAACCAGAAAATAACAAGTGTTGGCAAAAATGTGAAGTAATTGGAATTTTTGTGTATTGTAAAATGACAACTGCTATGAAAAACAGTATTGTGATTCCTCAAAAATTTAAAAATAATATTTTAATAAAATTTTCTGTACTATTCCTTGAAAAATCCTGCTAGAGTTTTGCATAGGACTATACAAGTTATTACAAATTTGTATTAAAAATTATATAATATTTTTGGTATAAAGTCTGCACATGAAGTTTGGAATAATCGTTGTAACAGTGGTGATCACAATGACAAATGGAACTGTAGCTACAGTTCTTTGGGTGCCTGCTATCTGCCAGGTGTTGTGTTTATTGCTGGACCACATTATTTAATGCATACAACAACCTTATGGGACAGTGCTGGTATTATGGTCATTTTACAGAGAATCCCACTGAGGCATCGAGAAGTTACATAACTTGCCCAGGATCACTCTGCAGGAAGTTGATGGAATCATGCTGTGACCTCCAGCCCACATCCTCAGAACCCTGGGGCTCTGTGTTGCCTCTAAAGGTCACTAAGCTGCTTCAGAATCTTTCTCAAATTCATTTTCCCTTCTGAGGACTTATTAAAATTGTATTTATGTTACTAAGATATTTTTAAGCTTTGTTCTTAATATTTTGGGGGGTTTTGCTGATTTTGAATGGCTTTAACATTTTTCTCACATTTTCTTATTTGTAGTATGTAAACATTTTAGTAAAATCTTACTAATATTAAGAGGTGTCCTTTAATTTTCTTGGGTTTTCTAGTTGTGAAACTATGTCTCTGAAAATAACAATAATCTATTTCTACTTCAGTTCCACTTCTTGTAGTAACAGCCACAAGTTCTGGGACCATTAGATTAATAAAGGAGCAGAGATATATGGATATTTTTGCCCTAAATATAACAGATAAGCAATTGGGCTATCACTAGTAGGGGGAGTGGCGGCTGTCAGGTTAGGAAAGTATTATTTACCATGTTTTTATGTACTTATTATTAAGATTTTCTTAAATTAAAAACAAAAAAGTTAATTTTATTCAAAATCATTTTGCATTTATTGAGATGAAATATATAATTTCCTGATTGCTCTTTGATTTGTCTTATGTAAAAAAATGACAGCTACATTTTCTGGACAATTATCATATTTTAATCACCATTGAAAACAATTTACATTCAATTGCCTACTTCATCTTCTCAAAAAGTTTATGAAATAGGCACTGGATGTTTTTTTTTATTCACAGGTGAGGAAACCGAACCATAGAGTGGTCAGTTGTTTGCACAAGGCCATAAAACTAATTAGTGGTGAAGCTGAGCTACAAGTCCAAGTCCAGTCTGACCTGCCTCTAAAGCTGATGATCTTTTTTTATTTTAATTTTTATATACATATATTTTATTGATTAAGCTATTACAGTTGTCCCATTACCCCCCTTTATTCCCCTCCTCCCCACATATCATCTCCCCCACTTTACCCCCTTTAGTTCTTGTCCATGGGTCATACACATAAGTTCTTTGGTTTCTACATTTCCTATACTATTCTCTCTCTCTCTTTTTAAAGATTTTGTTTATTTATTTAGAGAGAGGGAAAGGGAGAGAAAGAGAGGGAGAGAAACATCAATGTGTGGTTATCTCTCTCATTGGACCCCACTGGGGACCTGGCCTGCAACCCAGGCATGTGCCCTGACTGGGAATTGAACCAGCGACCCTTTAGTTCGTAGCCCTTGCTCAATCCACCGAGCTATACCAGCCAGGCCCCTAGACTATACTTAACCTCCCCCTGTCTGTTCTATCCAGCAAAACTTTCATTTAGAATGGAAGGGCAGATAAAGTGCTTCTCAGATAAGGTCAAGTTCAAGGAGTTCATCATCACCCAGCCTTTATTATATGAAATGTTAAAGGGATTTATATAAAGCTAATGATCTTAATCACTGAGAGACCTGAGGGCATCAACAGAGAGGACTGGAGAAGTCCTTCAGAACTAAGCTCTGTTAACAGGGAGACAGACAGAGAAGGCTCTTTTATACATATGTACAAAAAACTGGATAATTCCAAAAGAAAAGGATGTTCTAGGAAACACCTTTGCAATTTGCTATTATATGTCAAGGGTGACCTCCTGAGCTCACCTACCCACGTTTCTGTCTTTTCATAATGGGGAATGAAGGAAACAGGAAAAAGAAAGAGCTCGACTTACCCTCTGCTGATCAGAATTGGGGAACTTGGAGATTCTGAAAGTCAGGAAGTCTGAGTGGCCATGAGGAATCAGAAAGAAGGGAGGTTGCAGGGGGAGGAGCTCAGCAGGGACCCTGGGCTCACCGGTACCAGCCATTGGTGCTCTAAGGCCAG
Source organism: Micronycteris hirsuta (assembly GCA_004026765.1). Taxonomy (NCBI): domain Eukaryota; kingdom Metazoa; phylum Chordata; class Mammalia; order Chiroptera; family Phyllostomidae; genus Micronycteris; species Micronycteris hirsuta. The sequence goes on along the minus strand of PVJI01000738.1, from coordinate 191,409 downwards.
AGCGAGGCATTCCGTGAGACATTCCATGTGGATGTGTGACTGAAAAACCGGAACTTTCAAATAAGAATTTTCAGGAATTTTTTTCAATAATATATAATGGAAAAATTTTTGTAGATTTCTTTACTACTGAAAAACAATCATGTAGATTAAATTAGGCTATCATAAAGCAATCATATTGCTGCTTCTTTGATATCAGTGCATGAATTATTATGTTAGTAAATAAATATGAATTTCTTTTACACTTATCCTTTTTATTTTTTACATCTGCTCTTAGTAATATGTATGACATCTGCAATGTTTTGTATCATATAAGGTGATATAGATGTAGGTACTGACAGATGATTCATCCTGTAGACAATGTCAGCTTTCGATATTGATGAATACAGCACAGTATTATCATTACAGAACAGGGGGGCCAGTAAATGGTATACTGTTACTAAAAGGACCCCCCTTTATGCTCCTGGGGTTCCCCACCCCGTACTAGGTCCATTTTGCTTGCTACCAAAGGAAAGACGTCTCTCAATGCCAGGGACTGGTGAAAAGGAAAGGAATTATTTATTTTCAAGTTATACAGGCTTGGAGTAATGACTTAATGTTTTCTTTAAAGTACTAAAGTTCTTTTTTTCTTTTTAAATTCCATTTTATGCTTCTGCCCCCTGCACTCCAATGTTCATAGCAGCACAATTCACAATAGCCAAGTGCTGGAAACAACCTAAGTGCCCATCTACAAATGAGTGGATCAAGAAACTATGGTACATTTACACAATGGAATTCTACACAGCAGAGAGGAAGAAGGAACTTATACCCTTTGCAACAGCATGGATGGAACTGGAGAGCATTATGCTAAGTGAAGTAAGCCAGGCAGTGAGGAACAAATACCATATGATCTCACCTTTAACTGGAACATAATCAACAAAAGATAAAAGCAAGAAAAACATAACCAGAGACATTGACATTAACAACAGTCTGACAGTGGCCAGAGGGGAGGGGGCAGAGGACAATGGGGAGAAAGGTCTTCAGGAACCACAATGGAGGACACATGGACAGAACCAAGGGGGAGGAGGGAGGCAGGGAAGTAAGGTGGGGTTGGAGGGGGTAGCGGGGAAGGGGAGGGGAGAGGATGCAGACAACTGCAATTGAAAAACAATAAAGTAATTTAAAAAATACTAAAGTTCTTTAGAATACCCACAAATGCACACAGTCCTTCCTTTTCCCGCTGCCCAGTCCAGGGTACCGTATCTCAGGAAAAGAAGTAGAATTCCGTGATTCAGGCAGCCCCTCGGTTCTGACACCATCCACTGTGTCGCCACCACAATCTCCAGTTAATCCAAAACCATATGGCACCTCCTCATGGTCCACCAGCAAGAGTCCTTTCACCCCTTTTTTTCCAGGCAAAGTCTCTTCTGCTTCCTAAGCCTTGTGGCAATAGGAGCCACCCAAAGCCACATGGTCCTGCCCTCTGCCCAAGCCCTGGGGTCATTCCTGCCACAGCCTCGTGGTCCTGACTTTCCTTCCCGCAGCACCTCTCCTGCATTCTTCCGAACTGCTAAGAGAGAGTTCTGCATCACTGCTACATCTTGCTTCCCAGCTTCCTAAGTTGCATGGCAAAGGGAGCCCCAAAGCTGCAAGGTTCTACACTTTCACCAAATGCAGTATGTTCCTCTTCCTTGGCATGGCAGCTGTGCCTGGATTTAAATTCCGGAGCCAATCTCCCTCTGCAGCCCCATTTCCAACTCCTCCTTCAATCAACTACACCTGCCAGCACTTCATATTCTTCCAGCTTTACTGGGTTGCCATGGTAACTGTGGGCAGGTGTGGCCACATGGCCTGGAGCCAAGCATCTCCAAGCTCTCACACAGGTGCTGTGACCAGGGGGAGTTGCCTCCCAGTTACCTCTTGGGTGGAAGTCACATCCATCCCCCTGGCTCAAAGCATGGCCACAGCTATTTAGCATATCTATGAAACCAGTTACAGGTTATAGATATGCTAAATGACCATGCCAGAGGTTAGCTGCAAAGCTGCTGCTATACAAAACAGCTCTGAATGGCACTGCTCCAGGAGTCCCATCCCCCAGCTTGGACTTGTAGGGATGAGGGCATCCTATATATATATTTCTAATATTTCTTGGACACCTTGAGTTCTGGACCCCATTACAAATCCTCATTTGGGGCTCCCCCTTAGCTGCACCCTGTTACATTATGAATGCATTTTCTCTTCCTTTTGATTTTCTATTTTATTATTATTAAATTTATTGAGGTGACATTGGTTAATAAATTCTGACAGGTTTCAAGTGTACATTTCTATGATACATGATCTATATGTTGCATTGTGTGCCCACCACCCAAAGTCAAATCATCTTCCTTAATCATATATTTGCCTTTTGATTTTTCTTAATAACATTTATATCTAGCTTACTTTACTGTAAGAATACAGTATATAAGACGTGCATAAAAAAGTAGTGTTAATCAACTGTTTATGTTAGTACTAAGGCTCCCAGTCAAGTGAAGGCTATTAGTAGTTGAGTTTGGGGGAGTCAAAACTTACACACAGATTTTCAACTGTGTAGGGGGTTGGTGCTTCGAACTCTGCATTGTTCAAGGGCCAGTTGTATCTGGATATATACATTCTCCTGCTGCCTCCTCCACCATAAGATTTCAGTTTCTCCCCAGCCATGTCCAAGTTGTCCCTTCAGTCCACCAAAAATTCCTCTCAATACTAAAAACAAGAAAACCAAAAGTTGACTACCCTGACCAGGTAGCTCAGTTGGTTAGAGCGTCCTCCTGATACACCAAGATTGTGGGTTCAGCCTCTGGTCATGGCACATACAAGAAGCAACCAATGAATGCATAAATAAGGGGAACAACAAATCAGTCTTTCTCGCTTTCTCTCTCTCTCCCCCTTCCTCTCTCTCTAAAAAAAAAAAAATCAGTTAACAAATAAAGTAATTGACTAAGTCTAGAAGCACTTTGTTTATCCTGGTTAGTCATTAGCATTAAAACATCAGATCTAGCCTTGGGCCTGGCCATTCCTTGTTCCACTCTTTTTCTCCAAACATATCGAAAAGTCCAATTATATTCCGAGCATGGTGTTTAAGACAGTAGAAAATGTTTAGAAGGATTTCCATCCTACGCGGTTAACATTTTTTAAAGTTTTGGCACTTAGAGTTGCAGGCTTTAGTTATTTGGAATATTATCTATAATAAATAGTCCATTCCCTGGTGATGGTAAATAAATGAGGCATCACTCCACTGCATTTATACTGATTTATGCATCAAGACATGGAGTGTGTTCCACTTGACAATGCAAAGAGTGTCTATGGTCAGTTTGTTTTGTTGCTATGCGCACTGTTTAGTCCCAGGACACACGGAGCTGGAAAGAAACTCTGTTGAGTGACAGGGTTACATAATTCCACCTTCTTCGTAAACTATCTTGGGCCTCAGCGTCCCCAGCTCAGATATCTGTCTATCAGTAGACATGTGGGTCTTGCATTGTTCATACTGGTTTGACGCCAAGCCAAGAACTTTTACAGAAGCCTGAGTCCTGGCCTTCCTTCCTGAGCAACTAGCACTGTTAGAGAAGAAACCGATTCCTGCGCCTGATGACAGGAAATGGGGTGCTCACCCTTTCAAAAGAGAGGCAATGAAAAACCATTCCCCTGCAGGTGGAGTTTTCTGGCTCATGTAAGAATTAGGAATGAAATTAGCCATTGAAAATTTCATTCAGATCAGTCCAAACGTTGCAGAGTACCAGAAACGCAGGCCTTTCCACATTAGGTAATCAAGTTCAATTTCTCTCCACGTCTACGCTCCAGAGCAGACAGCTGTGAAACCCGTAGTAACTGTTTTCCAAGTACCCAGTTGCTTCCAGAGTCTACAGGGATGGAACATCCCAGAATGGGCTCTGAACCCTGACCTTGCAGGGCTCACGATCTAGTCTGGCAGACCAGAGTCACCCACACAAATGGCTCCGTGAAGTCCGCAGCACGTGACGGAGTGAGTAGCCAGCCATGTGGGTCAGACAATAGGGAGCCCAGAGCCAACAACCACTGCTGAGTGTATCGCGCAGCCAACTTTAGGAAAAATGGGAATGTGACAAAATGGTATAAATAAGATGCCTGATTTGGACATTTCAACCTCTACTGTTTCCTTTCTTCCAACTGCAATTTTCCTGTAACAGATCAAAACCATTTTGTAGCAGTAATCGCTTTAAAACGAGTTTTAAACTAATATGCCCCCGCTTTAAAACAACATTCTTATTTTGGATGGACCGACCATCCATCCATCACCCTGATCCGCTCCAGCAAAACGATGCACGATCCATCACAAAGCTTTCTGCACGTCGTTCCCTGTTCAAATACATAATGGGCTTCCTGCGGACAGGAGGACAACATCAATCGGCCTTCGCTTGGAGTCCCAGTGTCTTCCCCGCAGGGCCCTGCCTCACCCACCTGTGTACGAGTCACAGTCCAGGGGCTTCTCCTTTAGGACATCTTTAGTAATGTTTCCTACTCCCCACCATACTGAATCCACCATCTGTGACCACATGTGACCATGATCTTTCTTAGATTGACCATATATCTGTTTTGTTTCCCACGCATTGTGTGTTATTTTTCTAGCTGGATAACATTCTCTCCAGTGTAGGCACATGCAATACACATGAAAAAGTTTTCACTTTTTCCATTACATGTAACACAGAGTAGGTGTTTAATAAACCTCTCATTGGTTAGTTTTAATTTCTGAGGAACTAGAGCAAGGTGGTAAGCATACGGTAATTGCTGCAGGCAGGGCCAGGACTAGGATGAGGATAGTGAGGTGCCCGGGGAGGGGCCCAGGGGTGGGGGGGGTAGATTTAAGGTGGTGCTTACACTCAGTTGTGGACCCTGAGAGTGAGTGCCTCCTTAAACTTTATTCCCTAGATTTTTTCCTTGCCTCACTCTAGAAGCAGCTCCAATTAGATGATTATATGAAGTATTTTTGCAAAATCTGTCTTTATGCGTTAAAAGTAGTGACTTTGTTTCCCTCACAGCTGTTCATAAGCAAGACCTACAGGTGTGCACACACGCGAAGGAGTTAATTCCACCAGAGCGGCTTCCCTGCAGCAGTGGCAAGCACATTAGGGTTATGCCCATCCTCAAGAGAGCTAGGGCTTTGTGAACAGAGACTGCCTCTGAGTCAGGTCTAGCTGGCATCGAGGCCTAACTTCACTCTTCATCACCTGAGTAATCTTAACTGCCGAATATTACTTGGCAATGCTGAAAAATAGTAAAAATGAGAAGAAAGAGGAGAAGAAAAAAATAGAAGGAGAAGGAAAGGAAAAGGAGAAAAAAGTAAGGGTTTTACGAAGACTGGAATCATATGTGTGACCTACAAAACCCTAAATAAAACTTAGTGGTTCTTTTTGTTTTTGATGAGTACCTTGACTTGCCTTTTTTGAGTGTCTTCATACTTACAATCGTTCAAGTGTACAATTGTGCACACATGTCTCTCTAAATGCACACACACAACACTGACATACACGAAAGTCCCTGTGCACGCACTGCTTGGCTAAGAATGGCGATGAGAGGTAGAAACGCATCCTGAGTTGCTCCAGCCACTAGGGAAAGGGGGTTATTGAATGGGGCCACCGCTCAATAGGACCTCTTCAAAGAACCCAAGTATCTTTGGGTTCACGGGTCTATGTAACAGGGGCTATTTATTCTGTTCACCTTCAAATTGGGAGACTTGGAGGTTAGTAGTATATTTGTCCAATGAACAAAGAGTGAGAACTCAGTAGGGACCAGAGATGTGGGGAGAATGTGATACGGTAAAGTTCGATTTGCTACTGGCACCCACAGGGGACTGTGAAATTCCTCTAGAAAAATGAGGGCACTTCAAAAATAAGGGCGTCATTTCCTAATAATTCATAGTTAAGTAGTGACTTCACCTGGTCATGATGGAGGCACATACGTGCTTTCTGTGACAGATGTCATGAGCATGTATGTGCTGATGAACCCGGTACATTTAGGACCATGGTTTCTCAGTTGAGGCCATTTCTATCCCTAGGCCTGACGTTTCCGTGAGTTATTCTGGCAAGAGTGGACTGGCATTGGATCAAGGAATACATACATGCTTAGCTCTGAGGCACAAGTGATCTTACCTAAATTAATTAGGCAATTGTGACTGTCTAGACCTGGCTCCAAAAATAATTTGTGAATCCAAAATAGATAAAAACATAAAATATTTATTTCAGGACAGAATGTTCAGGTACATATGCTACCGAACTAGGCAACCGCTCGGGGCTTTCTGAGCGATTTGCAGTAATGCTAGCATTTGGTCACAAGGTTTTCACCTCTTCACTTTGAATAGTGAACAAATTTCTTTCTCCCAACCTTACTTAAAAAAAAAAACAAACAAAAAAAAACCCTGTTAGTTTGGTGTATTTGTTGCTTTGCTAATTCTTTTGCTTGGGTGCCCTCATTTCAAAATATGCCTAATTCAAAGGCAGTGGCACTGCGGGAGGGCTGAAAACTTTATTCTAAAGAAAGTGACCTGTAATGTGACTTTGAGGAGAACAAGAGTGAACCAATGGAAGGGTCTAATATTAATAACCCATTAATAACTTACTATTTGGGACAAGTAAGCAAAGCCAGATGGTAACTGAAATGTCGCCCGGTTGGGTCAGAGCCCGAACATTCCCAGTCCAGTGTAAAACACTCCCACTCTGTGCCTGGGGGTCGGGGTGCAGGCCAAGTCACCCAGCTTTCGCTGCCCCATCAGAGCACCCTTAAAAACAGCTAAAGGAACACAAAATAGAAGACATGTTAAAAAAACAAAGTCTTCCACACACACGGAGACACACACAGGGGAAACAAATAAGCTTGGCATTAATAACCTCAAATTCTTTTGTATTAGCAACTCAACTCTATTGGTAGTCCACCAAGCTGATGGCCTGAACCCTTCCAGACTCATTTAAGAGACTCGAGGAGTTGGATTTACTTCTCAATGGCCCATTCATCCTCTGACGTTTGCTCTGCGGCCTGCACGGTTATAACCTAAAGCTGGATCTCATACAGAAACACTGACCTCTGGCACCCACTGCTTTTGCCAAGTCCCAGGGAAGGCTCTGGGAATAACTTAGAGTTTGCCACAGTGACAAGCTTAAGATTCAGTTATTAAGTGTAGTAATTTATTTTTACTGTGTTTGCAAAATGGCTTTCTCCCAAACTAACTTCACTCCCTTTCACAGCCAAAAGGCCTAAGATAGCAACGGTGATCCTCAGAGCGACAGGGCTGCTCATTCGCCTTGTTTAATGCCACGTCAAACAGAAGGATTTCTACGGGACTCAGATGGAGACATTTCTCTCTTGCCTTCGTTTGGGGAAAAAAAAATTTTTTTTTGATTTCCCTCAGATAGCTGTAATGGATGGTGAGGACGGCAGAGTAATCAGGCCCAGCTCGAGGCAAATGCCAAAAGTTTCCCAGAAGGATAAATCTTGTTTCCTGCCTTACTTCACAGAATTAAGCCTTAAACAAGTCATGTTCTGTGGCTTGGATGCGGTGTTTATATCAGCTTTGGTTCCCTGGCTCGTGGTTGGGAACATTGTATTGGTCTGTAACCCAGGACGGTTTTCCTGAAGCAAGAAATCACTGTGCCGGTATCTCTACCTCCCATTCCATTTTATTTGTTCTATTAATACTAGCAAATGAGCTCTGAATGGCCAGTGGATCACAGGAGACAGTGACATTCACCAGGTGCAGCCTGCAAAGCCAATGATTTAGCGCTCTGCTTTGGTAACTGTCTTTCCCAGGAGCTGTATGAAAGATGCCTCTTCATAAAGGATTTTGTTTTGGAAAATAATAACAGCACCTCATCTGTGCACGGCATAGTCTCAGTGGGTTCAGGAGGAAAACTTCTCTGCTGAGTTAAGGGTAGGCTTGGAACTTGCGGTCTCTCAGTGTCTTAAATGAAACCAAATCCTACGGGGATTGCATTGGTTTATGGTTAGTAACAGGCGACTTCCTGTTTCGAAGCAAAATGGGCTTGAAGAGGCTTATAAAAAAGACTCAAAAGGTTTCTTGGACATCAAATGACTCTAGTAAAACATTTTGATGAGTTAAGTGTAAATGCATCAGCAACATACGGATTAAATTCCCTTCTAAATAAACATGAACGGAGAACATGTTTGGCAAAATGCATTTTGAGTTTTGCAAAACTGAAAACATTTGAGGAAGGAGTGTGAGATATTCGATGAACTCAGAAAGCAGCCGGATTGCCCATCCTGTACTTGAATATTTTCTTTGGATGTTCTGCAGATGTCAAATAAATTAGGATGCAGATATTAAAACCAATGTCTGCTGCAGAAGTGATCAGCTGCCCTTCACTTAGGAGGGTGTTTCTGGGGATACCCAGTTCGTGGCTGTGTGCATGATGAGAGCCCCAGGGGACCCGTGACCCTTTCCTCACTCGCAGGCTTCATCTCTTTCCTGTATTCCATCCTGCAAGACCTTCTGCTATTCACAACTCTTGCATCTGCTTTCCTGCCATTGAGATACTTTGACTCCCCAAGGGGATTCCTACTTTGCTACAGACCAGCAACGAAGACTGGGTGCCACCGGGCAGATGACAACCTTGGCGTGGTGTGGGCCAAGACCTGTTCTCCGGAAGCCACTGCCCTTGTCAAGAGTCTCATTATCTCTCACTGTCTCTTTTCTCTGATGTGCAAAACACACTCATCTTTTGGGACGGTAGAAGTCCAATGGGAAAGAAAGACTAAAGCGGAGACAGAGTTTGAAGGAAGCTTCAACTGGATTTGGGAACTAGATCTAGAAAGAGAAGGTCCAACGTCACCCCAAGGGTGGAGTTTGGGTGATCCAGTCCATGGTGAAGCCATTGAATGAGAAAACCGTGTTTAGAAATCTCTTGGATTATAAATTCTCGCAGAGGGGGAAAATACACAATTGACATTCTTTTTGTAAACAGAGCAACAAATTGACCAACCGTGAGAGAAATTGCAAATACGTGGGTGCCACTGCCTTGCAGTCTCCGATCCTGTTGACTTATACACATTTTGCTTTTGAACTCAATGTGCAGAAAGCAGGTTCTAAGAAAATCAGCAGGCAAATCAATAGCAGTTCTTTTGTTTAAATACTTAGAATTTAAAGATTGAATCCAGTCTATTTTACCAAGTGATGATGCTGTTTAGAGATGACTGACAACGTATCACCATATCAAAAATATATGGAAAATTGATATGCAATTAATTAAAAATATTGATAGCCTGTGAAGGGAGTTCTTAGTTCTCACTTGGGGTTTAATCAACAGCTTTACAACCACCGGGTCTTCCTTCCTGCTATCTTTATGCGCTCATTAAATGGCTTCCTCACCAGGGCCGTGATGGGCCCCAGGCTGTTGGCCTCGGTTCTCTCTACTTTCAATTTATCCTACATATGGTTGCCAGAGTTTTCTTTCAAAAGGACTAGTCTTGTCATTCACCTGTTCAATAATCTTTGATGCCTACCAGGTGTCTCCGGAATAAAGTCCAAATTCCTTAACTTGGCGTTCAAACCCTTCTGGTCTGGCCCTAATTCACCTTTCAGTTCACGTCCCACCACCTCATAATCCAGTCATACCAGACAAATTCCCCATTCCCAGATTCCACATGTTCATATGTTCTCCTGGTACTTGGTACTTCTCAGCATTTTACACACTTGTAAATATTTAATACATTATTTGGTTAAATATTTTTCCCTACTAGACTGTCAGTACATGGGGGGCGGGGAGGGTTTGTTCTGCAAAATATGTATCCATCCTCAGGGTCGAGTCCACCTCCTGGGATAGAGTAGGTGCCCTGTGACATCTGGGGACTGGCAGCCACCTCTCTGTGTCTCTTGGCTGTGCATGTCTGTCACGCACTTGCTGAATTGCATGTTTACCGACCTGATCTTCCCACTGTTACTTTTGAGCCCAATGGGCAGAAGATAGGACTTAATTTATTTCTGTTTCCTTGGAACCTGGCGTAATGCTTAGTGTGTATACCAAGTTTTGGATGAAGACTTGCTAAGTTTAAATGAAGAGTATTTGCCACTGTAAGAGATTCTGCAAAGTCATGTCAATTCTGAAGGCAAGCCTACAGACATAACGGCGATTTTGTGATGTAGCTCTCACTCTGGAATCCATGGGAATGTTCTAGGGTAGGCAAATCACAGACCACACACCAAATCTGCGCCACAACCTGTTTTTGTAAACAGCTTTATTGAAAAACTCATTTTCATATGGTCTATGTCTGCCTTCACACTACAATGGTAGAGTTGAGTAATTGCAGAAATCAATGACCACTAAGGCCTAAAATATTTACTATTTGGTTCTTTAGAGATAAAGTTTGCTTATCACAGTTCTAGAAGACAAATAATAAGAATGATATCCACTACCTAGAGTGGTTATGATAATTAAATGAGGTAACATCTATTCTGTGTTTAGCACAGTTTTTAGCACATGTTAATTGTCCAGTGATTGTTAAATATTATCATCATTATATTATTATATAGTATTTTAATATATAATTATATATTATCATTTATTATTATTAAATATTGATATTAGAATTATTTTTAACAGTCAAACATATGAAATAGCAAGCCAGCAGAAATTTGACACAGGCCACGTTGCAGACAAGTGCAGAGACGGGTGAAGCTAGGCATTGAGGGAGAAGCAAACCGCAAAGCAGATAAGGCGTTTATTGAAATGCCATTTGATGTACTCCATGATTGTATTGTCATGCCTCTTATGGACATTGCAGGACTGGAACTAGAAAACAGAGCCTGGCCCGGCTGGTGTAGCTCAGTGGATTGAGCGCGGGCTGGGAACCAGACGGTCCCGGTTCGATTCCCAGTCAGGGCACATGCCTGGGTTGCAGGCCAGGTCCCCCGTGAGGGCCATGTGAGAGACAACCATACATTGCTCTTTCTCCCTCCCTTCTCCTCTCTCTAAAAATAAATAAATAAAATCTTTAAAAGAAAAGAAAACAGAGCCTGGAAGTTCTGTTACATATAATGGAGGAGCTCAAATAAATCTGTTCACTGTCTCTGGCTCATTCTGATCAACTTGACTTGTACAACTTCTGAAAAAGAATGACCAAAAAGAACCCTGACCTGCAAATTATAAGAACCCTGGGAGGAGGTGTTAACACAGAAATGGATCCCCAGATCAATGAACATATGAAGAGGTGATCAATGTCCATAGTTATTGGGGAATGCTAATCAAGACCATGTGAGGTATTCGTTAATGATGAGATACATTTTACAATTGGTACATTTAAAAAATAACTGGCATTTTCAAGTGTTTGAAAGGGTGATCAGTAGCATTTCTCTAAGTTTCTTGATGGGAGTTTAAATTGGTGCAACGGCTTTGGAAAATAACTTTGTGTTACCTTCTAAAATTGTATGATCATATGTCCCATGACACAAGTGTCATCTTGGACATGTGCCCAACAACACTCTTGCACACATACGAGAGGAAATGTGCATATGACTGTTCCCAGCAGCCTTACTTTCCATGCTGGAAGCCTGAAACCCATCAACAGAAGAACTGACAGTGTGAACAAACCTCTTTTATACTATAGTCCAAACAGGTGAACTACAGCAGTATGCACAATAGGATTCACCCTAGTCATGTAATACTAAGTAAAAAGGAAAGAAGTCACCAGATAACCCTACAGCATAGCGTAATATATTTCTGTAAAGTTAAAAACTAAATAAAATTTTTAAAAGAATATATAGAGATGTAATAAAAATATAGCAAGGAAATAAACAGGATTTAGGATGGCAATTTCTTAGTGTATAAGGAGGTAGTTTCAAAGATTCAATTACAAAGTGTTTGTAAAGGGTGTTGTTCAATTTATTTATTCCTTTATTAATTTTACAAATAATATTAAATATTATGTACTAACTGCTGTTAAATTATACAAAGTTCAAGCACCTATTGAGTTCAAAGCACTAGGATAAGTATAGGGCAGAGCCATGAAAAAGACAGACACAACTGTCGCCTTCATTAGGCGTATATGCTAATGGGAGAAGAGTCCTAGAGAGGCCCAGGCCTCTCCCTCTGAGTTAGACTGATGACATTCATTCATGGAAATAGAAAGGAAGAGCTTTCCAGTATATGTTCCTGTGGGTGACAAATAATAATACATTCACAGACACCTGAATGTAGCAGCCAACTGACACTCAGGAAATATGCGTATATTATATATTTACACAAGCTAGGAAGAAAATACATAAGGACATGGGTTATCGCCCTACACCGTTCACACATGACTCCTCTTCCAGCACTGGGAAATTATTTTAATCGATACAGTCATTCAATAACTACTTCTTGAGTCCCCACTGTATATGAGTCACGGGGTTTGATCTTTGATGGTCCCAAACAGGCTTACTCAGAATTAACCACACACCCAGCAGCAATAGCTAGAGAAGAGATTTGCTATCAAATGTTGCAGAACCGTGGGTTTGCATGAAACTGTATACCGGTAGCTGGCACAGTCTGCTCATGACATCTTCCTAATGATTCGTGGAAGTGACAGGTTTTCACAGAGCATGACTCCTTGCATTTCGGTTGGGGAGTTGCTGATTGTTGCATTTTAGGGGTTCAAAAATCTAACTTGTTAATGAAAATGTCAGAGCCGCTGGCTCTAACATGAAGGACACAGGAGTCACTGGGGAACAGGTTTCCTTGTTTTTCCCCATGTACTCAGCTCCCTCTGTAGTTAGTCCTCACAACTCTTCCCTCCAACCTTCTTCTCCCACGTTCATACGTCAGTGTCATCAGCTCCTGATCTCTTTCTCACCAGATGTAATAACGACATTCATGACTTCAGTTCTGTTTTGTTTTCAACCAACTGACTGCTGAAAGGAACCAGCTAATGTATCCCCCAAGTCAGACTTGAGTTTACTGATGGAATAGGTAAATTGCTTCCCAGAGGCTGTGCTCCTCTCGAGTAACTGCATCGAAGCAGCAACTGCCCATTTCAGTCTCTGCTAATCCGAACGGAGGCCCCCGCCAAGAGCTGGAGCCATCCCTTCCTCTGCTGTGTGGACTCAGGACCCTGTCCACACTGCGCAGGATGCTCCAGCCGTCAGGTCTGCTGGTTAGTGAGGGGTCCCACTCAGTAGGAACCTTCTTGGTCTAATTTCAACCAGTTGTTACCACGTCACACATGAGGGAATGGGAACTAAACTTTGGTTGTAAGAACGGATGCTCCACAGAAACCCCTTGACTGGGAGAGCAAATCCCTCTATCAGTCCAGGAAAAATAGTGCCCGAAGGGAGCGAGCCAAAGATTGTCAGTCTAAACTGTGCAAGCAGTGGTTTATTTGTGTTGTGGGTGTTTTTCTCCTCTGTAAACATGTTCTGAAACCATGTTTTATAAACTAGAAATATAAACACAGACATTCTCTTCCAAAAATGGATCTTTAGGACTTCCTTAGCGAACTTGCTTTTACTGCTCATTCTGGGTTCTGCCCTAGCATTAGTGAAAATGGTACCCCTCTAGTACTTGCAGAGGGAACCCCAACACCAAAGTGAAAAAATGTCAAAAAGGTTTTGAGGTACCCTAATAGATTCCAAAAGTTGTTTCTCTTCTCTTGAGAAAAATACACTTACATGGTGTGGCTTTATACTGGAGGAGGAAAAAAAGATCAGTGTGTGTGTGGTAGGGGGTGAGGGCTGGAGGGAGCCGGTGCTTTGAAGAGAATTCTCCTTCAGCCATGTGCTCTGAGGTCTCTGCTCGTGCCCAATGATATTTCAGTTTTCAATGTCATTGCTGTGTGGTTCTTGTGTTTTATTTTTCTCATAATATGACAACTTCTAGCCTGGATGGATTGCTTTTAAAAATGGTATGTTGATAGAGCCTAGAAGTATTCATGAGCCATTGAGTAAACATTGAGTCTATTAAGTGTTTCATCAAATTATGCACTTTTAAATAAATGGTCTTTTTGTGAAGAAGATGGTTCTTCCTTTATTAACTTACAAAGGGCTGGCCTGGAGTATGGCTGGTAGTACATCTGTTCTCAGCTCAAAAACTCCCACTCTTTCCTCCTTAAATGATATTATTCAACTGGATGGGAGAATTATAATATTTAAGAGGTCCTGGAAGAAGAACAAGGTTTTAGGGGAAAGCTTTTAGTATGTGCAAGCAGAGGAATGTACTCAAGTATTCAGAAATAGTTCCTCCTTACACATCCTCCTTCCAGAAGAGGCAGAGCAGGGCCTCTAGATGTCTTATGTAAACACTACCCTATTTGGAGGTCCCCCAGGGTTTCCCTAGAGGGTCCTATTTATTGAGAATGTCTAGGTTTCTATTTTTGCTTTATGAAACACATTCTAGTCAATTGGCTTTGAATCATATGTGCACCACGCGGACCTAAAAGAATACAGACAACATCTTGGTAGTTTTGCATTAAGTCAATTTGCATTTAACGGCAGGCACCACCCAAATGAATCTTATGTTTACTACATCTAACACCATGAACAATGTCTGCTGCCCCACCTCCATCCCTCCCCCAACTGTCTCCCAACCCCAATCAACACAGTGGAAGAAATGGAGAAGGAAGGCTGGGTTCCCGTCGTGCCCTGTAAGAACCCATCAGTTACGGATCTCCCCCTCCCCCTTGCTGCTCTCACAAGATGGGGACATTCCTCCACTTCCCTCACGGACATCAGTGTCAGACACAATCTTTCCTTCCTGCTCTTCAAAGACTGAAGCTCACATTGATGACTCCAGCACCCCATGACCAGCCACTTGGTTCTCAGACTCCTTAAATCTTCTGGCCTTAACCCCAGCCTGTGGAAGCCGGCCTCAAGCACAGGCAGCCTTTGGCATTCGTCATTAGGCAAATACGTGTCTACATGTAAAAGACTATACTAGCAAACTTCCCTCTCCTTTATGTAATCTACCTTTTCCAGTCCTCACACCAGCAATCTAGTGAGAGTCCTTGATTTCTTTCAAATCTTCTTAATCACTTGTGTGTCTCCATCTTAAATGGAAACCCACAGACAATGATTCCAAATTCCTACAGTTTGCCATGTCCATGCTTCGGTTCAGATGGACTCTCCACAGGAGAGCTTACTGCAGTCCTAGATCAGTTTCGACATCAGTTGAAATGCCATTGCTCCCTGAGCCTTCTCCCAGGTCTGGCTGCCAGGCTTATCCCTGCCTTTCCTCAGCCCCAAAAGGCACTTTTTGCATGTGTATAGAATACAGCACTTCCTCCCCACCGCCAGATATTTGAAAACAGGGACTAAATTTTGTTCATATTAGATGCAAGTGATACTCATCAAAATGTGCTGTAGGCAATGGATATTTTTCCAATTTAATACGTAGTTATTTGTCACTACAGATCGAGATTATTGAAATGTTCTCAAACATAAATGTTTTTATTTTCCAGTTAAAAAAAGCAAAGTCATACTAAACAGGACTAGATTTTATTCGACTAAGTCATATCCATGGCCCTCAATTACCTTGTCTTCACAGCAAACAGTGGCAAGTGGCAAACGAGGTGACATCTAAGATCCTGACCCAGGAAATCCCTAAGGACAAGAATGCGAATCACTCTGTCACCTCCTTCAGACTTTGCTCACACGGCAGCTTCTCACTGAGTCTAATCTGACCGCCCTATTTAAAGTCATAGGCCCTCCCGAAGCAGATATTAATCCCTTTTCCCTGCCTTATTTGTTTTCCAGAGCACTCATCACTTCCTAACAAATTATAAAATTTACCCTCTATTTTATTTATTGTTTATTTTTGTCTTGCTATGATATAAGCTCAACAAAGACAGAAAGTGTCTGTTTTGTTCACTGTCGTATTCATAGCATTAAAACAGTGCCTGGCACATAGTAGATGCTTAGCAAATATTTGTCATTGTCAATGATATTGTGGTCAGTGGTATACCTGGTATATTTGAGACAGAGAGATCCTTTTATACACCCATTTCCTCCAGGGAACAAAATTATAGCATTCATAGTCATGCAATAACACAGATAAAAAGGACCAAAAATAGCGATGGCAAATTTATTTTATTGATGCCTGTAATTATATTTATAAAAGTAAATATAACAGTATGATTCAAGAAAGAAAAAAGTTCCACACAGCTATTTATTTAATAGTCATTAAATACACCTACCTGTTTGAACTTTGATTCTTTGGTTACAGCCTGATATAAAAATATTTTGTGTACATAATTGTTCGGTAACTAGTAAGTAAATTTTAACAAAAACAAAAGATCTAAAAAGACCCCAAAACTAAGTCATACCACTGATGTAATGTCTTATTGCATTGATTTAGTCTTTAGTTTTGCCATAATTACCGATTTAAAAAACATAAATTTTGATCTTGAAGGTGTTATTCAAATTCAGTAAAATACCCATGTGTGAACCAAAATGTGCACTTACTGACTGAAAATATCACATCTCACCACGGAGCCTGCACTCTGATTTACTGACTTAAATTTCCAAAATAAATACAACCTCCAAGCAGTCACAGAAATCACTCAGCTTTTGTTTCTGTCTTCAAAAATCATGATGTCATCATTGTTTATTAAAATTTACTATTTTCAACATGAGAATATCTAGTACCACGGAGGCCGGGCACAGACTGTCCCAACAACTCTGAATCACTGAGCACGGATTTTCAAAACAAACACATGCAGCTGAGTGCATGTGCGTTGGGAGTTCTCTGAATTAATATATGTAGAACGTTTACTGAAGAAAAAGCAATAAAAATGTACACATTTGAAGTTTATATATATATGTGTGAAAATTTAAATTATATATATTATTTAACGCATTTATTTTTAAATGTTACATATTAATTTATATCATATTATATGTAACATATTTAATTTAATATACACTTATATTAATATTACATAAACACATATTTAGATAAGCATACATGTATGTAAATATATAATGTATAACTCATAAATGTTATGAATAAAAGTTGTAACTATATAATTATATGTGGACTACATACATATGTATGCGTCACTGAAATCCTATAGTCATGGTAACAGCTGTTTAGAACTTATAGCCACAAAATTGTTTTTCGGGGAGGGGTGTTTTCTCAGCGATGCTGTTTGGCATTGCTGGTGCACTGTGCTAATTAAAAGTGAACCAGTGTTACCCCTGTTTCCTTATTGTACCTACATTCTTTACAGACAGTGCCCAATTTCACTGCTGTCCCTGCCCCCACTCCTACTGTACCACTGGCTGTTCTCACTCGTCTTTTATTCCCAGGGCCCAGCAGAGCCTCCAGTTTGGCAGGTGGTCCACGAACGTTGAACACATCGCACTGCCCAGAGTTAATTTAAGTGCAGAGCGGTCTCTAGGCAGTGAGCTTCTCCTGTTCAGAGGCTGGGGCCAGGAGTCAGAAGAGAAGTGGCCATCTCTTCAGTCCAGCCTCCACAGTGATGTGAGAGGGTTCGGTCCCTCGCCCATCTGAACCCGAGATGCCCTGCCCTCAGCCGGTCCACTCGGGACCATCCTTCTTCTCAGGGAAGGTTCGTGGTAGCTTGGGGATTCTCCCTGGCACAGGCCTAGGGTTCAGCAGGACAGAGCTCCGAGTTTCTCTGCCAGGGCAGGGGCCGCCAGGGTGCTCAAGGTCCAGGACTATATTAGGAAATATATGCACCAAGGGAACCACAAACATGTTTGTTTTCTTCCAGCACAGTCTGCTCCGCTTATCTCAGACACCTCCCTTTCTTCAGCAGAAATCACAGTCCCAGGAGGAATGTTCCCGTGGGGTTGGGTAAGTTTTTCCTGTATCTAAATGAGGTCTTGCCCTTGGTATTTGTGAAATCATTTCAAAAGAAATCATTTCTCTGAGACCAACAAATTGTCCTTTTAAAAATCAAACGAGAGTGGCCATATAAAGGAGGCATTTCTGAAGGTGAGTGCAGTAGGTTTGTGCTTGTCACTCATTTACCGAAGTACCATCAGCAGATACCTTCTTCTCAGTTCTCCTAACCAATCTTTCTGGCTGTTAATCCACTGTGCTTAGGGCCGTGAGAGCTTGGGTCATGGGGGAGAGAGACAATGGAGCACTGGAGCCAATGACCTTGGCCCCATCCACCATTTACAGCCTTTGATGCTTGAAAAAATGCTTTGAATTAGTTGGACATGAGTGACCAATCAAAAGCCATCCTGCTCCTGCCTGATCTGCCTGATCTCCCTGATCACACCTGCTCTGAGTGCTAGTTCTGCCCTATACCTTCCAGGAACTCTGACACAGCCCGACTCTTCTGGTTTGCTTGCTATTAATGTAAGTTCTTCAGGTTTCAGCTAGCCACAGAACTGTACTATTTTGTTAATTAAAACAGCCAATCATATACAGCAGTCAAAACTCTGAATTTCATTTAAAACTAAATTTCTCCCCAGCTTGGGCCTGTTCCAGGCAGGGGTTTGCAGTGAAAAGAAGGGAGAGGTGGCCTCTTCTCTATTTCCCTCTCTTGTGTTGGTACCTTCCCTTCCTGAGCTTGAGCTCCAAGGATGTGATTCCTGCAGAATGGGGAGCAGAAAGATGTGGGGTAAACAGCAGGAAAGGCCTTATATGGCTGGTACCCTTGGATGCGCTGGCAGTTCTCTCCTGCTTTTTTCTCTCCTAGATGCTTCTGTGGGTTCTTTGGAGACCCCTCCCCCATCACTGGTCATCTCTCCTGGCAGTTCTTTCTTTCTGGTCACTAAGCATCCCCCTTGAGCCTGAGGCCAATTGCAAGAAACCTCCAGCCTCTGTCTGCTGAGTCCCCGACCTCTCCAGGTGGTGTCGAGTAGGACTTGCACAAGCCCAGGCAAACACTCTCTCATATACTCTTCTTTCTTCAGCGTGGAGAGGGGGGGAGCTTTTTGTCTTAAGGTCTTAGGTGAAATGCAGACAGAGTTTAATTTTAAAGCTACAATGACAATCTAGTTCATATTTTCTACTGATTTTCAATTTAAAAAGTGCTTTTGAAAGCCATTTGTGCTCATCTGATTCTGTGACAATAGATGTAAACTAAAGTAGAAGACTTTAACATTGAGCGGGTCTTAGTGGTCCTGAGACCTCTCCTTTTCTTCCAATCGAAATGCGTGGAGGCCAATGCCCCCTGAGCCCCCTTGGCCCGACTGCCCACGTACACTCACCCGGCATGCTGGGGCATGAGTGCAGGCATTGCAGCACCTGCCGTCATAGGTTCTATGAGAGCATTGTACCAGAAAGGGAGCAAAGAAAGTTTTAGAGATCTAGGCAATGAGGCTGTCCTTGAAAGAATCAAGGCAGGATAATTATAAACAGAATTATGGAAAACTGGTCAATCAATCAGTTCAAATGAAATCAGCTAGAATGATAAGAATATCCACGGTACGGAAAATTATGAATGTCCCTAGGTGTTAAATAAGTACTCAGTAATGAGAAATGAAAATCCACATGAAGACAGGGACTTAATACACTTGAAACTTTTTTCCTAAAACCTTCTGGCCTAGAAATAGCTGACTGATGTCTATCAGTGTGGTATACAAGGTTTGCCCAGAAAAAGTCCAACTATTGTTAATATAATGAGAATGGTTTGTGGGACATCAGTGTAACCTGGCAGCCAAGGAGAGTGGACTGGAACGCGCATGTGTGAACTGTGACGACTGCACTGCACTAGTCAGTGGGGGCGGTAGATGCCGTCGAATGAGCGTGTGTCGTGTGGCCATTGCATTCAAAATGAGCGAGTAGAGCAGTGAATCTACATCAAATTTTACGTTAAGCTTGAACATTCCTCCGCAGAAACTATTCAGATGATTCAGAAGGCCGCAGCTATGGGCAACCAGTAATCGGCAGCTTCCTCATGACAACACTCCCACTCACGCATCACATCTCGTGTAGAGTTTTTTGGGTGAAAAATCAAATCACCCAGGTGACTCAGTCCCCCTAGAGCCCAGTTTGGTGCTGTGTGGCTTCTGGCTTTTCCCAAACTCAAATCACCTTTGGAAGGGAAGAGATTTCAGACCATCGATAAGATTCAGGAAAATACAATGGGACAGCTGATAGCAATTGGGAGCACTGTGTGCAGTCCCAAGATGCCTACTTTGAAGGGGGCTGAGGCATCCTTGTCCCATGGACAATGTTTTTTGTATCTTGTATCTTCTTCGATAAATATCTCTATTTTTCCATATTTACATGGCTGGATACTTTCTGTACAGGCCTCGTTACCCTCAGTACATACATTGTACCTACACAGATGGCTTCCGTGATTGCTTCTTGGAACACATTCCATGACAGCGTTCTGGATCTTCTTGGATCATCTTTTGGTGACCTTTGTAAAGTCTTAGCTGATAAATACCTTTGCAGCACTGCTGGGGGAGGAACTTGGCTAACATTTGCAAGTCACCATCAGATAAAGGGCATTTCTTGTGAAAATGTGTCTGAAAGTGTCCTATTCTTGGTTCCTCCTACTGCACCTTTTACACTTTCTCAAAATCATTCTCTTTGACCCTTAAAAAAAGTCTATGGGGTTAGTATTAATATTCCAGAAAAAAGAACAAGGCTTATACATGTTAGATCATTGGTTCAACATCACACAGTAAGTAGTCAAGATGAGAATTTTTGCCCTTCATTAATACCTCACTTTTCTATAATGTCATAAAAAACTTCAAAGTAGAAACTTTCCCATCAGTTATCTGCTGATTTTCACAAATTTGTAATTGAGCCCAAGATCCCTGCTTCACAGGTGAAAACGTGTTAGATCACACAGTTTGTGAGTGTCAAATTCCTAATTCAGTCCAGGGCTTTCTCTACAATACCACATTGCATCTGTGTTATGTGTTTTTTTCCTAAGAATATGCACATCTCTTTATTCAATTTCAATCTAATTTATAATTGCACTTACTGAGAAATGCATAAATGTGGGGGCCACTTACTCCTAATCTCTTCTCTCTTACTTCCTCATTTAAATAGCCAGCAGATTGAACCACAAAACAGAATGAATTAAAAATCCAATGTGCATACTTTTTGTTTATATCACTTTCAGTGCTGGCTCCTAAAATACAAACTAGTATCAACAGTTTGAAATTACTGCGTTAACATTCTGTGTTTCTAAGCTAAGGTAAACATTTAAGCAAATTGTATTGCAACACATACTTGTTTCAATTCCAATACAACTGATATTCTTACCCAAGACACGTTAACAAAATTTCCCGTAGCTACCCATGGAGTAATGGAATGGAGTTAATGGAATATTTTGGTTTACAAGTTTGTGTAGAAGTAAAAATTTTACAATTTTTTACAACTCAAAAATTTGTGTTTTCTTTCCTACAACTTTGCTTTGTGTCAGATTATAAAAATCCTTAGGCTTCATCCAGCAAACATTCCATTTCAGCCTACAATTTGTTATAATAGCCCCTCAGTGGAAATATATTAACAAGAAGAATGTTATGAAATTGATTTTTTTCCTCATTTTACCATCAAATTTTATGGGAAAATAAAGACTAATCCCTAGCCTGTGCTCTACTCTTGTGCAGATGGACGAGAAAAATTTGATCATTTAAATTTTATTTCGTATCTCATGAGGTGGCAACCAAATTTCTCCTTCGAATACGAGTTTATCTTATCAGCGCTGACACATTTTCTCAGGGATCATTTCACTTTCTCATACCCTTGGAAAAACAATTAGTTTAAAATTTACTCAAATTACCTTCTGATCAAATCCTCTTCTGCATGATTCTCACAGGCGTATAGCCATAAATTCCAATACAAAAAAAATGCTTATCAGTGTTTTACATATGATAGTAAAAATTTAAAACAAAATAAAATTTTAATAAAAGAGACTGATTTTAAAAGTTTTGATAGATCCTTATGGAAAAATATTAAGGACCATTAAAATAAGAGGCCTATAAAGTTTTTTTTTTAATGACCCGAGGAAAAAATTGCTCATGAAATAGGTTAAGTTTCTAAAAGTATATTATAAAAAATACCATGTTGTCAGTTCTTAGATGCACATTTTCACCTTTTAACATTTAAAGTTCAGAATGCATCTTAAAATTCCCCACGTCTTACTATCGCAGGCCAGGTAGCAGTGACGGCCTTGCTGTTGCTGGCACATGGAGGAACTTGGCTGCTAATGCTGTTGGAATAACTGGACAAACTGCCACTCCTCGTTGTATGACTCATGAAACCAGTTAAAGACAACTTTTAGAGGGAATACAAGTCCTGGGTGTTTCCTGAAAATCTCATATAAATGCCTTAGAGCAAAAATGTGCTAGTTACAAAACTGACTTATGGTGCAAAACTGGATTCTTTTTCCACTAAATTTGGAAGTAAGCAAGGCAAGGATGCTTACTCTCACTATCTGTATTGAATACAGAACTAGCCAGAGTGTTAAGGTAAAAAAACCACAACAAAAACCCCATGGATAGGAAATAAAAATATCGCACTGTCTATATTTACAGAAGACTAGATTGACCACATAGAAAATCCCAAGGAATCGACAACAAAGTATCTGGTTGCTAGAACTGATAGCTAAGTATTACACAATCACAGAGCACAAAGACAACACAGAAATCAATCTCGTTTTCATATACAAACAATGAATAATTAGAATTCAACATTAAAAATACAATATCATTTATAATAGCAACCCCTAAAAATAGATACACTTTAACAAAACTTGTGTAAGATCTACAAGCTGAAAAATGCAAAACACTGATGAAAGAAATCAAAGATCTAAATAATTGAAAGACACGTGTTCATGGATTGAAAGACCTGGTACAGTTAAGATGTCAATTCTCTTTAAATCTAGCAATAGTTTTACTACTCTTACAAGCAAACTGAGAAAGGCTTTTTTTTTCTTGCATAGGCAAGCTGATTTAAAAATTTTTTATGGTAAGGCACAAGACTTACAATAGACAAAATAAAAACATTTTGAAATAGAAGAAGAAAGTTGAGGTATTCATGTTACCCAATTATAAGATTTACTCTAATGCTACTATAATTTTAACTGGTAAAAGTATAATATGAATCAATGGAATAGACTAAAGAATCTAGAAATGGACACACATCAAGATGGTTAATCAACTTTTGACCAAACTATAAAAAATTAAATGGAGAAAGAGTAATCTTTTCAACAAATGGTGTTGTAACAATGAACATTCATAGGCAAAAAATAAACCCAACATATTTTTTGCACAAAAATTAACTCAAATGAACCATCAATACATACAAAATGTACAACTATCAAACTTTTAGATGGAACTGTAAGCAAGAACCCTAGAGACCCAGGGTTGGGTGGAGATATCTTAGACATGTTACATAAGCGCAATCAATAAAAGACACAATTAGTCAAGTTGGACTTCATCAAAATTAAAATTTTGTTCTGAGAAAGACTGCTAAGAGAGTGAAAAGTGAAGTCACAGATTGGAAGAAAAATATTTGGAAATCATATATTCAACCAATGGCATCCATAATATATAAAGAATTCCCACTACTCAACATTAAGAAAAAATATTTAAAAAATTGTAGAGATATATGAAAAATATGAAAGTAGACACCTTCTTACATCACAGAGAAACTTAAAATGGATTAAAGACTTAAATGTTGGACTTGAAACCATAAAAATCCTGGAAGAAATCTTAGGCAGTAAAATCTCAGACATTTCTCATAGCAATATTTTTTCTGCTGTGTCTTCTTGGGCAAGATAGCAAAAGAAAAAAAAATGGACTACATCAAAGTATAACATTTTTGTACAGCAAAGGAAACCAAGGAAATCATCAACAAAATGAAAAGATAACCGAGACCATATTTGCTAATGATATATCTGATAAGGGGTTAATATCCAAAATTTATAAAGAACTTATATAACTCAACATAAAAAAACAACAACAATCCAATTAAAAAATGGGCAAAGGACATGAATAGACACTTCTCCAAAGAGGATATACAGATGGCCAGCAGACATATAAAAAGATGCTCAACACCACTAATCATCAGAGAAATTCAAATTAAAACTACAATGACATATCACTTCATACCTGTCAGAATGGCTACCATCAATAAATCAGCAAACAACAAGGGCTGGTGAGGATGTAGAGAAAGGGGACCCTCATATACTTTCGGTGGGAATGTAGACTGGTGCAGCTGGAGTGGAAGACAGTATGCAGTTACTTCAGAAAAATTAAAAATGAAACTGCCTTATGACCCACTGATTCCACATTTGAGAATATGTCTGAAGAAATCTAAAACACTAATTCAAAAGAATATATGCACCCCTATGTTTGTGCAGCATTATTTATGATAGCTAAGATTTGGAAGCAGCCTGAGTGCCCATCAGTAGATGAGTGGATAAAAAAGCTGTGGCACATTTACACTATAGAATACTACACAGCCATAAAAAAGAAAGAAATCTTACCCTTTGAATAGATCTGGTAAGCATGAATGGATCTGGTAAGCATTATGCTAAGTGAAATAAGCCAGTCAGAGAAAGACAAGTTCCATATGATTTCATTCATATTGGAATCTAATGAACAAAATAAGCTAACGAACTAGAAATAGATGCATAGATTGAGAAAAGACTGACAGCTGTCAGAGGGAGGGGCAATGTGGGGCTGGGTGAAAAGATGAAGCAAAAAAACCAAAAAAAAAAAAGAAATCCCTTAGACACAGACAACAGTATGGTGATTACTAGAAAGAAAGGTGGTGGAGGGAAGCAGAAGAGGGTATAAGGTAGGATAAATGGTGATGGAAGGAGACTTGACTCGGAGTGGTAAACACACGATACAATATACAGATGATGTAGAACTGTGCACCTGAAACCTATATGCTTTTACTAACCAATGTCACAGAAATAAATTCAATAAAACTAATACCAAACCAAAAGAGATGTCAGGGTTTTAAATTAGTTAATGTGAAAAAGAGAAAACAGATAACCTAACTAAACAATGAGCAAAATACTTCAGAAAATAAGTATGTTGATGGCAACTAAACATGTGAGAAGCTACTTATCATTATTAGCCAGTAGGGAAATGCAAATTAAAACTAAGCTGAGATATATTACTATGAGAGGGTCTGAAATAATAATTATTTTTAAAAAACTGACAATAACAAGTGCTGACAAGTATTGGGAGCAACTAGAACTTTGTATCTTGATAGTGGGAATACAAAATTGTACAATGTACTCTGGAGAACCGTATTGCAGTTTCTAATGAATATGTACTTACTGCATAAACTTATCATTCTCAATCCAGGGCACTAACACGACAGAACAGAAAACTTACACTCACACAAAAGCCTTCACATAAATGTTTACAGCAGCTCTCTTCATGATCTCAGACAGCTGGTGACAGCCAAATGTCTTTGACAATGAGTGGAGAAGTAACTATAGTATATTCATACAATGGCCTTTTGCTCATCGAAAAAGGGGATAAATTATTGATACACACAAAAAGGTGGATGATTTTGTTTAAACATACCATGGTGAATGAAAGAAATCAGCCTCAAAGATGACTGTATGATTCCATCTGTATGATATTCTAGAAAAGGCAAAACTGTGGTGACTAAGGAAAAATCGTGGTTGCCAGAAACAGGGTATGGGAGAAGGTATAGCTCAAAAGGAGCAGCACCAAAGTGTCTTGGGGTGATGGGTGTGGTCTCTACCCTGACTTTGGTGATAGTTACACAGATCTATACATGTGGCCAAACTACAGAGCTGCACACTACAAAAGGTTATTTTCTTTTATATTAACTGAAAACACCTAAATTATATATGTATGGAAGTCTACTTATGTAGCACAAATATAAGGAAAAATTTTTAAAATGCCCAGCATCATAGATTTTCTGGATGGTATATAAACCAGTGGTGTCTCTTAATCAAGGCGCCTTATGGTAATGAAACAGTCTTACATACATTATTTTTTTTTAATGCCCAGAAATCATAAGTGTTAATGGTGGTTGCCTTAGTGTTACCATAGACAGTCTGTCCACAGTGCCGGAGTCTCCTCCATTGGCCAGGATGGTGGCAGGGGGAGGTTTTTCCACGGAGCTCATGGGAAGATAGAAATATCAGTGAAAACCTAGCATGCTCACAGGGAAAATGCCCTGCCCCCTCCTTACAGATAAGGGGTGGGACCAGTGAAGGCGGGTACATGGGCCATTGAAGTGGAAATGGTGCAGGGAGAGGTGCCAGACCAAAGAGACCTGTGTCAGTCTAGCCTGGGAAAAGAAGGGATTGGTTGGGAGGTGGCTCACCTGAAGCACAGAAAAGCTTGGGTAGTTGACTGGCCTTTTGAGAAAGTACATAGCTCGTCCCACACCCGAGCTGATATAACCCCAGGGGAACACAGAAACACTCTTTGGCCCGTGGCTCGCTGGCTCGTGACCTGTACTCACACCATGAACTCGCTGTTTCTCTCCAGGAGGGAGTCTCTCTCTTTCTCTCTCGCCCACCTGGTGAGGCAGTAGCCTGTGCGCTTGTGCCATGCCTTGCCTGGAAGCACACGACCACACCACCCTCGCAGCCACAGGGCCTCAGCCACAGGCCTCACACAAGGGCTCCAGCGGGGAGCCTGAAATGAACAGCAGCTGGAAGCAAGCCTACCTACCTGGATGGAGACTGTGACCACTTCACAGCTGCCCGCGGGCTTACACTGGAGAGGGAACTCTAGAGACTGGCTTTTGGCTTGGATGCACCGAGGAGAGGGGCTGTGGGACAGGAGTCGCCATTCTCCCAGATCATGCAGCACCTGAATAAAACCTCTTTCCTTCTGCACCCGCATCGACCTCGAGAGTTTGGCTTTTGTGGCATCAGGCAGCCAAAGTCCTGTTTCTTTGTTCCATTACATTAGGTTGTGGAATATACATATTTTTTCATTTTTTTTTACAATGAGCAAGAATTACTTTTATAAATAAAGTAGAATAAATACAGTACTTAAAAAATTAATAACAGAAATCTAATTAAGTGGGCCCTGCCTGTCCCGGTTCTGCAAAAGCAAAGGGTCTCCTTCCATGAATAAGGTGTGATGAGGTGATTCATTGGACTTGGAAGTTCCTGAAGGTTAGTTTAGTTCTTATTACTCACACCTACCCTCTCACCAGATAATTTCTCAAGATACACACATCATGAACAATCTGCAAAGCAATAATCAGCTTGGGATTATTCCTGGCAACCATGAATGTGTTATAGTTGGAGAATTCCCCACAACAGTAAAAAAAAAAAATGAATTGTTATTTTTATTGGGGAAACAAAATACTGCCTTTGGCTGTGTCTTTCTAAAACTCTCATATTATGGGATGTGATCAGAAAGCCAATATTTCAGACTACGCAGAGCAGCGCTAGTGCGGGAAACGCATTTGTTTTCTGTCTCTGGCCCTTCATACACAGACATCTCCGCGTGCTGGTCCCCCGAAGCCCTCCCCTCCCTGTACTCCATCAGTAATGACTCCAGTAACGATAACTGTCAGGGGCTGGAATAGTAAACATTTCGTAAAAGCAAATGGCTTCCAAATGTGGGCTTTGGGGGAGCATGTCCCTCCGAGCCTGACTCAGAACACTGGAGCGGGTAGAAACACGAAGCCCATAGCACAGTGGCAGCACCAGGCAGCTCAACCTGGGACTGTTCACCTAAAAACCCATGGTGACCTCCCCTCTGTTTTCCATACAGAGGGGATTTTACCTGGCCCGTGGGTTCAGTACGCTGCGAGACTGATCCTGCACAAGTTGTGTGCACAGCTGCTTGCCTTGCTGACCACTTACAAATGTTTCTATACACAGCCTGTGGGCACCGGGGTGTTTGGAAGAAGGTAAGTTGATTAGCTTCCCTGGCCTGTGGCTCTTCTGCCTGGAGAAAAATCCCTTAATTGTGCTAAGACTCACATTCGACATTTTCAGAACGGCCACTGAATGTCTGGGAGTGACCAGCTTTGACTAACTAGGTCAGGGACCTCGAAGCTGTTGATTCATTTACTTGTTTCATGGGTACTCAAAATATCGTAGAATATTAATAAAATGCAATATAATACCAGATTTAAGAACGATGTTTTCCAAATGTTTAAGGATGTGACTAATGGAAAAGACAGTAACCAAAGAGTTATGCACAATTTTATGAAAGCGCTTGATCCTGAGGGCCGTCTGGATTAGACCAAAATGGCATCGAGGAAAACAATAACAACGTCATCTCTGGGTGCCCGGGATTAGGAGCGATTTATAAATACTATTTACATGTTCTCAGTTTCTTTGTCTAGAACACATATTTCTTTAAAGAAAAAAATAAACACCTGAAAAGTAACAATATAAAATGTAACTGTTATCTCAAATTTTGATTTAAATTGGATTTTTATATTTTGATAAAGTGAAAACTTTCTACTTTAGGTCTATGTTATCAATTGTTATCAATAACAAAGATGTGTTATTTAAAATATATATATATATATATAATATATATGCTATTAAAGAGTAAAATGAGGGATTATTGGGGCCATCTTCATGGAGGAGAAAATATTTCATCCTATTAAAAAATGACTCCCAGCCACTCAGAGAGCACTTCCATCGGCACACTGTGGCTCTGCCTCCCACATGCCCACACCAGGGTCAGGGTCCTGAGGTTCTGGACTGCTCCCCTTTAGAATTTTCCTGGGTTCCTAAGCAATTGCCTGGCCATTCCCAGCAGACAAAAATTATTTGGGGGAAACATAGGACCAGCTCACGTTACAGAACTAAAGAGATGCTTTTAAAAAGTAAAGAATTTCTAGTCTAACAGCTTCCTACCATGAGAGCAGCTGAATGAAGTTTGAGAAACACAGGGACATCTGAAGGTGACTGCTATTCCAAAATACAAAGCAGGGCTCCCCGCCCTGCCACGGGGCTCCGGGCACCCAAGCAAGCAGCTTTGCCTAGGGCTGTGGCTGCTGTCGTCTCTTCCCTGTTAGAGCTGGAACGAGGTGCAGGGGGCCAGGACTTCTGAGTAATTTACACAGATGCCAGGCCTGTTGCTGAGTGGGTCAGGCACACACCATCTTCAAAGGGCCCCCAGCCCAATCGTCCCTTTGAAGAACTTGCTTTGCTCAGGAGAAAATATCAAAATTCTTGCTGTTTAATTTTCACAGAAAGCCACGGCACTGATAAATGAGAGCTCATCCATACATGTTTTTACTCTGTTACCTAAGAAACTATCTTCAAAACAGAAGTCCTCGTAAATACTCTGGAGATGCATCAGACGCTCTCTGGCGCAGTGCGACACTGTGTATATTGTTTGGCAGCAGTTCATTGGGGGAAGATAAACTAGCACATTTTGCCAGGATTCTATTACTCTTGACCCTGACCTTGACTGCAGGCTGTTTCCAGATACACTCCATCTTAAAGACAGCGCCTACTCTTGCCCCGAGTTTCTTTCTTCTCTTCTCTTCGGTTGATTTCTCATTTGAACACAGCATTCAAGTGCGCCATGAAATCCTCCTCTTTAAGCAATGGGGGTTCGCTCTTAGGAAGGACTTGATCTGGAAGTTCCCAAAACTGTGTGATAGCGTGTTGTTAATGATAGATACCATGTTGTACCTACAGCAGATCTCTAGAACTTCCTCATCTAGCACAATTGAAATTTTATACCCATGGAACAGCAGCCTAAAATGATTTTCCCATTTTTGTGTGCAACTGACTAATATGTGAGATATAGTTAATTCTTGCAGCAAAATACAGACCCTCCAAGTTGTTGGAAATTATTTTAAAATAATCATGAGATCATTTCTGACAAACAGGGACCCTATTATTCCACTATATAAAGATATAAAAATCTAATCAAATTCCAAAAATGCAAAGATAAGTTATATTTTAAGCTGTTACTTTTCATTGTTTTTTTTAAATGACTAGGCAAATATTAAGAACAAATAAATAGTAGAAACATTAAAATCCCTCATAACCTCATCGCCAGCAGTAAAAGTTGCTGTGGTTTTTCTCTATGCTTTCGGGCTAATCCAGACGCCCCCCATGATGGTGCTGCACTGCAGTTGTGCATTGCTCTGTGGTTGCTGTCTCTTCCTTAGTCACATTCTTAATATTTTTGAACTCAGAATTCTTAAATCCAGGAGTATATTGCATTTTGTGATGTTAAATAATTTATTTAACTATTGTTTTCTTCCTGGGCATTACACATTTTTTTATATACACACACACACATACCACATACATGCATATACATACATAACACACACACACACACACACACACGGTCTGTCCATAAGGTATCCAGCCATGTAATATGAAAAATGGAGATATTTATCGAAGAAGATACATGATACAAGAAACATTGTACATAGGATAATGAAGCCTCGGTCCCCTTCAAAGTAGGCACCTTGGAACCTCACACAGGTCTCCCAGTCGCCATCAGCTGCCCTGTTGTATGTTCCTGAATCTCATCAAAGTTCTGAAGTCTCTTCCCTTTCAAAGGTGATTTTAGTTTTAGGAAAAGCCAGAAGTCACAGGGCACAAAATCTGGTCTGTAGCAGGGCTGAGTCACCTGGGTGATTTGATGTTTCACCAAAAAATTCTGCATGAGACGTGATGGATGGGTGGACATATTGTTACAATGAAGCTGCCAATCACCTGTTTCCCATAGCTGCAGCCTTCTAAATCATCCAAATAGTTTCCACAGAGGAATGTTCAAGGTAAACATAAAATTTAATGCAGATTCTTTGTTCTACTGGCTCAGTCATTTTGAATGCAATGGCCACACAGCACGCATGCTCACTCAATGGCGTCTACCACTTCCACTGACCAATACAGTGAAGTCGTCATTGTTCATGCACTCCACTCTCCCTGTCCACTCTCCCCGGCTGCCAGGTTACATCGACATTGCGCAAACTGTTCTGATCATATTAACAGTGGCTGGAGGTTTTCTGGACAGACCTCGTATTTCTGATTATTTGTCAGCATACGTTGTTTATTCCCCAGTAAAATCCCTAGGGCAATAAATGTAAACAAGTTTTAGGCCTTATAGGAACATTGCCAGTTTATCCCCCAAATAAACCATTTTCAACGTATTTAAGTGGTGTGCAAGAGTCTTTATTTGCTCATACATTTGCCACATCAGGTGTTTTTTTTATCCCTACTAATATGACAAGCAAAGAATGGCAACTTTTAAATTTTTATTAATTTTGTGTGAGGTTAAATTTGTTTTCATATATGCTTTGGATATTTTAAAATTTGTTCTTCATTTCTGTTTTTTTCCCATTTTTGACTAAGAAACTTTTAAAATATATTTTTAAGGATATATAAAATGTGAAGATATTAAGCTTCATATTAGTACAAAATATTTTCCCATATTTGCCTTATAGATTTTGAATATAATTTTTGTGAGAAAATATTGTAATTTCATTATAAATCCTCTTTGATTTTGTTGTGATTTATTTACTTCTGGTTGCCTTTTTTTTTTTGGAATAAAAGGTCTCGAGTGCCTCCTGTACCTCAAGACTAAAGTTCGGGTACCTATTTACCTATTTTTTCTGGTTCTTTCAGTGTTTCTATTTTTATATTTAATTCTATATTAATTTAGAGTTAATTGTGACATGTACAATGAGTTAGGATGTTAACTATATGTATTTAATTAGTCATCATGTTTAATATTCCTAGTAAGTAAAATTTAATTTAAGAAGAATGGGCATCAGTTAAACCCAGTTTTCTCATCTAGAGACAGAATATGGTTCTCCTTTTTTCATTTTAAAATGTCTCTGAAAGTTTCATTATGTTTTTATGTATGATTGAACATTTTTGTTGGGATATTTGATGGATATTTTTATAATTAATATGCACCTATTAGTTTCTAGATAATCTTCAAATGGATTTGTATATTTACAGGAGAAAACTATTGACTTTTATTTTTTATGTTATTCCAGTATCTTAAGTTTAAGCCATTATTAAAGATAACATTTTAGCTGATTAACTCCTAAATTTTGTTCATGTATTTTGCAGCTGCAAACCCAGATTATTGTTGTTAAATGAGTGTGAGTGGGTATGTGTGTATAGTCTTGCGAATACATTTTGCTACTTGCTCTACTGTCACCAAATTTACTATTATTTAGGCTGCATGCACTCCTGCTTTGGACACAATACTATACTATGCTATTGATCCTCTACTACCTCCAATGTTGAATTCTTAAATTTTAATGAGCTTGTGTCATTTTTAAGAAGGGTGTGAGAGACATGTTTTCTAGACTCTGATGTTTCAAAAGAGAGAGAACCTCTGTCATTTGTGTTCATCTGTGACATGAACAAAAGCTTACTTTTTTCTTCTCACCCCCTTGTCCACAGATGTGAGTACAAATTCAACACAAACGTAGCACAAAGCTGGGTTAAGTATTTACAAGCACGCATTTCAAGGCCAGTCAGGCATACCAAAAGTGCTCAGTTGCACAGAAATGATACAGCAAGTTATTTTTTTAATCTAGTCAGTAAATCCATTCGACTTCCTACATTCCTACCACTGTAAAGCAAACTTAGACATTAGAGCGGTCGTAATACAGGCTAAATCTTAGAATATCTCCTAATCCTCCGTCCTCTGAAGTTAGCTAACCCTAAACTGTGTGAGTCTCCAAGGGTTTGTCAACGTAATACTTTAATACCCAGAGCATCTCTAGAATAAGGTTCGCCCACAATCGGCAGTAGCAGATTTCTTAGCCAGGATGGGATCCTTTCATATCTCTTTAAAAAGCTTCTTAGCGATACATGTTGTTGCACTATGCCAGGTTTTCAGGAGAGAGGCGACGGCGTATTTGTATTGCAAGGGACAACCTTGGTTGTTGAATAAAGTGTTACGTTTTAAAATGTATTATAAGCCATAGGCCATCATAAGCAGTTAGATCTAGTTTTGGAAGTTAGAGATATTTTTTCTTCAAGAGGTGAGAAAATTGCCACCTTCTAAATGGAAAGAGGCTCAATTAAAATGCCAAGCTTTTGGCAGAGAGAAAAATCCTTTATTAACCTCCCTTTTGCCATGTTTCTAGAAAGACAAGAAAATAAAGAACTGCAAAGAGCATGCAGAGAAAACATTGTCATTTTCTCCCTTCACTCCCCACTGCGCCTCTGCAGTCTTTCCTGATAAGCAGGGTGGGTGGAGGGGAAGGTGATAAGGATTATGGAAAAATATACACTAAGAGCTCAAGAAATCTCATGTTCTTAAAAGAAAGTCACTTAGGGTTGAGAAAAACCAGAAGATGTTTAAGTTCAAACTGGACTTGAAGGAGAGAATTCATTTTGAATCTGATTCTAGAATGGGATATATTGGGAGATGTTGGTTTAAAGGAAGTTAAAAGAAAAAACAGGGACTAGATTGCCCTTTGAGTTATAACAGTAACAGTTTAGGAATAGAGGAATAGGGTTGTGTGTTAATCTGTACACATTAAGGCAGGCAAAACAATGTAACATTAAGAAAGCCCATGGGTATATTGCATTTTGCCTATTCTGGATCTGGCAGTAGAAGTAGTGATTTCCCAATTCAATAAGTGGCTTTCAAATAATAAAAGAGTCTCTCAATTAGCCTGATTCTGCTCTAGCCCAAGTCTTTCTCTTCAATCCTTCAAAGAATCCTGTAATTCAAGTGATGTTCTGCAACAAATTCTCTTCTACATATACGAGATTGAGTAGTTTCTCTTATCTGCACCTTAATTCTAGAAAAGTGGAGTGATGGATATACAAGGTCTGTCCGGAAAAGTCCAGCCATTGTTAACAACAAGAATGGTTTGTGTGACACGGATGTGACCTGGCAGCCAAGGAGAGTGGACTGGAATGCACATGTGTGAATGATGACTTCACTTTACTGGTCAGTGGGGGTGGTAGATGCTGCTGAGTGAGCATGTGTCCTGCCTGGCCTTCTCATTCAAAATGGCTGAGTGAATAGAGAAACAACTCTGCATCAAATTTCGAATTAAGCTTGAACAAAGCTTTTCTGCAGAAACTATTTGGATGATTCAGAAAGCTGCAGCTATGGGCAACTAGTGATTGGCAGCTTCATCACACAGCATGCCCACTCATGCATCATGTCTTATGCAGAGTTTTTTCATAAAACATTGTCACCCAGGTGACCCAGTCACCCTACAGTCCACCCTGTGCACAGATTTGGCGCCCTGTGACTTCTGGCCTTTCTCCAAACTAAAATCACCTTTGAAAGGAAGAGATTTCAGACCATTGGTGAAATTCAGGAAAATACGACATGGCAGTTGATGGAGACTGGGAGAACTGTGTGAGGTCCCACGGTGCCTACTTTGAAGAGAATTGAGGCATCATTGTCCTGTGTACCATGTGTCTTGTATGTCATATCTTCTTCAATAGATGTCTCTAGTTTTCATATCACATACCTGGATGCTTTCTGGACAGACTGTGTATGTGTGTGTGTGTGTATGTGTAATATCTTACATAAATGGAAATCAGCAAATATAAATCTCTAGTAGCATAGTCTAATGGTCTCATAAGGTAGATAGAATTGAGTCACAACTGCCAACTTTTAAAGATGAATTCTAATTGCAAGTTCTAGATTTTTTTTTAGTTGCACTTAAACCTTTCAATATGTTGAAGTCCTGTGGTTTATGTCATATGCAGCCACAAAACAACTGCATATTAGAAAAAATAAAATACCCCAAATTTGCATTATCTCATAATAAACTCTAGACTCTGGATTCAGATGTGTGTTTATTGCTTATACAATTGGAAATAATAATTGAGGCACATTTTTTCATTTCATAGCACTGATTTATAGACTATACCATTCTCAGAAAAATATTGGCACCCGGGGACTGACGAACTGCAAGAGATGTTTGATTCTCTGTGGGAGCTCATTATGCAAACCTATTTTGGATTCAATGAATTTACCATCGGACCAATGTGATGTGGAGGAGTGTGTTGAGGGATTCTTGTTTCCTTACCTCTAAAAAATGATCAAAGGAAAATGTCTTTTTCCCCCTGAAAGTCGCCACGTTTGAACGTGATGACAGGAGCTGTTGGGTGTCTTGCAGTCACGAAGGAAGTCATTGGGTGTGGTGGGAGCCAAATTATCCATCCTTCCTCAAGTGGGGCTCTTCTTTGGACTGCTGAATGAAGAAAATGATATATGTGGCTATTTTCTTAATTTTCTCAAGGGTGCTGGTAATAATACTGTTCTAGATGCCTAGGAGAAAAGTTAACTCATTATATTCAGCAGAGGACTGGGGGCATCAAGGTTAAATTCTCTGGAGATTTCATTGAGACAGGCTCTGTGATGAGTGAGATAATGTATCCACTGTATTTTTCTGGACTTCTTCTCATGAGAAATAATACATTTCCTTATTATTTAAGGTAAATAGAGGTGGGTGTTTTCTGAAACTTGCAGCTGAAAGCAATTTAACCTTACCATAAGGCACCACAGTGAACTTCACTGCACCTCTCTGTTTCCTTATTGATGGACTTGAGACAGTTAATGCAATGTCAGTAAGAATGTATGTCAATGTCATGAAGATTTTCCCTTCGACATTATTCTAAGAGTTTTAGGTATGTTTAGATCTTGATCCATTTTTAATTAATTTTAGCCTACAATGTGTAGTAAGGGTACAACTTCATTTTTCGGCATATGGATATTCAGTTTTCCTAACCTCAGTTGTTGAAAAGATTGTCCTTTCCCTGCTGAGCTAGTAAAGAAGTTTGGTATCTGTAAACAAACAATTATTCTTAAAGTTGTAAATTATAGCTCCTTGGTGAGTTCCTCTTGGAAGAGTGATAATTTGTTAGCTTTATTAAGACCTTGTGGTTTCAAGACATTTTATTCATCAGTTGAAAAACAAAATTGAACAGCACTGAGCACTGTCAGGGTGAGTAACTTTGACACTTAATGATTTAATAACCAGTGATGAGAATAATTCAGTCTCAACCACTGGCTGACTGTTGATGGTGGAGGTATTAGCCTGACTTCAACTCATACATTTTCTGACAGTCCTTCAGAAGCTTAAAACGTGGTGTGTATCAAGCATGTGGTGATTTATTTAAGGTAGCCAAACCCTGGAGGAAGGGGAGGGACAGTGTTTTCTCAGTGAAGTTTCTCCCTTGCTTTAGTGTTGTAAGGACAAGTGACCAGTTATTCCTTGTGGACTGGGACAGGGCAGGCTGAGTAGTTGGGTAGGGTTTGTTACAAATATTTTTAAAAAGAAGCATTTAATTAATAATTAACTTCCCACAATTTTGGTTTTATTTTTGCTGAGTCAGTTGTAGAACGACTTCATTCCATATTTTAACATGTTATTTTGAAGCATTTCTAAAATATTAAATCTGGAGCTATATCTAAGGCAGAAATTTTATAAATGTTTAATTGTTGCAGTTACCCATCCCTCCACCAATCCATAATCTGTCTATACAACCATCACCTTCAAAGTAAAATCTGAAGTAATATTTCAATATAAAACAGATATGTTGCATTGACTGAAGTAGGTAAAGGGCCACAGACACCAGCCTTTTACACCTATTCATAGTCTTCTATTGGTGAGTAGCCTTCAAGAAACAGTTACTTAGTCTCTCAGAGAATAAATAAAAATGTAAGCATACTCATGGAAGTATACACTCACCTGATATAAATCTTCCTTTGACATGAACTTGGTTGCAATATAGGCAGAGTCCCAGGTTAAAAATGAATGTAGATAGCGGCTTTTATATTATCCTTGTGGAGTTATGGCATCGTTATCGAGATCATGGAGCTGTGGGCAACAGATGACACAGGGACAGAGTTACCCAGGTGATGAAGATGGAAACTGAGGTGAGGCTGTCCATCACAGGGTTTGAATTCAAAAAGACTTCATTTGCATCCTGGTTTCACCACTGCTATTAAATGTGTTACTTAACCCTTCTAATGATCTATTTTCTCATATAAGAAATAGAGATTGGAACACAAATATTCATTCATCTCTTAAGTGAATGCTTTAGAGTAGCTGGTAGGCCTCAGGCACCATGCTAAATGGTAGGTATTGTGCAAATTGTTTCCCTAGGCAGCTGTTTGGAAGATGAAATGGCACAATATGCATAGGTTGCCCAAGAGAATACCTGACACAGAAGCAGGCAGTTTAATTATGCAAATACAGAACTTGGACCTGAGAGTGAATCTCTAGAAAGCAGGAGCCACAGGCTTTGTGGAAACAAAGTGGATGAGATCACGAGAGAGCTCTCAGGGGTGTTCATAACGGGCACCAAACATTGTGCTAAAAAGTCTATCCAGTGAAGTCAGGGCAGGACAACAAATAAAAGGCATTCAGATCAGGAAAGAAGTAAGGCTGTCTCTATTCATAGAGATTATAAATATCTATGTAGAGCATTTGATGAAATATACATAAAAAGCTACTAGAATGAATGAGCTAATGAAGTTGCAGAATACAAGTTAATATACAAGAATGTATTGTATTTCTATGCACAAGCAATGAACAATCAGAAAGTGAAGTAAAAGTAATACAATATTATCAAATATGAAGTACTTATGGATAAATCTGACTAAAGATTTGCAAGGTCTTTATGCTGAAACCTGAAAATATTGCTGAGAGAAAATTTAAAAGACCTGAGAAATACAGAGGTATATTGAGATTGTAAATGGAAATTGAATACTGTTAAAATGGTTATTTCCCACAAGCAGACCTATAGATTCAATGTGGTAAGGTAACCCCGATTAAAATCTGGCAGATATTTTTTTTGTTTGTGTTCTAGAAATGGAGATGATTTTAAAATTCAATAGATATGCAAAGAACCTAAAGAGCCAAAACAACTTTAAAACAATTTTTTTTTAAGTAGGACTAATACTGTCTTGACTTTAAAACTTACTGTGAAGTTAAAGTAATAAGGCAGTATAACATTGATGTAGAGACATATGAATTGATTAATAGACTAGGAGAGAGGGTCCAGAAGTAGACCTGTACATATATGAGTAACTTATTTTCCCACAAAGTAGGCACAAAAGGTACAAAAGCAATACAATGGAAAAAGATTTTTTTCCAAGAAATTGGACCATAGGCAAAACAAACAAATAAACAAAAACAAAACTAAGCTTCAATCAATAAATCCCACCATGTACAACAAAAAATGAACTAAAAATGAATTTTATACCTTACATTAAAAACTAAGCTATAAAACTTTTAGACTAAGATAGAAGAAAGCCCTTATGTTCATAAGTTCATTAAATACTTATTAACTATTACACCAAAATAATAATCCTTAAAAGAAAAATATATAGTTGAGCTTCGACGAAATTTCATGTTCCTCTTTCTGAGACACTATTAAAAGAATTTTAAAAAGCTACAGACTGGTAGAAAATATTGTCAAATCACATATCTGATAAAAGGCTTATATCCAAGGTATATAAAGGCATTTCAAAATTCAATACTAAGAAAACAGAAAACTTAAAATATCTGGGCAAAGCATTTGAACAGACATTTTACCAAAGAAGATGTATGAATGGAAATAAGCCCATGAAAAGATGCTCAATTATCAATCATCGTTAAGGAAATGCAAATTAAAACCACAATTAGGCAGCTATCAGAATGGCTAAGTTGACAAAGACTGATCATATCAAGTGTTGGAAAGGAGGAACTTGAAATCTCCTGCAATGCTGGTGTGATTATAAAATAGGACGATCACTTTTAAAGAGTTTGACAGTTTTTTAGTTAATTATGCAGCTACTACATAATTAGATTATTCTACTCTTATGTATGTACTGAATGAGAATGAAACCATATGTCCCTAAAAGGACTTGTACACAAGTATTCACAGAAACCTTATTTGTAGTGGCCAAATGCAGGAAACAACCCAAATGTCCACTAACAGGTAAATGCATGAACAGGTTGTGGTGTATCTAGGCAAAGAAGTACTACTCACAAGTAAAAAGATGACGATGCACTTAACATATATACATCTCAATATATATATTTATCCCTGAATCCTACCCATTAGATGCTGGTACCACTCTGTCTCCAACTGTGACCACCTCAAATGTCCCCAGACTTTACCAAATTAATTTGGGAGGTGTGGAGAGCAAATTGTCCCTGGTTTAGAACCACTGTCAAAATAGTTATTCTAAATGTGAAAAGCCAGACCCAAAAGAGAGCATACTGTAGGATTTGGGCAGCAGGAATGAGGAAGGCCGGGAGAGACGGATTATGAAGGCAGACAG
The DNA here is from genome assembly GCA_004026765.1 of Micronycteris hirsuta. Classification (NCBI taxonomy): domain Eukaryota; kingdom Metazoa; phylum Chordata; class Mammalia; order Chiroptera; family Phyllostomidae; genus Micronycteris; species Micronycteris hirsuta. The sequence goes on along the minus strand of PVJI01000738.1, from coordinate 152,282 downwards.
ACACAGCTTTGTGGGTGGTGGGCATGTCAGTACCTTGGTACAGTACCTTGATTATGGTGATAGTTTCATGAGTATACCTGTTTGTCAAAGGTATCCCATTGTACTATTTATGTCCAGGTTATTTACAAGTGCCTTTCAATGAAGCTGTTCAAACAGGTTTTAGGTGATGGTTCTCTCTAAAGGGGAAGGCCAGAGTGCTGTGGGCACACGAAATGGGGCTCCTTCCTGGGACATTAGTTAATAATAATGTGACAACATTGTCCATTAATTGTAGCCAATGTACTATACTAGTGTAAACTGTTAATAATGGGGAAAACTGGGCAAGGGTGTATGAAAACTCATGGTACTAACTTTCAAACTTTCAGTAAATCTAAAACTGTCCTAAATTGTTAAAAGTTTAGTTAAGAAAACAGAACGGGGTATTTTTTTTTACAAAATTCATTCCACATATCACAGTGGGTCATGTGCTCATTCCATCACAGACAAATTTGTTGTTATGATTGAAAAGCAGAACAAATAAGGAAGAGGTGTATTTGGATCCCACCAAAGAATGGCAACTGCGTTTGGTTAAAGTCAATGATATTTGAAGTCTGAATTTACCAATAACCTCGACCTATTTTGCTATTCATTGTTAATGGTGTATAGATAAAACATCGTTTCTCTGTGATAAACTGATAAACAAAATTTGAGATGTTAAATAAAAGAAGTCACTCAATAAATAAAAATGACCTTTATATTTTTTATCTCTGACCACATTGATTTACAGAATGTCTAATTACTCTCTTTTCCTTTATGAAAAGCTCAAAACTGAAAAATTTCTTTCCCCCATGCTTCTCTTACTCTCCCCCCTCCCCTCTTGTTCTCCCCCCTCCCCTTCCCCTTCTTCCTCCAAAATTTACTGAGCACCAGCTCTGTTCCAGACACTGAGCTTAGGCACCTTCAAGAAACACACCACCTAGTGGGAGAAATACATGCAAATGGCACAAAACTGAATTGACTGTGCAAGGTAAATAGGCAGCTGCTTTTCTCTTTTTGAAAGGTCGTGAAGAATTGTCCCCTTGAAAATTCACCTTTCAGTGGCTCCAGATTAGAAAGAAGAGACTGGCCTGGATGGAGCTGGCCATTGGCAGGGCAACCCTGCAATGGAGCCGGGACAGTCAGAGCAGAGCGCCCCTGAGGTACAGGGTGTGTGAGACCCTGGGCCAGTCCACCTCCTCCCAGGTTTCCCAGGCGGGCGTTGGGTGAGGGTGCACCCAGCTCAACTCTGTGGTCTTGCGTGGGCTCTTTAAGAAGCATTTGATCCAGATGATATTTAAAGACTTGTAATTCTCCAAGGACTGGCCAGGGAGGGCTTTCCTGTTTTTTCAAGCTGCCCTGCAGAACATATTATACTGTCCAGAAATGATGTTTAAAGTTTCAATAGCTTCTGGTTCTCTGGGCCACATCACCTTGCAGTTGCCCTCAAATTGTTTCTGAATCACGTTTCCTCTGGCACGAAGCAGGAGCCCTCGGTTCACATTACGCCTTACAATGTACAGCGCTCTCACCCTGCTGCAGAGGAGCTTTAATGTCAGAATGAAAAATGATAAAGCAGGAATGAAATAGCAACCACATGTGCTCTGGAGTGTGGCCCTGGCTCTGCGTGGCCTTTCAAAGCAGGGAGCAAACCATCTCTGCAGTGCTGAGTAACACAGATAGGGTCTGCGGGGGTGGGGGCTGCCTTCATGGTCCCCAGCCTGGGGTGATCTGAGGCCAGGAAGGGTCATCTAGTGGCGAGTCACCCCAGAAGGGGCTAGTGGAGGTAGAAGGCGGTCCAGTGAGTGAGAGGAGAGGTTAATGAGATGGACCCAGAGGGATGGGTTTGAGTCTCTGTTATGTTGGTCTGCCCAGGTGATTCTACATTCTGACGATCAAACCCTTCTCTCCTCTCCATACCTAGTCCTCTGTGTTCTCAGCCAAATTCCTGTGGCATCCTTTGGATTGTCTTATCACCATAAGTTTGGTTACCTTAAAATCAATTCACCACTTTGCAGGCAAAGTGCTACACATAATTTAAAAAATAATCTAGTGTCCGTTTTGTAAGATTAGTAAGTTCTGAAGATCTGACATCCAACATGAAGCCTACAGTTAATGACACCATGCGGTGTACTTGACATTTGCTAAAAGGGTGGATCTTAGGTGTCCTCACCATGGCGGTGGGGGCAGAAATGGTAACTATGCGAGGCAATGGCTATATTAATGAGCTCATGTATGGTGAGTATTTCACAATATATACATCAATCAAAACATCAAGTTGTACACCTTAAACATAAATTCCTATTTGTCAATTATACTCCAATAAAGCTGAAAAAAGTTCTGAAACCTCCCCCTTCAGTTTTCTCAAGATAAAGCAAGTCCAGGTTTCTTAACACAATTTAAAATTCCCGTGGTGGTCTAACTTCTTCTGTCCTGAGACTCTCTCAGGACAAATCTACTTAATATCTTAACACACGTGTGTGAGCAAGGTCTTACAGCTCCTGGCACACACCGTGTTCGTGGACACTCGCATGCCCTTGGCCATGCCTTTTTCCCAGCTGGGGAAGCCCTTACTTCACATGACTGCCTAGGGAAATAATTCTCATTCTTTAAGGCTCAATTCAGACAACGCCTTCTCTGTGAACCCTACTTGATCATTGTTCTGGGGAAATCAGTACTCTCATTATATCTCTTTAGCCCATCTCTCATAAAATTTTATATCGTAAATTTATTTACAATTCCATTCCTTGCCTAGTACTAGTGAACCAAACACCAGAACTGTCTTCTACACCTTGTTACTATCAACTGACTGTTAGCCGCCTCACCCCCCAAAATCACATGATAAGTCCCGACACCCAATGCCCCCTGTGATGGCATTTGGAAGTGAGGCCTTTGGGAGACAATTAGGTCATAAGGGTAGAGTCCTCATGACTGAGATTAGTCCCCACACAAGAGAGCTGAGAGTCCTCCCCTTACCCTTTCCACTGCATGAAGAGATAGTAAAAAGATGGCCATCTGTGAACTAGGAAGTGGGCCCTTACCAGACACTGAATCTACCAGCATCTTGATTTTGGACTTCCCAGCCTCCAGAACTATAAGAAATATGATTCTGTTGTTTATAAGTTACCCAACCTATAGTAATTTTTTATAGCAGCCTGAATAGACTGAGACAGTTGTCTAGTGGTGTGCTAGAGCCAGCCGTGCCACTTGTGTTTTCCACCCCTGAGTTCAGTAATGTCACACTGCTAGTAGGAAATCAGCCATGCTAAGATTACTTACACCACAGAAATTGGCATGTGCTGCAAACCAGCCCTCAACCTCCAAAGGCTTTTTGTTAAACATTTTCTAGTATACCACTGTTTGCATCCTCAAAACCTAGCACAGGCTCTGAAACATAGTCTTTACCAAAAAGTTGAATGAACATGTCTATGAATAAGTGCTCTAGATAATGAACTGATAATTGGTGTGACCAGAATCCACTTAGTCTCTCTAATCATGTCACAATAATTTTAAAAAATATTTATTTATATTAGAGAGAGGGGAAGTGGGGGAGAAAGAGAGGAAGGGGAAACATCAATGTGTGGTTGCCTCTTGTGTGCACTCCCACAGGGGACCTGGCCTGCAACCCAGGCATGTGCCCTGAGTGGGAATCAAACCGGCGACCCTTTGGTTAGCAGATCAGCACTCAATCCACTGAGCCACACTAGCCAGGGCTCCTTTCACAATCATTTTCATCTGTAAAAAAATATATTACATTCTACCTTTCTGTATGCATAATATCAAGATGATATAGATGGCAAAGTGTTAAAATACATCACTAATGGGTGAATAAGTGAAGGGCTTAATAGCAGGCTGAATCCTTCAGGTAGGTCGCAAAATCTAACTCTCCCCCATTTGTTAGCTTCAGGTGCCATCCCCAGTAATTTTTGGACCCTTATAATATATGAATCAAATTGCTTGGAATAGATCCCATTATCTACTTTAAAACAGATGAACTCTTGCTGAAGAATTATATGAAATTTAGTTTTTAAGTGGCATCTGGTTAACAGTCCCCGAATCTCACTTAATCCTCATCATCTCCCAACCATAAGTCTGGCGTGCCACCCCAATAGCTTTAAGCCCCAGATCAACATAAAAAACTAGAACTGATAAGCTCATCCTACTACCAAAATCTAAGAAGAATGTTCACTTCCTATAGTAGCCCCAACCCTTTATCCACAGTTTCACTTTCCTCAATTAGTTACCCACAGTTCACTGCAGTATAAAACTATTAAATAAAAATTCCACAAATGAACAATTTATAAGTTTTAAATTGTGAACTATTCTGAGTAGCATAATGAAATCTTAAGCCTCCCTGCCTGGACATGAATTACCCCTTTGTCCAATGCATCCGTGCTGTTAAGCTGCCTGCCTGTTAGTCACTTAGTTGCCATCTGGGTTGTCAGATCGACTGTCATGCTATCAAAGTTCTTGAGTCCCAGTAAGTCTTATTTTAATTAAGACTGGCCCCAAAGCAGAAGAGTAGTAATGCTGGTAATTCAGAGATGCCAAAGACAAGCCATGAAGTACTTTCTTTAAGCGAAAAGTTGAGCGAAGTATAAGATATGTTGAGAGAAGGTGAGGAGCCACATTCCTGTAACATGTATTTACAGTATATTGTTATAATTGTTCTATTTTATTATTAATCATTGTTATTGATCTCCTACTGTGCCTAATTTATAAATTAAACTTTATCAGTGATATGTATGTATAAGAAAAAACAGTGTATGTAGAGTTCGGTACTATCCATAGTTTCAGACATCTACTGGGGACCATGGATGAGAGGGGACTCCTGTAGAAATCTTACAAAAATGCACTAAGAAAGATAATGTGAGATGTATTCCTGTTGTGCTTTTGGAACCACAGTGAGGTTGCTGGCATGAAAATGGTAGAACGACCTTTTGTCCCTTCACTTGTATTTACAGCCTGGTTCAGGGTTGAAAGTTCTGGAAAACATGAACACGGTCCCTCTTCCACAATGGCTCCTGCCTTTTGCATCCAATGGATTCTTCCTACCTCTTCCCCACCCTGTCTGTTAGGCCTTCCTCTCCAGAACTATTGGGAGACGGCAACTGTCCTCACACATCAGGCAGGAACAGTGCACTGTGTGAGTGGAGGGGGATGTTGGGGCAGAACGGGGCACAGAGCAAGATTAGGGCTGGATCATGTTATCCTTGGCCCTGGAGGCTCTGGAAGCGCAGGAATCTAAACCAAAGTCAAGGCAGACCTGGGAGCTAGGGTGCCACACGTACAGAGAGTTCAAATCCTTTTTTCAGATTTTACCTTAAACAACAACAAAAAGAACAGCAACAACAGAAGGAAGGGAAGATAATATCTCGATGAGATTCTTGGTAGGATTTCTAATGTCTTTTTCAAAATTGAATAGTTTCTCTTATTTTCAATATTTCAGATGAATTCTTTAAATTAGTATAAAACAGACACTTTCGACTTCAATGCTGGGGGAAAAGTATTCTAGCACTTTTGTGCCAGGGGAGGGCTTTTCAGCTATTCACCAGCAGGAAAAGGAATTTTGGACCTGTCTTCTTGGTAAGTCAGGGGCCAAGTCAAGGCCTTGAGAAGCCAGGAGCTCATTTCTTCTGGGCAAGTCCAAGCGCACCCAGGTCAGCAGGTAGGGATGAATGCAGCTCCTGATGTTGTGTCTTCTAGCTGCCACGGTGTCACTTCCAAGGTCAGAAGTGGAGAAGAAGCTAGCTTCCCTAGGAACTTTCCTCCCCAGCTCCTCTCCCTCTCATCCTACCCACAGACCAACTTCATGCCTTAAAGTTCTGAAAGCCTCAAAATAAAGCACAGAGTTTTTGTATTTGTTAAAGAAGCTAAGGCTTTAGCCCAAAAACAGCTAAATGCAAACTTATTTTTTTCCACTAAGGGCAAGAGAGAATGTCGGAGACTTTCCTTTTTACACCCAAAGAACATAACAGAGTTCCAGGCATCTGGAAGTTTCTAAGTTGAAGCACAAAAATGTATGTTCCATTGTGTGAGAATAAACAGACTACAGCCCAGGGCATGCCTCTGTGGCACCTCGGAAAGTTGCTAATTGAAATGACATTGTGTGAAGACACAGAGCCACAGCCTACAGGGTGGGCTTCTGACGGGCAAGCTGGAGTGCCTGGGCAGAAAATATGATCTCAATTATGTGCCCAGTGGAGTCTAGAAACAGGCAACTCAGACATAGACAGCTAACCCCATGCCAAGCCCCAAGCAGGTAGCTATTTGGTTGGTGACTGCGGATGGCACTCTATAACTCTACATACTAATAGCAATAAATGATATGAACATCTGAAGAGGAGGTAGAATGATTGGTCACGTAGGATGACAGAGTTGGGGACACAATCAGACATTTTGGACTGTTGGTGGGGAGCTGTATTTCCTCAGGCTCCGTTTGACCTCTGTTTTGAGCACTTTGGTCACAGGACCCATGACACAGAGAGCTGAGACTGGCTCCTGTATCCTGAGTGGCTGGGAGGATGCAAACGTAATGAAGCTCTGGCCTTTACTACAACATTTAGTGTCTTCACAGGCACCCCTCTCTCTCCTCCTTGTGTAATCCACATTTGGGGCTAGAAGCAATGTCATTTCTCAATGGAAGTAAAGCAACATTCCTCCAAGGATATTCTAGTCCCACAGTTCACAAACTGCATGCAGGGGTGCTCCAGGAGGCTGTAGTAAATGCACAGGGTGCCACAGGCTCTACAGGTTTTTAATTAAAGAATTGATCTAATTAAATCAATTTGAGGTGATACTGGACATCTGTCACACATCATGAGAACTGTTGGTTTGAGGTAGGGCATCATGTAATATTCCTTTCAAAGGTGCCACAGTTTTGCAAAGCTAGGTATTTGGTGGCTGTGAATAAAGAGTGAGCATTGCCTGGAAATCAACATGGAACAGGAAAGGAACGTAGAGGCATCCAATAGGACCCCAAGGTTTGAGAAGATGTACAGGGCTCCACAAGCACAGGTATCCTGCTAGTGAGTAATTGTGTTTTTTAAAGAATGAGATAAAATATTTTTTCTCTCTCTTAAGTTATGAGCAGTATACACGAGGCCTGTCCAGAAATAGTCCAGCCATTATTAATATAATGAGAACAGTTTGCACAACATTGATATAACTGGCAGTCAAGGAGAGTGGACCGGAATGCACATCTTTGAACAATGATGACTTCACTGTGCTAGTTGGGGCAGCGGGGCAGTAGATGCCAGTGAGTGAGCATGTGTACTGTGTGGCCATTACATTCAAAATGACAGAGCAAGTAGAACAATGAACCTGCATCAAATTTCGCATTAAGCTTGAACATTCCTCCATGGAAACTACTCGGATGATTCAGAAGGCTGCAGCTATGGGCAACTGGTGATTGGCAGCTTCATCACAACAATGTGCCCACTCATGCATCATGTCTTGTGCAGAGTTTTTTGGTAAACATCAAGTCACCCCGGTGACTCAGCCCCCTACAGCCCAGATTTGGCACCCTGTGACTTTTGGCTTTTCCCAAAACTAAAATCACCTTTGAAAGAAAAGATTTCAGACCATTGATGAGATTCAGGAAAATATGATGAGGCAGCTGATGGTGATTCCAAGAAAGGATTTTTCAGAGTGTTTTCAGCAGAGTGGAAGAGACATTGGGAGAACTGTGTGAGGTCCCAAGGTGCCTACTTTGAAGGGACCGAGGTGTCATTGTCCTATGTACAATGTTTCTTGTATCTTCAATAAATATCTCTATTTTTCATAGTATGTGGCTGTATGCTTTATGGACAGACCTCAGTTTTAGTCTAGGGATATCCTAGAAAAAAAATTACTTAGTCACTAAGGCCACTGTGATTCAGGAAAGTTTGCGGTGCTCTACCCCAGATAAAGCTGGTTGGCGAGGCTACAAAAGCATAACTCACAAGATTCTTATTTAAGTTATGGTTTTGTAAACCTGAGGAGATTAAGGAAGTAACCAGCTTCAGTGAGCACCTACTCCATTTTTGTTAATATTTTCTCCTAACATTTCTTGAGCCAGGCACTTAAAAAGCTCTTTTTTATGAAGTATATTTTATCAATTATGCTATTACAGTTGTCCCATCTTTTTTCTCCCCTTTACCTTCCTCTGTCTGATACCTCCATTCCCTCTAGCATTCCCCCTAACACTTAGTTCATGTCCATGGGTTGTACACATAAGTTCTTTGGCTTCTCCATTTCCCATACTATTCTTAACCTCCCCTGGGCTATTTTTTACTTACCACTTATGTTTCTTATACCATGTATATTTTCTCTGATTCTCACCCCCTGACCCCCTGTTAACCTTTCATATGATCTCCATTTCTGTGATTTTGTCCCTGTTCTAGTTGTTTGCTTAGTTTGGCTTTTTCTTTTGTGGGGGGGGTCAGTTGTTGATAATTGTGAGTTTGTTTCATTTTATGGTTTGTATTTTTGATATTCTTCTTTTTCCTAGATGAGTCCCTTTAATATTTCATATAATAAGGACTTGGTGATGATGAACTCCTTTAACTTGACCTTATCTTGGAAGCACTTTATCTGTTCTTCCATTCTAAATGATAGCTTTGCTGGATAGAGTCATCTTGGATGTAGGTCCTTGCCTCTCCTGACTTTAATACTTCTTTCCAGCCCCTTTTTGCCTGTAAGGTTTCTTTTGATAAATCAGCCGATAGTCTCATGGTAACTCCTTTGTAGGTAACTCTCTTTTTTACTTGCTGCTTTTAAGATTCTCTCCTTACCTTTAATCTTGGGTAATTTAATTATGATGTGTGGTCTTCTTTGTGTCCAACTTGTTTGGGACTCTCTGATCTTCCTGGACTTGTATGTCTATTTCCTTCACCAAATTGGGGAAGTTTTCTTTCATTATTTTTTCAATAAGTTTTAAATTTCTTACTCTTCCTCCTCTCCTTCTGGTACCCCTATGGTTTGTATGTTAGAATGTTTAAAACTGTCCTAGAGGTTCCTAAGCCTCTCTCACTTTTTTAGAATTCTTATTTCTTCAATCTGTTCCAGCTGAATATTTATTTCTTCCTTTTGTTCCAAATTGTTGATTTGAATCCTGATTTCCTTCCCTTCACTGTTGGTTCCTTGTATATTTTTCTTTATTTCACTTTGTATAGCCTTCACTTCTTCTTTTGTTTTGTGGCCATACTCAATTATTTCTCTGGTCACCCTGATTACCAGTGTTTTGAACTCTGCATCTGATATGTTGGCTATCTCCTCAGTGCCTAGTTCTTTTTCTGGCATTTTGATCTGTTATTTCATTTGTGCTATATTTCTTTGTCTTTGTGCACCTGTTACATTGTAAGGGATGGAGCCTTAAGATTCGCCAGAGTGGGGGCAGCCTACTTCTCTGTGTTGTGGAGCCAAATGTGGAGGAGGGGTTTGAGAAGGAACAATGCTGCTTGCTCAGTTCTTGCCCCACTTCCAGTCACTTCCTCTGCTATCCACAAGCGAATTGTACTCTTTGAGGTGCTGCCCTGGTGCTGATTCCTGGGTGGGTGGGCTTGTGTACATTCCATGACCCTGAATGCTCCTCCAATGTACTCTCCTATGAGACTGGCAGTTTCTCTCACTGCCACAACCCCCCACAGGTTTTTACAGCCAGAGGTTTTGAGGCTTTGCTTCCTGGCACTGGAACCCTGAGTCGTGTGGTCTGTCTCACTCCCCAGTTGTTCCTTCCAGTTTATCTGCACATGAATGTGGGACTGATTGGTCCACCAGCTGCCACTTTGCCATGTGTCATCTTCACCCCAGCTGCCCATCTCTGCCTTTTACCAGACTTGATGAGTATTTCTTCTTTACCTCCTTGGTTGTTGGACTTCCATACAGTTTGATTTTCTGGCAGTTCTGGTCGTTTTTGCTTTTAAATTGGTTGTTATCCTACTTTTGGTTGTGCGAGGAAGAGTACTATATCTACCTATGCTTCCATTTTGGCCAGAGTAAAAAAGCTCTTTAAGTAATTTTCTTCTATAATTCTGACAATGCCTCAATGAAGTGGGAATTATTATATCATTCATATTTTACAGAAGAGGCTCAGAGAGATTAAGTTAGCAAGTCACACAGTTAGGTGATAGGGTTTGGACACAGGATGGTTGGACTTGGAGCTCATGCTCTTTTCATCACACCATGCTTCCCCCAAATGGATGGATGGATGGATGGATGGGTACCTGGACCATCCATTCATCCATGCCAGCCAAAGACCTGGCATTTCAGAGCAGGGTAGATAGGGAGGAGACTTCAAATGGCATGGAAAGGTAGAGAAAGCTGGATGGAATATCAATTGAACACTCTTTTTCAGGTACTGAATAAATAAACAGAATGCCTGATAAATTCACATTGAGTTCTGCAAAGTTTATCCTTTCTTTTGCATTTTGAAGATATATGAGAACATATCATCTGTTGCCATATATTTAATTCCTGGTGACTTAGTAAAGTCTTAAGCTGATCGAAATTCAAAGAGGATGATCCCTTCGATTCTGCATCCTTTTCACCTATCAAAGATATCCATACACCACTAGCCCAAATACATGAGATGCTTGAGATATTTCTGTCTCAATCAAGCATATCTATTAGCATAAAATATTTAGATATTAAATTTCTAATGCTTTAAAGAACAAAAACTTCAGAGCAGGAATATGTTTTCCTTAACCTCATTTGTTTTAAAGGAGCAAGAATGAAAGAGAAAAGAAATGCATCATGTTTTATATAAAGGAAACAGCTCCAGGCAAACCTTGCTAAATATTTTAATGGTTTAAACATTCATTTTAGCAAGTTTTCTTTAATTTTCTTAACTTTGTTCCTTTTGAACTGGCTCAACCTTCATGTTTAATCCTTGGAGCTTTCAAGGAACAGCTCACAGCAAGTTATATACACAAATATAACAAACATTTCAAATAAAGCACAATGCATAAAACAGAGAACAGGAGAACTTTGACAACAGCTGCTAGATTTAACACTAATAGTTTTGAAGGATTTTGGCTGGAAGGTTAAGAGTATCTTATGACAATAAGCAGGCTTTGTATATAGTGTCAACAGTCCTGTTGCAACATGTCCAGTTTTAATTTATTCTTTTTCATTTGTATAAGACAAATAATATCATTATGGATGTCTGGTTCATGACATTGAAGCTAAAGAAAAAAAAGTCCAAAATCAATCATGTTTTTCAAGAATAACAACTTTCAAAACCTCTGGCCTATATGCCTGGTAATAGCTACAGTTTGGTCTAAACAGGATAATATGCTTCAAATCTTTATGCATTTACTTTATTCATATTAGTGTTTGGTGCAATGGTGCTTCTGCATATGTGGAAGTGATTTAACTTTCCACCCAATTTGCTTCTCCAGAGGGCACCATGACTGATGCTGAGTCTAGAGATGGGGGCCATTAGCAAGGGCCTACGTCCTACCCCACAGACCAGGAACACATGGAAGTTTTCAGAATCAGACACTGACCTGTCCCAACGAAGCCTCTGGAACCTTCCCAGGCAGATCAGAGAGTTTTACACACATGCATCCACACACAGAAACACACGTGTGCCTAATGCATATGCATACAACATTTTGTAAATAATGCCATTTATCAGGGTTTGGTGAAGATGTCAAGTCAGAGATTTCAGGAGAAGGGTGCTCCATAATGGAGCACATGTTTAGAAGGCACAGAGTAAGAGAAGCACACAGCCAGACTGTGACATGGGAGGCCAATGAGGCCAGAGTGTGGCTTTCCGAAGGGTGAAGGGGTTAACAGCATCTTGACAACGAGTCCTCTTTCAACAAGAACACACAAGTCACCAGCAAATGTCCAGCAAGGCAGGGGCACGGAGTGAGCTGGCCTTGCTTGCGTGTTTGTGTGGAAGGACACCAGCTCCCTGCCCATATCTGGGTGGGTTTTTGCAGCAGACCTCAGGCCTCACTGCTGCCCCCTGGTGTCCATATCTAGAGAGGAGACCAGACAAAGTCAGCATGGTTGGGTTCTGCTCCCAAGAGCATGCCTTGGTTTAAGCACTATTTTCTGGAAGAAATGTCCACAATGAAAAGACTAACGATAATAATAACAGTATTTCTGAATTCTCACTATGTGACAGGCACTGTGGTTTACTGATATTCCCTTGCTGATTCCTCCCCACCATCCCATGAAAGAGGTATTATTACCCCATTTTGCATGAAAGAAAACAGAATTATCTTCCTCATATACACGTCAAAACCAAGATTCAAACCCAGATATTTTTCCTCAAGGAATATCCAATTATCACGTATCTTTCTTTCTCACAATGAAAACACTGAGGATTGAACAAATGGTCTACGTGATGATAGTGTGATGTTTTTCTAGGCTGCAGTGCCTTTCTGTCATTCTCCTCTGAATGTTCAAGACTTCCACGATCCCTGTTTCATGTATGTTTCTGTTCCAAGGTGCTTTCTTGTGTGTGACCTAGCAGTACCACTCTAGCCTTTAACTCGAAACCTTTGCACTTTGATAGGCATCTGCCAATTACTTGAGCACCCCTCGCTGATGCACACACAGGTACACACACATGCACACTTGCACCTGTCTGTGCTAACCTCTGTTATATCATTAAACGATTGAATATTGGCACAGAACTTCAGGCAAAATTTAGACATCATAGGACTTAACCCCTGGACACAAAGGCAACTAACTGTATCTGTTCACGGAGCAGATATCCTGAGTCTTTTTTTTTCCTGTGCAGACCCTGTTTGATCCAGGAGATAAAAAGAATAAGTCCAAACCCATGTCCTCCTGACAAAGGGTTAAGGAGAGGAGGCAGCTAGGTGAACTGGCAGGTGCAGCTCAGTGTGAACAGAAGTTCACACAGGATGAACTCCAGGTGCGGTGCGGGGCGGGGGAGGGGCACTGGCACCCAGAGAAAGCCTGTTACCCAGATTTCCTGCTCCCTAGTTATTTAATTTGGTAAAAATGTAATGAAATGGCTGGTAGCCATTATCAGAACTTGTAAAAATGGATGGTCTGTTTTTTTGATTTCTCTAGGAAAGATGAACATGAAAACCTATAAAACCCCACAACTGAGATATGCACTTGGTCTGTTTTCACAGCACAGAGGCATTTCCATTTCACCTGGCACTTACTCTTTTGTCACTAGACTATGAGCTTCCTGAGGACAGAGGCCTTTTTTTTAGGCTTTGCTAAAAAAAAAAAAAAAGGTATATAGAAGTATAGAAGTATATTGGTGTATAGAAAATGTTCAGTGTAAATGTGTTCAGTGAGCCAAGGCCAGACTGAGATGAGAAACTCCACATCGGAAGGAGCTCTGGGTCTTCCATCCCTCCAATGGTCTAGAATGACACCAGAGCAGTGTGTGCTGCCCTGGGCTTCCCAATATGGTGCCTCCATCAGTCAGTGCACCTGCAGTCTTAATTGCCACTGGGAGTCTGGTCTCGCGCATTGTGGCCCCAGTAAACTGACTCTGTAAGTCACTCCATGACCAGGACCTTAACCCAGTCAAAAAGTGGGCTTCAGGGCAGAACAAAGCTCCACCAAGTATAGACATCGTGTCCTTAGGCAATGTGGTATGTGGTGGGGGGGGGGGGTGGAGAGAAGCTGTCATTAGGACTCTTAGGTTACCAGCCCAGTTCTATCACTAACCACGCATGGGACACATTCCCCTTGATATCCAAGAGCAGTAAGATGAACTAGTGAGGAATTCGGTGTCTTTAGTCTCATCCTACTGTAACATCCAATGGTTCTGTGGTCCACACAACACCCTATGTCAGAGAGTAGAAGGCTCCCTGTTTCTTGGAGATGGATAGTAGCATGAAAACAAAACAAAACACCAAGCCAACAACAATGTAAAAAACCCAAAGCCTTTCACCCCAAGCTATGAATGACATAGTACATAAAGCCTATTTTGGCTGATGCGAACTCAAGGAATATCCCCTCCCCCCTTGCCCACAAATGCCAGAGGGGCCAATTATTATAAGAAGAACATTCAGCATGAGAATGTAAGAAATGTCAGGGCTCTTCTGTAGACAACTAAAACCAGACAAGCGAAGTCTAAACAGTCATGCCAGACCTTTTCTGGGTAGCTTCGTACCCAATGATTCCAGACTAGGAAATCTGGCCTACCTACAGCCAAAATGATGGAGAAATGCCCGGCTGCACAAGCCTCCCTGACAACAAACAAGGCCAACTCCATACCGTAAAGTGGTAGAGAGATCTGTCGTTGGAGTTGAGCAGATCTGGGTGGCATTCCTAGAAAATTTAAATGCCTTGTGGAAAATCAAATAACTGACAGGAAAATGACATCGATTGATGTTAATCAAGAGTCCCTTCAGAGATCTACCACAGACAAGTGACCCTTGAGGTTAAGAACAGTTGCAGTATGGTGTCCTGCTTACAAATCCCCTACCCCGCAGCTACCTTCCCACTGTGTGCTTTCTGCCAGGCACTATCTTCCAGCCCCAACTAGTTTATTTTATACAGCCTTCCTCAGATGCCGGGATGGAAGCACATGAGGGTGATTCTCTCTTTCAAGAACCTGCCTCTTGGGTCTATCTTTGCTCCTTCCTTTTCACCTGCACTGTTTCACTTTTGAAAGCCTGGGCTCTGTAGCTCTGCTTCCTGTTTTAGAGATTTCCACATCCAAAACTCCCTGACACTGGAAGCAGGTCTTCTCAACTGCTTTTTATTAATAGTGCTCCTTTTCTTTACACAAATGGAGGTACTCATCAGCAAAGCTCTTGGGTTCAAATGACAAAAGCTGGATTCAAACATTTGTAAGAATAGATAAAGGCTCATAGCATTAATTGGAAGAGTTGTGGTAATGGGAAACCTTGGGGACGGGGACTCACCCTGTCCAGGATGCTGTCTCTACTGCTTCTCTCTGGTGTCAGCTTTAGTCTTGCCAGTGTCTCAACAGTGTAGGGACAAGGTCACCCCTAGGTTTGCAGTCTTCATGTATGTGATGTTCTTCTATCAGAAAGTAAAAAGAGCATCGAACTTTTTTTTTTTTAATCTATTTGCTCTACTTAAGAGAATCATGGGGAAAACTCTGATTTCTTGACTTTGGTCATATTCCCATTCCCAGATTAAGCAGTGTTGCCGGAGGGATGGGACATTATTACTATCTTGATTTGGGTCATGTGCTCGTGGTGTGTCTTCGAGACAGTAGTCATGGTATTGGAAGCCTGCAGAGACCCATAGTTTGAGTACAGGAGAAGCAGGTCCTGAAACACAGGGATTCTACTATGAACATAGGAAGCAAAGATGCAGGACACATAGAAACAACTGTGCATCACAGATAATAATGATTATTGTGTGACTTGGGAGAAGGCCAACGTGTGCCAGGTTTTTGCCTTCAACTGCATTTCAGGCAGTCTTTCTAATAAATATATGAAAAGGTATGTATGCATTGATGAAGAAACTACAGATCAAAGGGTTAGTCTGTATAGATGTAATGTGGCAAGGCAAGGCATCCACATTTTGAAAAACACTTCTAGATGTCTTAGTTTGTTGCTCCCTATGTAATTTTTCTGGATGAAGATGAAATACAACATACAAGTCTCTAAATCTTATCATCCATAAAATAAGCATCGGCGAGAAGAGACTGATAGAGGTAGAATTGAACTCATGACTACCGAAGGCGTATTTGGACCTCAGAGTTAGAGCAGAGTGCCAGAACTGCAAAAGCCTTTGAAATTAACCAAGTTTTAACTAGTCACTCTAACAAATATTCAGAAATTAGAAAAACTGCATAATTTGAAAATGACAATTTAATAAATTGAATCCTAATTTTGATACATTTTTAGGTTTACAGAATATGAATCTTTTAGTTATTATTTAGAGAAACTGACAAGGTAACTATATAAGAGAAGCAAAATATAGAGAAATAAAAATAAAATATTTGAAAAAATGTGTCATTCCAAGATAAATAGCTATTAAATTGTTTAATATGTGAAAATGTGACCATGATTTGATGACAAAAAGTAATATAATATATCAAATTTATGTGTATCCTGAAACTTGACCAAAGAAAGTTTGTAAATTTCTGTGGAGCAAAGGTGAATGTAACATAATAAAATCAAGTTCATAAATATAACATTCTAAGAAATGATTTTCATGACTTAGTCCATAATAGACATATATATTATGTTAATATTTCAGACAGACATATATGGACTAAAAGTAATATAATTTAATTACATAGTTCAGCTGAATATGATAAAGGATTTAGCGCCATGAATGATAAAACTGGTGTTAAGAGAAATTCTTTACTTACTGGGCTGAGTCATGTAAGGACTATGTACTAAAGAAAGTTATCAAAAATGGGATTGAATCTCCCCATCAAAATAAAGTTGCAAGCAGGCTCATTATTTAGCTAGTAACGCCTGTATCAGAAGACTGCTCATGCCAGCAATGTCTTAATATCAATGTGATTAAAAAATTATATGCATAATTGTGTGTATACTTTGCACCATAATTTATATCACTTGTTAAAGAGTCCTGTAATACATAGGTTAGTGTATTTTGAGAATAAACAGAACACTTTAATTTTTGTGTTATACACTAAATTTTCCCTCCCCATGGGTAGTCAAATGTTTTACTATCCCCTCAGCATCTATGGACAAGGAGTCAGGAGGGTACCATGGGCATTGTCCTGTCAGGGCCAGCCCAGAGTGCCCCCTGCAGAAGGAGGCATCCAGGTGATTGATTGAAAGTTGAATAATGTCAACAGATGGCATAGATAGGATAGAGTCCTCCAGAGGCAGTAAAATCTGAATACACAAATTGTTTGATGACTGTTATCTGACCATTAAGTTAATTTTAGAGGGCCTTAGAGATGGGAGTGGGAAACAAGGTCTAATAAGGTAAATTAGGATTGGATTGCAGGTATGCTGAGAACCAGATGGGGCAATAAAATTCTTCTAGCTCTTGTGAATAACTAAAAAAATCATAAAAGTGACATTGGAGCCTTAGTTTCCTTATCTGTAAAATGGTGATAAACAATTCCTCAAGAGTTAGAATCAAATTCTGTATGCGAAAGAACCTGTCATGGGACAGGCTCTGCTGGAGAGAAGTGAAAAATGTTCTGTAAAAGCACTGTGTCTGCATAAAACGTCCATTCTTTTTCCAAGATCATTACAGCCAGATTGAGAAAAGTCATATAATTTCACTAAAGAAGATATATCCTATCTATTCTTTAATCTGTTTCTTAAATCATCTCTAGCATTTTAAAGAAAATAGTAACAAAGGAATTCCCCAAATTTATTATATTGCATTTTATCAAGAAGGCATTGGGTAAATTTGCCTTATTTTTTCATGACACAATACTTACAGCTTTGCTTCTGTCTAGTCATGAAGTTTTGCTGAGGTTCAGGGCACTTAGTTGGTTGTATATTTTTTGGCTCATATGAAATCCAAGGTAATGAGCTTTAACACTACAAAGGCTCTGGAATGCTTTCAAAAACATTTGCTTCCCACAAGACAAATTAGCTGAACCAAGCAATAAAATGTGACATTAAGCATTCAATACGCCTATTTTTATGTAGTCCCAGGTCAACAAATATGACCCCATTGGGGGCATTTTTCTAATGCCCTTGTTCAGAGTTCTACTAAAAACCTGTCTCTAGGAAGCTAATCAATAGTTATTTATGTATGCTAGACCCCCAAAGAAAGCCTACCTCATAAATTGAACTCAAGGCATTCTGGAAGCTTCTGAACCTAATGCGGTTTATAAGGACCCTCCATCAAGTGGACCACCCTGAGTGCACACATATGTCTACATCTGTACACATACATTTGCAATATATCACTTTTACTTATTTGGTATTGTATCTTAAGGACTTGAAAAAAATTCTAAAGTTGTCTAATGATCAGTGAAATCCTACTCTTTTGGACTTTTAAAACATTCATGTTTAGACTTACTACTTGCTGAATATCTAGTGTTTAGAATAAGGGATGTGTTCTTCTCATTTGGAGTAAGGTGGTCTTTCTATTGGAGGGACACATACCTCCAGCAAAGTGTAACCGGTCTAAAGAAGGGAGGCCAGGAGAGTGAAGGAAGATCTTACATGGAATGGGCGTGAAGACTGGGTGTGCCTGGCCTAGAGGAGGCCAGAGTCCCGGAGTGGAGGAGGGAGAAGGTGATGTCTGAAGGTCCCTAAAAGACTTTTAAATAGAAGAGATCTCAGGGGGTTCAGATGAGGAGAAGCAAGCAGCAAGGTGATAGGGAGGCAGAGTTTAGGTCAGTATGAGGAAGAACTTTCTCGAATAGTGGTAAAAAACTAAACAAAACTGTCTAATCAGAGATTAGAGAAAAGAGAATACAACTGGTGATGTTTGAGACCCTTTCCAGGCCCTGGGATGCAAGGCCTTGGTGACCCTCAGGACACACACTTCTTTCCTGCCCCAGTGGGGTTTCGAGATATTCTATTCAAGCCAGTGTTTCCCACACACAAGATTTCCATGAGTTAGGCAGCCTACTTCCTGAGGAGTCCAAGTTTTCTTTCATTGCAAGGCCAGCTTTTACAAATTTTGTAGAAAAAAAAGTAGGAAAACAAAGATATTTATTTTTACAAATTTAAATTAATTTTAAGAAATTTTACCTTGACTATTTTTGAGAATTTTAAAAACTCACTGGGCAAATGGAAGCATTTGCCCCATCAGGTTGGTAAACTGCTGCCTGTTTTATGTGTCAAAATTATGGCCGCTTCCACCCTTAAGGCTACTTCATACCTTAATTAATAGCAAGGAGAGAAAACTTCAAAACACCAAGGAACAGATTGGCTGATCAACTCTGCATGTCCTTAACTTCATTTGAAATGTAATATCCTAACAATTTACAGATGTTCCCTCTCCTACTTTCAGCCTCAGCTTGGAGTAATCCAAGTAGCCCTGGGTCATCAAGATGGCAATTGTCACTTGGTGCCTGGGGGCTAAGTCAGGGGTGTGCTCAGTGCCTGCAACCAGATTCCGATGGCCAAAATCCTGTCAACAGCGAATCTCTGTTTTGTCACCATCCTGAGAGCTGCAGTTTAATTGTAACCTCTCCTCGAGAAATTTCAATGGTGAACCCTTTCACTGTACACTTTTACTCTCTGAGAGCTGCAAAGAGACACATGTGTCCCTGATCTATTTAGGGCGCCTCAAAGAGGGACGTGAACATATTAATCACTCTTTCTACACACAATTGATATCTAACTTAAGAGTAGCCCTCATAACCTAACTCGTTCTGATGAAAAGGAAAAACAATTACTAGTACAGTTCTAAAGAGTCTAAAAAGCCTTTGACATTGCCCTGGGGGTTCCTCTGCAGAAATCTGATGGTCACAGTCAAAATCAGGGCAAGTGTGCACATAAGAATGAAGGATTCAATAAAAAGTTTGTCAAGAGGCTAGCGGCATTGCCAGGAGAACTGGGATAGCAGTCGGGGTGGAGGTGACTCCCGGGTGAGCCGAAGCAGCAGCTGTATGCCCTGCTACGTCTGTTCTAAGGGGCTGTGGAGTTTCTGGCTGTTCAGTAATCTTCCAAGTAGGGGTATCTCTGGAAGTCCATTCTGGTTCCAAGATCCTATAGTCTCCAACAGCTTTAGGTTCCAAATCAGCACACAGGCATTCCAACTTCATGAATCCATCAACCACCAAAAAACTCAATCTATATTGGCCATACTTGACAACAGTTTAAAGCAGAATCTCTTCTTCCCTTTTAGACTTCTGCAAAAAAAAAGTGAGACATGCGCACTCAGGAAGAATGCTGCTGTCAGGCACTGTGGTCGGGTGAAAGAAAGTGTTGTGCAGGCAGCAAACATGGCCCATTTCACCCCTGTCTTTGGCTTGGATGGGCCAGAACATGAGGAGACATCTGGAGAACCATTTTACCAAGATTCAATTAGCCCAGTGGTTCTCACACTTGTTTAGCTAGCAGAGTATCTGATAATGAATGCCTTTGTGAAATATTATAGAATGATGATGCAAAGATGTATATATATATTTACAAAATAGAGTAAACATTTAATAATATATATCAACTTATATCATATTGTGTTAGATTAAAAACTGGTAGCTGTCCCCCAAGCTGTGCTGAACATAAAGCACATGCGTGGCAGTCACGTAGGGCTGGTATAATGAAGGTCTCCATCAGTGCTCTGCAACCACATGACTTAAGAATTAACGATTCAAGCAAATGGGAGGGAACGGAACATGAAATTACCCTTACTTTCTGACTTTTTTTGGGGGAAGCAACTCTAAAGAAGTTTTAAAAATACACCTATCTCCATCCTCACCCTGTTTCTATTGCAATAAGTTTTGGGGAGCTTGCAAGGGCCCCAGCAAGAGTGCGCACGAGTGCTCTGTCACTCCTCACCTTCCCAGCCCATGTGAAACTGCAATTTCCATGTCTTGTCCTCCCACTAATGTTAATAGCGCTCCCTTAACCCCATCCAGGCACAGTCTCCTCTTGGCAACACACAAAGCCCGTGTTAGAAGTTAATAACTTGTTTCCTCCTCTATTACTTTCCTCTGTGGGAGGGTCAGGCCAGCAGCCGAGGTGGGGTCAAAGACTTGTCTGCACACAAGAGGAAGGGGGTGGATCTTAAGGACAAGGATCGAGGCTTTCCCCCAAGGTGCCGGGATCACTTTGGATAGCACCTGGCAGAGCCAGGAAAGGTGGCTCAAAGGTGGGAGGGCCTAGCATAACACATTACTCCCTCTCATCCTGAGAACTGGCGGGGGCCTTGGTCCTCGGTGACATTGGGTGGCGCTCACAGAGGGCAGCTGGAGTCACGGAGGTTTCCTCATGATATCGTATTCACCAACACTCTGATCCTGGCTAACCTCACCCTGCCCTTCACTCAGTCCCACACCAACACACACACACACACACACACACACACACACACACACAGAGGCTACAATAATCTCCATATATTTGTGGACTTAATCTTTTAAATAATTAACCAACTGTAGCAAATCAGCAAATTATTCGCTTGTAGTTAGTGAATTACCCTTGTAATATTAACATCATTACTTCCAAAATGTTCTCTGGCAGGCACAATTCAGAGAGGGTAGCACTAATATCCGATATGATTAATGTAGGTACTATAAGTTTTTCTATTCAAAGAAAAGTAACACTACATCAAATTGATAATATTCATATATATGTTTTTTAATTTTCATAATACAGTTTCATTATAGTAATACAAGTTAAATTTACTTAAATTATTTTGTTTCTCCTTTTTCATCTTATGATATAATTTCTTAAAGTATTTATAGTAACATCTTACTCATCTGAAAAATATATCTTAGCTTCTTTTCCATTCCTTGGCCTCTTGTTTATCTGTTGCATTACAACAAAAAAATACATTTCTGAGGGATAAAACCTATCTCAAAGATACACATTGAGGTGAATCCTACATAAAGACATTGGCAAACACTGTTTAGAAAGTCCAACATATTCCAAAATCTTCAATGAAAGAGGTAGCTTAGGTGATCTGCCCTCTGAATCTCTGTTTCTCCATAGGTAGAATGAAAGACTTGGAAGATACTATCTAAATTCCCTTCTAATCCCAATATTCTGTGATATTCTATAATCATTCCCTTGTACAGTGTAAGATAACAATTAGACAACAGCCATTTTTCAAGCAAGCTTTGCCACTGCATGGAAAGATCGCATTGAAATGTAATGGCTCAGGTGTCAGAGGTCCCTAATGAACGTAATAGGGCCCTATATTCATCAGGATCACCGGGTACTGCAGGCAGGTGTGATAGAAGCCCTCCTCACATTGCTCTTGCCCAGCTCTGCACCCAGAGGATATGCCAGCATAGGGGAGTCCAGCCCCCGTGGAGGGTCTCCACCAGGGAGACAGGCAGATGCCATCTCTCCGCAAAGAGCCTCTGAGGAACCATAAGAGGACCCCAGTCCAGACACCTTGCTTCTGTGGCTGCTCCCTGTCCCGCTCAGTGAAGCCTTCCTGCTTCAGGACCTATAGACAGGTCTCTTTTCAGGGAAAGTGTGGCTCTTTCCTTCTGGTTTATACTAATTTAATTTCTCATGAAGTACATTTTTGCATTCACTTTTTGTTTCTACACACTCCCAGCACTTTTGACTTAGAGAGTCTTTGGTTCTGCCCAGCCTCTCCTGACTCTATTCAGAGCACAAGGAGACAGATGATGTAGAGAGACTCCGGCCTCAGTCTATGGGAAGGGTGTGTACACTTAGAACGCACAGAAGGGGGGACTGTATTTTCCTCATCCCTGGCTCTGGAATCCAAACTAAAGGAAGGAGGCTCCTCACCTGCCAGAACACAGGATGGGGTTGCTGGTATTACCTGTGAAGCATCCACCACGGTGGAGCCCAGACTTGCTGGTCTGCACTCCATGTGTGCCTTCTATCAAGGCTGTGGGGTTCATAATACTCAGCAATGTCTTATGAGACTTTTTCCAAAGACCTCCATATCCCAGAAATTAGCAGAGGCAAATCTGCTTCTCATTATCCCGATAGTCAATGATTTATACCTTCCAACTTGGGGGAGGGAGAGTGCCAAAGAAGTGAGCCATTTGGCAAGCTATTAACCCTTCTGGGACAATGCGCTTCCAGCGCTACTCCGGAATCAGTTTTGTCACCATTTGGGACCTCCGCCCCAACCAACTGTTCTCTTTCCTGGGTAACAAGTTCATCCCAAATTCCTTAATTCCTGACATTCTGCTTATCAGGATAGACGGAAACAAACTCATCAAAACCCACCCCTTCACAACCTCATCCACCTTCCTCCCATGAGTCCCTCTTACATGAGCTCTGCCTCCTTCCATTTACCCTAAAAATCCTTAGGGGTTTCCTCTTTCCATCTATACACTCACCAGTCAGTCAAGCAAGTATGCAGGAAGCTATTTCATGAGGAGGGCTTTTTTTTTTAATATAAAAAAGATAATCTGCTATTTAAGAAGTCCACTTATTTATACATATTAAAAATGCATCTTAATAGGAAATGGTTTTAAGTTATGTTAGGTAAGGCTGTACGAGACTTGTGTGAGGTGAAGTGTGTTGGGGGGGTGGAGGCTGGGGGGCCTCATGAAAGCCGCTTCCCCCGGGGCGCATTAGACCATGGGCTGGGCGAACGGGAGATCCTAGCTTCTACTTTCAGATTCAAAGTTAGGGAGACAGTTTGGGGCCGATGAAGAAAAAATAATGAGCTCCTTAGAAAATAAAGATATTCTGACTTATTACGTCGGACTGGCTCCCGCACTGACATTGGAGGAGGAAGGTGGAACGTTGAATGCTGGACCCGGATGTTTCAGTCTGGGATATTGGAACCTGTCCTGGAACAGCCACTGGGTGCATGCCGGTGTCCGGGAGAAGTTATATGGTCTGACTCACTGAACTCTAGGGTTGTGGATGACTCTTCCCCGGGACAACTACTACCTTGGGGACAGGGACCTGCAGAAGCTTTACCAGCACCCAGGAGCTCAGGCCACAGGGCTTCAAGTGGGACCCGTGCTGATGATAGTGCTTTAGCACAGGGACCCGACAGCACCTGTTTGAAGGAGGGAAGGCGTGCCTGTTGGGGAGTTCTAGACTTTGGTTAAGTGTGGCCCCCTAGAGGGAAGGTTAATTCTTCTGAAAGAATCACAGTGGCCTGGGCATGTGTGGCAGGAGCAGGAGCAGAATGTAAGCCTGGACTCTTCCTTGCAGACACAGGGGTTCTGCCCTGGATCCTTTGTTCCATAGAACGTTTCTTTATTGGGGTCCCTCATGAATGAGCATGTGCAGAGACCTACGGCCCCAGTCCTGGTGGCACTGATATACTTTCTGATGGCAGTTAGATTATTTCATGCAAAAATGCATGCCCTTGAATTCTGACTTTAACAAAGAGCGAAACAAGCAGGATCCATCCTTCGGACGCGGGTCTTCATTTGTGAATTCCTAGACAAGTAAGTGAGAGACTGGACTTCATGCTCCCTGGGCAGGTAGGAACCTGAGGATTGCTCTCTGAGACACCGTTGCACTGGGCCATTAGTCACATCCTAAATGGCAGCTTTGGAGATGCCACTTGTATTATTATCCTTATTTCTTTTTGCTACTATAACAAATAGTGCCTTAAAATTACACAAAGTTGTTATCTTAAATGCTGTGGGTCAGAAGTCTGACATGGGCCTCACTGGGCTAAACTGGAGATGCCAGCAGTGCTGTGTGCCCTTCTGGAGGATCTAGAGGAGGATGCACTCCCTTGCCTTTTCTGGTTTCTACAGGCTGCCTGCATCCCTTAGCCCTTGGCCCCGTTCCCACATCTTTAGAGCCAGCAATGGAGGGTCAAGTCCTTCTCACATTGTATCACTGCAACCTCTTCTTATGTCCCCTCCTCCACTTTTAAGACCCTTGTGACCACATTGGGCCCTCCCAGATAGTGCAGGATAACCCTGAAAGTTTAAGTTCAACTGACTAGCAATCTTAATTCTCTTACGTTGTATAACCTATATAGGGGTTCCAGGGATGAGGACACAGACATTTTTAGGGCCATGAGGGTAGATTTTTTTTTTGCCTGTACCAGTTAAGCACTTACTTTGTGTCAATCATTGGGTTAAATGTTGGGTTTATAAGAGAAATAAATCTCAAGGGCTTCCCAGTCCAGGAGATGGGCAAAAAATGATAAAAATAATGGGGGAGAGATAAATAATAATAATAGGGAGACAATCATAGGCTAATGATTATTAATGTCAGAGTATCCATCTCAGCCTCTGTCTGAGGCAGGTGGCAGAGTAGGTTTTCTGGAGGAGATGTCTGAGTGTGGTTCCTAACGGATAAATAGGCATCCAGTAGGTAAAGAAGAGGACATTCCAGGCAACCCCATCCCTAATGTGCCTCAAACATGGCAACTTTCTTCTTTTGTAGCTTGGTTGATGAAACCTCCTGATAATCACGAGGTTACTGGCAGGTGAATGAGGAATGCATTGAATATTGATTCATTCGATGAATGTACATTGAGGGCCTATGATCTGTCAGACATATGCTAGTCATCCAAGCTGCAGTGGTGGACAAAGCAGTCAAGGTCTCTGCCTTTTTGGTGCTCACAGGACTGCAGAGGAAGTACGGAAGTGTTCGTGTGAAAAACTGCTCTGAGCTAGACTTGTGATCTGTTCAGAGAGGTGATGCTTTTCAGATACCGAGTCTCACAGGAAGAGAACAAATTTTCAGTCTCCTGAATTCCTGATGAACAACAGATGCTACTCCTGAACTTTGTCACCACAAACCAAAGCAATAGAAAGTCTGGGGCTCACCTGACGTGGGTGTACTTCTGGTAGAAGGGCTCCCACGCCCAGAATAGAGCTGCTGCGATCCATGGGCATGGCTGTCACACACTCACTGTCCATGGCCCCAATTCCTGCACCCCAGCTCCTCCCATGGCATTGCCCTAATAAGTGGCCAGCGGCTGGCCCTGCTCCTGATTCTGGAGCTATTCCCTCTTCTGTGGTTATTTGAGTTTTATAAGCTTTTATGGGTTATCAAGGAGGCCTATCATTTTTATGTTGTTTCTGTGAGAAAATGCATTGTTAATGATTTCTAACTGGATGATAATAAAATTCTAGTATAGCATTCTACAGGTTAGGGAAGACCAGTAGAGACTGAAATCATATTTATACTTAACTGGAGTTCTACTGTGTAAGGCAGATATTTGGGTTCCTCGAATTCTGTGATCCTTATAGCAGTCCTACAGGTGGTTGTTAATTTTATTTCCATTGAAAAGGTGCGGATACTGATGCACAGAGGATAAGGTCACCAGGTTCAGATGACATTGCTGAAATGTCATCAAAACCTGCTTTCCCTTTTCTGATATGAGGGAGCCTAAAACCACCTTCCTCCTGAGACACCACGGGGCCTCTTCCCAGAATTCCTGGTCACTGTTAGTGGAGAAATGAAGTGGACTCAGCTCATGCCCTGAGTTCTAGAACTGAGGCCTTTCAAAGACAATTTTGTTTCCAAATGTAGTGCTCACTGTCACAGACGCCCGTCCATGCCACAGCCTTCATGTCTTCGCTGCTGCTACTGTTGGTACTTTGTGGGCAAGAACCTGCCTCTCCGTTTGGATTCTCCTTGTGAAGATGGTGTCCATGTCTGCCTTGTCCATGTCTGCCTTGTTCATGGCTATATGCTGGCCTGGCCAGCACAGCTGGGGACACCACAGGCATTTAATGCCAAATTTATGAGTAAACGATCCCTCTCAAAACAGTCACAATACCTCACATATTATGAGTAGTACCTCAAGCCTGGCATACTTCAGTGTTTTCCATATTGGGAAGCTGGTGTGGATCATTTTAAATGAGTGAATTAAAGAGTTTATGAGTGATTTCATTAATGAATGAGTGAGTAAATGTTTGAACAAAGAGTAAGAGGAAAAATGGTATTATTAGTCAGGATTCTCCAAAGAAACAGAACCAGATAGATAGATAGATAGATAGATAGATAGATGAAAGAGGAGCTTCAAAATAGGCATTGGCTCACATGGCTACGGAGGCCGAGAAGTCCCATAGTCTGCTGTCCACAAGCTGGAGAACGAGGAAAACCAGTGGTGTAATTCAGTCCAGGGCCCTACGGCCTGAACACCAGGGGAGCAGATGGTGTAGGTCCCGGTCTGAGTCTGAAAGCCCTGGAACCAGGAGCCCAGGCGCCTGAGAAGAGGAGAAGGTGGGAGTCTGAACTCAAACAGAGAAAGCAAATGGGTTCTTCTCTGCCTTGTACTCTACTCGAGGCCTCAACAGATTGGGCTAGGAGACGCCCAACGGCCCTGCGGAGGGCCATCTTCTTACCTCAGTCTGCCGATGCAAATGCTTATCCCCTCCACACACACGTTCACAGACACACCCAGAAATCATGCTTTCCCAGCTCTCTGGGTACGCTTTAGCCCCGTGACATACAGCCATTACAAGAAGGCACTCAGCTTCTGTCAGGGTTGAGGAAGTATTCATGAGTGTTTTCCACAAGCATGTACACTCATTCAAGGAAGCACAGCCTCCTGAATTCACTAGAACTTAGCTCCAGTTATGCTCCTTCTTTTATTCCATGAGACACAAGCCACTAAATTATTTGGCATTCTGGAATTTCAGGATTATGTTCTTATTATAGTGGAAATTCTGGATACAAATATAAGATATATGATATGTAAATAGCAAATAATAGTAAAAATTCTCCAGCTAAAAACTGTGTCTGATTAATCTCCCTTTAATCAGGTCTGAACATCATTCACGTGGCTGTGCCGCTTTTATAAACTTACGACCAATGACCAGGTACCGTCCGCAGCACACAGACCAGCACGTGGCAAGAGCGTGCACTCTGGAGGCATCGGGTCTTTGCTCCCGCCCAGCTCTGCCACTTACTGGCTGTGTGATCTTGGGCACATTACGTAACCCTACGAAATACTGATATCACTACAAAATCAGCTTAATGCTGATGAAATGACTGAAGATGTGTAAACCACTGGGCACCGGATCTGGGGCGGAAGAGGCACTAAGTGAGCCTTTGCGTCAGCAGCCCCTGTGTTTATGTGGCCGCACCATTGCTTGCTTGATGTGTCTCCTATTACTGGGCATCAGTCAATTCCCAAGATCTAGTCCTAAACTCTCCTGTTCAAAGCATTGCAATGTGTGCACATGTGCGCACGAGTTAAACTATCGAAACTTTAATGCACGGAAACAGAAACTGGCTCTGAGAGCTTCTACTGAATCGATGGAGATGAGTCAGTCTGGAAGGAGAAAAACGCTTCAGTAAACTCTTATCTTTGGGATGCTTCTGTCTCCTGAGGGCCTTGGGCATGGACCCTGAGGGAGCAAACGATTTCTCACAGGCAGAAAGGTGCGTAGCCAGGCCAATGACTGCTGAGCACCTTGGAAATGTTCATCACTGTGTACCATAATCCTCAAACCATCTCCTGCATCCCACCAGGCTAATCTCTGCTGAGTATGAGTTCACATTCCTCCACCACAGAACTGAAGTCAATCTGAACAGGACGAGAGCAGCACCTGGGACAGGTACTGCTGGTTTCTTGAATGATCTTGAGCAAGACCTGTCTGCAGCCCTTTCTGGATCTTCATGTGTGAGATTCTAGAACCTCCAGGTCCCTGCTCTCCTTCCTGCTCTCAATCCTTCAGAGCCTTCCAGGGTAAAATGTCTAAATTGGCACAGAAGGACTTATTTGGCATCAAACAGCTCTTATGAAATAGCACACTGATGAGTTAAATGAAACGATTCAGAAAAATACCGATTAAATTTCCCTTTAAATACTCAAGGGGTTAGAAATTAAGCAAAACTGCTTGGCACTATGCAGTCTGGATTTTAACAAACTCAAAATGTTTGAAAAAAATGTTCAAGATGTTTTGAGAAACAGAGAATGCCACTATATTCTCCTCTGTCTCCCGAAATCACTTTTATCGGCCAAGAAGAAAACAGAGTCAGGGTGTCCAGGGTGAAGAGGTCCCCTGCTGTCCAAGGAAGGGCTTTCGCCTTCAAATGGAATGATCCACAGTTCTTGTTTTAACACTTCCTAGCTCCTTTGCTGTGCCATACAGGAGTGGAGCTAGTTTGCTTGACTTTAAAAAATAAAGCCAAGTAACTGTGAATAGTATACAGTGATGACCTTAATACTGAGGTCATAGTTTTAAGGGGAAAAAATTCTGATTATGTGAACGGAATCTGTAACGTTGCCTGGTCTGAACAGTGAATGCAATAAACGTGAAAAGCCATTCCCATCATATCTACAGCCTTCACCACCACCAGCAGCCTGGGACCCCGATCCTCCCTGGCCCACTCGAGGGGCGTTGTGATGTTTGGCAGAAAGTAGAAAGACTCCTGAGAGGGCATGCGGTTGAGTAAAAAGAGCACTGAACGAGAAGTCAAGAGATCTGGGCTTCAGCCCCAAACCACTGCTGCCTGGATGGATCATCACGAACAAGCCACGGCTTAAGCAGAAAGCAGCCTCCTAAAAAGCATGTGTGAGTACAGAACCTTTGGAGGGACCTCTAGTCCTGGGGCACTCTAAAACACAGTTAGGTTGTATTATTGCTACCTCTACAAGGATGGATATGGCTTTAGAACTTGTACTGATGGATAAATCTGGGTCACTAATTTTCCAGTTTAATATAATTTTTTCAACAAATATTATCCCCTGTCCCAAAGGAAGAATATATATATGTATATATAATATATAATATTATATATGTGTATATATAATATTATATATATATTAATGTTTCTGCTAATAGAACTGTACTAATATTACTCAGCTCATCCATCCATTCATTTGATTTTTCTCAGCATCTTGCAATTTATAAAGTGTATTCATTATCTCCTCTGCCTCTCACAACCCTGAAATGGACTAATTATCTATGTACCTCAAGTTACGCTTGAGGAAATTGCTACTTCTCAAGGTGAATTCCTCAAGGTGACATAGTTGATTAAGTGGCAAAGCTGGGGCTGAGCCCAAGTCTACTGGTCCCAAAATATTTTCCTTGCAACACTGGCTAGGCTCATCCAATCACATTCTATTTTCTGAGGCTACAGAGGGATAAAAAAAAAAAAGTCACAGCTGGGACGTGGAGGAGCAGCAAGCCAGTAGGATCTTTCCTGTGGCTTTGAGGACCCAGAGCCATTTGGATAACTACCAGGCTGAGACTGGTGAGACCCAGGCGTTCTTTGGCAACTCGGTAAAACAGTACAGGAAAAACAGTTTCCATTGTCTACTCCCAATTCCCCAATCGTGTCAGCAACCAAGCGGGGCTGGTTTGGGTTTTCTCGTGGCAATCAGAGTCAATTTCAAGAGTTAAGAGCCAAGTTCATGCTGGAGAACAAGGAGCCACACCTTTTCCCTTGTCATTTTATATGAGTACGTTCTGTAAATTCTTTCTGTAACCGTGAAATCAGCAAGCTGTAAGGCACCCAAATGATCTTACCATAGAGCTGGGTTGATGTTTTATAGCACAAAGGGATTGATAACAAGGCCATAGCCATGAACATGGTATAATAATAATCATGAACATTCACCATATATCTAGATATGTATAGTGCATTCGAATCAACACAATCCTTTTATATTTATTTTATCACTTGGTCATCAAAACAGTTTTGTAGAAAAGGCAAAGTTTTGCTTCCACTTTTCAGATGAGGAAAGAAAGAAGCCCCGTCACGGTAAGTGGCACCCACCAGGTGCCTGGAAAGGAAGGCCTAATGAAACCCTTCATCTTCCTCTGCCTCACTTGTCACAGCTCCATCACCAGCTCCTGGCCTGCCCTTCCTGCTAGTACTTCTGATCCTCCACCTCTCCCCGCATCCTCCGCCGCAGCTCTAGTCAGATGCCATCCGCCCTCGTCCGCGCCTTCACAGCCATGTCCTCACTGGTCTCCCTGTGCTCTTCCCTGATTTCTGACAATCAGTTCTGACCTGGAATGCTTCTGTGGCAGGGCACTGCCTTCAGTGTGAACCCAGACTCTCAGACTTGACCTTGCCTGCCCTCCCCAGAGCCTCTGCTCTGCCACTCACTCTGCTTATCGTCCTATCTCATTTTCATGTCTCATTCTCTATGATTCCCTCACACGAGACTGGCATCTACATAGCTGAAGCCTTACTCAGTCCCTGGCATGCGTGCAGGTTAAGTGCTCAATAGCCTATCTTTTTAGGGAACTAAGTCACACCAAGGGCGTCAAGCTCAGGTCTTTACACTATCAGTTTATGTTTTGCCCCAACAAACATCCACTTATGTAGAATAACTGTGAATACTACCTCTCTGTTTTAAATTGTCAGGGCACCTGATGGTGCATAAACACAGTCAAACTTTCCATCTTCCTTCCCAGACAGAGCAGCTGCCCTTAATCCTGCGTCCTTCTCTGCCTCACTGAAATTGGACTATATTCTGGAAAAGAAATGGGTAGCCCCCTTTTCCTCTTTTCCTTGGGCCAAGAACCTCTGTGAAAGAGCCAGCTTTATGACCATCCCTCAGAGCAGAGCTGCTCTCAACAGGGGGCTCCCTGCATCTGAGGGGCTCTCAGAACCCCAAGATTCCTGGGCCACGGTGCTTCCTGACTCACTGTCGCTACACGTTTTGGGCGTCGAGTCTGTCCAGAGGGGTTTATCGGTTGTGGCTGCATCAAGGCTTTAAGCCACGGACATTTTGGAGCGCCAGATGGCTGAGCTCGGAGGACCCTGGCTCCCAGGCTGCTGCACATGACCAGAGAGTAGACACTTTTCTGGCAAAGTAGCCAGAGGCTCCGAGTCAAAGCTGAGTCCATCTAGGAGCATCTAAGTCATCAGCCAGAGTGGCCACACAGCAGAATCCAGTCAAAAGCCTTTCTGTTTAATCCCAGGCTTCTCACCTGCAGCACTACGGATGCTCCG
Organism: Micronycteris hirsuta; assembly: GCA_004026765.1. Classification (NCBI taxonomy): domain Eukaryota; kingdom Metazoa; phylum Chordata; class Mammalia; order Chiroptera; family Phyllostomidae; genus Micronycteris; species Micronycteris hirsuta. The sequence continues at coordinate 120,894 of PVJI01000738.1, read as the reverse complement.
GGCAGGACATCCTGTGCACTGTAGGATCTTCAACAGCACCCTGGGCTCCCACCACTGGATATCAGTAGCAGCCTGGGCCCCCGCCACTGCTCCCTTCCCTGCCAGATGTGACAGCCGAACGTGTCTCCAAACATTGCCAAATTCCCTTTGGAAGAAAAGGAGTGAAAATCTGGTGGAAAACCACTGGAGTACCAGCACTTTGTATCTTGGGCAAAGTCAATGCCTCTAATCTAACTGTCTTCATCGGCCAAAACAAAACAAAGACAAACACCAAGACTGTTTTTTCTCAATATTTTGGGGAGGATTCATGGCCATATTAAGTGTAGTGTCTAGCCTAGTGCTGGTTCAAAGTATATGCTCAGAAAATCAGGCCGAGAGGATAAATTCTTGGCCATGAAGGAGAATAACTGAGATGCCACGAGGAGGTGGCTCCTGGGGACCGGTTGCTCGCGAGCCAAGGAGGCAGTCATAGAAATCCCAGCAAGGGGAGGGGCATCTAAAACTGCACTGGAGCCCAGGTCCTTGGCGAAGGCAGCTCATTGGGTAACACTGCCAGAGCTTCTCTGGGGCACTGTCGCCACCTGGCCTCTAGAAAAGGTGTGTGGTAGGTGGCAGGGCTGCTGCCACGAACAGCATTTTGGGAGCAGCTGTCCCAGAATGAGGACCGTACTGGGCCTCGCCTGAGAGAGGCAGCAGCACATGCCAGAGGGACATAGACCACAAAGAAGATGTAAAGGGAGGAAGCAAGGTGGGTGTGTGAGTCTCAGTCCCGCTACTAGCCCTGTGACCTTGGGCACATCGTTACCACCCCGAGCTCCACTTGCTTCACTGCAGGGATATGGTAAGAATAAACAGAAGAATGTATGCAAGCCGGCAGGCACAGTGCTGGAACGTAGTGATCACATAATGATCGGAAGCATGGCTAATATTAAGTACTACAGAATTGACTTTTCCTATTCATGGCTTGGATTGTCATTATCACTGTCTTCGTTACTGGCCACTGTATTTGAAAGAGCAGTTACCTGTGTGTACTTCAGATCCACCACAGGCCAGGCCAGCAGGGCCAGCGGTCTGCTTCTGGGTGCAGAGGCGGGTAAGTGGGCGGGCCGGCTTAGTGCACTTCTCCCCTAAGAAGAGCTTGAGGACCATTTGGGGTGAAGATCTGTGTAGTCTCTGGTCCCAGGACATCAAAGTGGCTTTATCTTTCTTGGCAGGTTAGGCTACTAGGAATACTGAACATTTTTCTGTCACACCCATTGCCAAGGGTGCAATTTGGGAAAACAAATAGGATTTACAGATAGCAACTTTCCTCTTCTTCTATTGATAGCCTGAGATAATTCATGGCTGGGTTTGGACAAATGCAAAAATGTGCATTTAGTTTGTATTTGGATTTGTTCCTCATGAATATTAGTCATCTTAGCCTAAAATGCAAGCCCTTCTCTGTTTCAGCAGATGGGAGGACGCACTGCGCAATCAGGCCGTATCGCAAGGGGAAAACAAGGTTAAAATTAAATTCAAGGATACGTCTTGGCATGGCGGGATGCAGTGTGCATCGCCATATATTTCCCTGAAAAATAAGGAATGTGCTTTTAGGTGTGGTTTACATTCTTGCAAAAACAATGGGATGGAAATATTTATAAGCCACGTTTGCTTGATGATTTAACTCACTGTAGGGATATTGTTTGCAGAAAACTCTTCATGAAGAATTTCCTTTTACTGAAGGTCTAAGCCAGAGATATACATTATGTACATCAGCATATGTTATGTTCCACTGTCAATGGTGAAAACACGATTCTGGGCCCCGCTGCCTTCCCTGTCCTCTTCCACCATTGACGTTCACGCTGCTGCCTCCCCGGCCAGTGTGGTGGCTCCGCCAGCATGGGAGATGGTGGTCCAGCTGGTCACATGGCGGGGGAAGGAGGAGAAAGAAGTGGGAGAGAACAGGAGGAAAGGGATGGAGAGAAAATGAAAGAGAAGAAAAGAATTGGAGCAGAAGAACTTCAAACAATGTTTTTTTCCCCACTAAATCATACCGATCAATGAAACTCAGCAGAAGCAAGCACTTGTGAATTCTCTGATGAGTTTGTACTGACCCAGCTCTACACCTACATACCAGACAGTGGGACAGGGGCGAAATTAAACTTTTAGGATAATGAACCCAGAATCCACCTAACATTGAATAGATAGAGAACTCCAGTTTGCATAATTTTTCCTAAAATTTTCCATTAACTGATACATCAAAATGCCAATTGCACAATGATTCTTGCCACATGAGAATAAACAAAAGGCCATATAAGAGCTTGACATTCCTTTTACATCAAAGAAAGAATGGCATTCGCTATAGTTTAGTTTAATGTATTTTTATTAATGTTAGAATTTTCTAAAGACAAGGAAATACCTAATAAATCTTTTAATGAGACGCTATTGATTGTCTTAGGATTTTCATCAACTTCTCAGTGACCAGTATAAGTTCTCAGAGCAGTTCCAACTAAGTAGAGGTCACATGGGAAACCTTTCTAGATCAATAAAGATACAGAACTTCAGCTTTGGAAGAGGTCATGGAGATCACATTACCTGAATCTACCTCCATTTATAGACAAGAAAAGGAAGAAACACAAAGAATAACTGAAGAACCGTTTCACTGAAAACCTTTCTAAAGAGTAGGCCCGACACAGCTTAGTCCTGTTGAGGGCCTGATGTAGCTGCAGACATCATCATCCGTATATACAATCCTTGTTAATCCTGCCTGGGATACTAGGAGGCAGACACAGTGTCCTGTATTTAATATACGAGGAAAGAAAGGTTGAAGAACGTGGACACCTCACCCTGGGTCACACAGTCCCATGACTTCAAGACAGAAGCTTCACTGTGTCACTGTGGTTGGAATGTGTGAGTGTGTGTGTGCGTGTGTGTGTATCTCCCAAATTCCCAAGGTTTCTTGTGCGTTTAATGCACTTGTTAATTCCCCTGAGGAGTTTTATATCATGTATGAAAGTATTTTGCCATTTGCCTCATTTTGCTGTAGTATTCAAGAGCATTTTTCCACTTATGTGCTGTTTTAATTGAGAAATTAAAATATAGATTTGAATTTATTTTTCAGGTTCCCAGCATCTATATAACATCATTGGCTAGACAATGATCTATTTTTCTTAATTCTTTTTCAAAGAAAGATGTTTTAAATTGTTAAACAAATTCCGGATAATAACTGAATAAGAAATTGTCAGAGAAAACAGGAGTGAACACAGAGTCACTTTCTTAGCCTATTAAAGAGGAAACCCAAACCAGGCCCCAGCTCAGCTCCCACTGGGGTGAGCAATCAGGGCTGACAGCGCAGTCTCACTGTGGAGAGGCCCGCGTGGAGTAAAGCAATTGTACCCCGAGGGCTTGTCTCCCACTACAGGGCTGTTAGCTCAGAATTACTGGAGGCAAAATTTTAAATACAGATTGCTGCCCCCAGCCTCAGAGGTGTTAAATTCAGCAAATTTGGAGTGCCTCAGAAGTATTTATTTTGCTTAAAGCTCCTTTCAGTGATTTTTTGGGGGTCAGCCATGTAGAACCATCCATTATGTTCAGAATATTTTATTTGCAGCAGACATTCTATTCACCTCTGAGCTTTAGCTCATGAAGGTGGAAGCTTGGGGAAATCAAGTAAAGTTTCCAAGCTTCTTATTCCATCCTACAGATTGAGGGGAAATTGGACCTTGGAAGGGTCTCAGTCACCGCACATGGCCATGATTCACTTGAGATCATGTGGGCAAAGGATGGGAAGTTCTACAGCTGTTGACAAATGTCCATCATTTTATATAGTTGCTGCCATGGCAACTCTGTAGGTAAGAGACGGGTTTTGAATATCTGCTCCATGCCAGGCACTGTTCTTGGGACTTGACCTTCCCAACCTTTTGTTTGCATGACTGCCTGTACCAGTCAGGTACAGAACTTTCTCCCAGCTGCAATGGCCAGACTTCCAGCTGCCTCACTCCAACCCATTAGCTGAATCCAGGTAACAGAGAGGCAGAGTGGAGCAAGAGAGGGGCTTCACTGAGCCCACACATCCTTGGTTATGAGGATGGGTTGTACCTAAAGGCCACCAACCCCAGAAGCAGCATATTAGGTCCCAGAGCACAGGCAGGAAAAAACAAAACAAAAGAAGACCGGCAGTTCTTCATGCAGGAGGCCAGCGGGAACACAGGTCAAGGTTAACTGGAATGGCCAGGTGAGGCATTGTTCTCAGAAAGAATGAGCAAAGAGGTGGCAATAGGAACACGCCCAGGCTCGTGCCACTGTGTGTAGACCTGTCTTGCCTACTCGAGGAGTTCTGGTGGGAAAAGCAAAACCAAAACCAAAAATAAACCTGTGAGATACTATTTGGGACATAGATCAAAGCTGAATTATGCCAGGTGGGTCTTTTTCATCACTTGTTGGTTGGGTTATGCAGGGCCAAAGTCCTGAACTCTGGAGCTCAAACTCAATCATTTTATCCCCTGAAGGAGAACTCATTGGTTCTTAGTGGGAACACAGGTGATTTATCTATATGTAATTTTCCCTATGTTTAAAAGGCCTCCATGCTCCTTTTGACATCTTAAATTTTCAAAAGGAGGGGGGGGAAGCATGTTTAGTTGCTTAATATTTCTGTATATCTTAAAGGGCCTTTCATATTTATCATCAGAGACACACCAAAGGACATTATAAGTAATGTAAGCCAGCTGGTGTTTTGCAGGCCAAAGTCAGTTGAAGGTTTAATAGTAAAAACCATCTTTTGTTAACATTTTTTTGGAGCACATCACCAAAGAATGCATGGCCCCTTTCTACATTTTTCAGAAAAGAAGTGTCTTATTCGCTTTTTTCTTAGGTTTCAGAATACATCTAGGATATGGAGGATTGGTCTGGTTTCTTTAGAGATTTCTTTCAGAGTTGTCTAAACCATCTTCTGAAATCAGTCACATTCTTTTTAATGTGGATTTGTTGAGTCTCCAAACTTACCCACTTAGATTACATCTAATACCCCAGCACAAGATTAACAAAACCTTCTTATCTGGGGCATTAGCTAATCTGTGTCCTCTGTGCTGGTCCAAGCCCTGGGGTGTGGAAAAGTGGCTCAGGACAGCTACAGAGATCTCACACTTCCACTGTTCCCCTCCATCCCAGAATCCCAGCAATCTCGACCAAGTCACAGTTCATGGTTCCTAGTGTGGTTCTAGAATGGCCACCGAAACTCAAAGGAGAGACCAACATGGTAAACGGTCTGTGTATCCAGCCAATTAATCATGACCTCGAACTCATAAATTTCCTGAACATGCCATGCTCCTTCCTGATCCATGTCTTTACAGGTATCGCCCCAAACATAACTCAAGGCTCACTTTATCCCGCTCCACCTCTTTCCTCCACCCTACTCCAGCCTCGTTTATAAGTAATTGCACACAGTTTTATTATATTATATTATCAGACTAGAGCTGCTTAAAGGCAAGGACTTTGGCAGATTAATTGCTCCACAATCCAGTCTTCTAGGCACCATGGTGCCTGAAAACACAGTTCTGAGACATTGTAACCCCTGAGCCTGCTATATCACGGGAAGTTATCATGTGATTGCATCAGGAAAGTTAAGTAAAGAAATAGCTCTAGGTCGAGTTTTCATTGCATAGATGGATCTATCTTTGCAGCAAGATGTTATATTAGAGAAAAAATATCACTCTCATGTATACAGAAGTGGAGTTTGGTACATCAAAAATTTTCCCAGCAAAGTTCTCCTGGAGAAAATCCTTAGATTGAAAACTTACATCTAAGGCTTACCTCCAGGAGAAGTTTGGTGGGGAAATTTCACATGCACTAAACTCAATTATCTAATTTCATCTTCTCAAGAACCCCGAGGAAGTGGTTACTACTCACATGTTACAGATCTGTAAACCGAAACTCCAAGTAGTTAAATGCTGACTTGGGACTCTATCAGAACTCATAAATTTAAATGCTAGGCTTTTCTTTCTGTTACAAGAAGTAAGCTGAAGAGGAAGAGGGAAAATTATATCACTGAAGGTGCCAGAACAAAACTCCAAACCATTACCTAGCCCACTGCCTTGTCCCTGATGCAAGAGAACGGCTTTGATCAGAGAAGGATAGTTTAACCTCTAAAGATTTAGCTCCCACAGCGTTTCCTTCAAGTTTGGACTCCTCGAACTCAAAGTCACAAACTGCTCAGGGTCCCAGGATTCCTCTTGCTCCCGGTCACCAGGCAGGGCTTTGACCGGAGAAGATGGTGGACAAAACCCCGCTGGCAAAAGAAAAAGATGAGTCATAGTAATGGGATGGTGTCCACGGTGCAGCTGCAGAGAGACAAGGGTTCTGCCAACATCCGCTGACGTCTCTGTGTGCCAATGACCCAAAATAGAAACCCCTGAGAAAAACCAGGAGCATCCCTCAGAAACACAAGAAGTCTGTCTGGGGTTTTAGTTACATGTAAAGATTATACCCTGAGCCTTTGGGCTTCTGCTGGGTTTGCCCCTGTGATGGATTCTCACCAGGCCTCCCCTCTTTGGCCTCCCAAGCCACACTCAGTGGCCAGGAACGCTCTTTATGAGCCGTCTCTTCAGGAGCTCTGTCTACTCTAGAGAAATAGAGGACCACAAACACAGAATTCCTATTTTGGCAAGGAGTACCATTTGCTGTCTTTTATCTTCCCACCGATTTCACTTCACTTAAATAAAACCTTACTGATGAATTGGGACCATGTAGACCCACCAAAGGCAAAACCCCAGGCAGAAAGGGTAGCTTGTTTGCTATTCCAAGTGATATTTCCTCAGATGTTTGCTGCCCTGCTGTGCAAACATAGTTACGCATGAAATAAAGTAAAAACAAAAAAAAAATTAAACAGCAGTTAGTGGTTGGATGTTATTTCCAGTTTGGAACCACTGACGAGGCTGCTATAGAAAACTCTTCCCTCTGTTATTACAAAATAACAGTTTGTGGATGGTGAAAAGAAAACACTACCGAATTTTCTTTTAACTTCAAATACAGAAGCTGGTGCATCTATCATTACCACCATATTACAATACATTATGGGAGAAGGGCATCGTAACTTTAGATGGGTTATTTCAATCCACGTCTCTCATCCTCTCAAAATTGTTATACAGGAACCAGGCTGATGCCAAATGCTCTGCTAAAGAAAACAGGCCGAGTGGAAGTGAGAGAATTAGAGAGGAGGAAACAGGACCAAAAGGTCAGTGCACGGGACCGAGGACTGAAGCCGTGTTTGTCACAATGCACAGCCCCTCTCCTCTGTCGTTCCGGCCCTTCTGTCCCGCTTCTGCTTCTCCGTACAGACCATCCTTTATCCAAAGACCACAATGTGGTCCCTGTCAATATCCATGGGGTCAATCTCAGTACAAAAAGGATTCTTCCAACTCTTTCCTGCAGAATTTTGTCATTACCTCTTCGCACTGATAACGATGATGATGATGACAATAGCAATCATAGAGCAAATGGTTATTGAAGGTTTACTGATGCCATTTCATATTCTTATTTCAACCATAATCCTATGAGGTGGTGATTAGAAACTAGCTTTGTATTTTAGTGATGTGTCTAATTGAACTGTTTTCATGTGAGAATCTCCTTGACAGAAGGGTCTGAGTTTATTCAATCGCCTTACTCCTTAACCCCGTTCCTAGTTAGTCCTTAGTCAATGCATATGGAACAACTGTCCACAGGAGAGCTGCATGTTCCAGAATATTGGGAGGTATGGTGATCATATCTACTCTAAACCACTAGTACAGGTCATACCAAAACAATAAGTGTGCCTAAGCAAAAGAGAAGGCCAGTACATGTAACTACTGCTCAAGTTCACCTTCTGACTTGGCCTATCATCTTCAAAGGAAATGCAGGTAAACGAACATTTTCAAATGAACATACCTTCATAATTTGCAGTCAATTTACAAATGTGGTTCCTGAATTCAAAGTGCATGGCTAACAGTTGTGCTAAACGAGGAGCACAGCTCAAAGAGCTCTTTACTGTAAAATGTATCTCCATTTAAAGTACCTCAGCACATGGAAGACATGACCTTGAGTCAGGGTCCTGAGGTTGGCATTGCTCTTAAATGAGCTACCTCAGCCATAGGACTTGGCATTATCATTTAGAAGATTTCTTAGATTATTTAAATTTTTAGATGGAAAGTGAAATTAACTTTCTTTCTCTTTAAAATGAACTAAAGTCAACAAGTAGACCATGCAACTGAAAGAGCCATGCTATCTTTGACGAGTCTATAGAACACTTACGATTTTGAACCACGATGTATAAAGAGGGGCTGTTGAGAGAAATAAAACTGGGGATGGCAAGAGAGAAACCAAGAAAAGGCACCTGTCTCAAGGATCTTGAGCCAGAACCAGATGATGAGTACAGAGACTCCTTGTTTGAGGTGATACAAGAAGTGTGTGTAGACTCACTGTATGTGCCTTTCTATTCCATTTTGAGACTAAGGAATGGCAGGCAAACGGGTTGAATAGCAAATAAGCACCATTTTTAAATAAGCAGATGGCAAAAGAGAAAGAATGGGAATCAAATCTCTGAAACTGAAAATAAGATCACATGACCCCCCAGCTGACACACACATATATGTACACCCATGCACTGGTCTCGCATAGCATCATTTAGTTTTACAACAAGCAGAAGAGCTTTGCTCTTGTCCTGGATCTTATTTTTACCGGTAGGGCAAAGTGTTGATGGGCAAGTTTCTGTAGGCGGACACTCAACCTCCCAGCTTGCCTGCCATTTGAATTGCTTCCAACCACAGCTTCCCTTCCCCACTGCTCCCCTGTCCACAAAATCTGTTCATAAATGTCCTGTACAAGCATTCCCTCCATTCAAAGATAATCACAAAATAAGAATATTACTACTACTATTCATGGCAATAAAACAATATCAAACCTATGGAACGTATTTTTCTTATTCAAAAATGAGAAACGGTACAATACAAAGAGAAGGCAGATGAAGAACCACACTAGTTTTGTGAAAAATAAGTTGTTCATTCATGTGCAATTTTATCTCTAGAGTCTGTTCTGCTCAATTGGCCTATTTGTCTGTCTTTATGTTAACACTACTGCACCTCGATTAACAAAACATTAATATGTCTTGAAATCAGGAAGTATTATTCTTCCAACTTAGGTTCTTTTTCAAAGATTCTCACCACTTTAGGCCCTTTGAATTTACATTAATGTCAGAATCATCTTGTCAATTCTACAAAAACTTTCACTGAGATTTTAATGAGTTTGTCTTGAAATTTTTGAATATTTGGGGAAGTCTTTACAAATCTGTCTTCGGATCCATTTATCGATATCACACCATTTATTTAGGCCTTAATGTCAATGAGCAGTGTCTGCAGTTAGTGTACAGGATTTGCACATCTTTTGTAAGACTCATCTCTAAGCATTTCCTATTTCTGATGCTTTTGTAAGGGCATTATTTTTATTTCAATTTTTATTGTCAATTACTAGTATATAGAGATACATGAATATTTGTATGTTATCTTGTAGCTTTCAACTTTGTTGAACTCAGGTTTTAGTTCTATAGTTTTTTTGTAGATCCTGTAGGACTTTCTACAAAAATAATCACTTGTCTATGAATAAAAATAATTTCACTTCTTCCTTCCTTGCCTGTATGCCTCCTTTTCTCTTACTATATTGTACTGGCTAGAACCTCCAGTAAAATAGCAAGAATGAGACTATGGATGGATGTTGAGACTAACATACTAAGCTAAATAAATCAGATGTAAAAGGGCTAGAGCCATATGATTTCACACATATCTAAGATATAAAACAAAGAAAACAAGCAAACTCATAGACACAGAGGACAGTATGGTGGTTACCGGAGGGGAAGGGAATGGGAGGAAGAGGAAGAGGGAAAAAGGGTCAAATATATGGTAATGGAAGAAGACCAGACTTTGGGTGGTGAGCACTTAATCCAACATACAGATGATGTCTTATAAAATTGTACACTTGAAACTTACATAATGTTATGAAGCAATGCTACCCAATACATTTACTTTTTTAAAAAGAATGAGAACATTCTTGGTTTGTTCTTGATATTAGAAGAGCGTTGTTTGAGACAATCATCATTAAGAATAAAGGCAGATGTAGGTTTTTCTCAAAGGTTTTTATCAGGGTGAAGAAGTTCCATTTTATCACTGTTTGCTAAGAGTTGTTTTATTTTGTTTTAATCGGAAAAGGATGTTGCATTTTGTCTAAAGCTTTACCCATATTCTTCATGAATGTAGCTCTTCATTCAGTAAACAAACTCCCTACTGTAAGAGAGTTGGTATGGTATGTGTATGTGTATGGGTGTGTATATTTTTAATCCGTTCTGAACAGCTCTTTATTTTATTTTCTGAGATTAACCCATTGACAATTAGTGTGCAGTCCATTCTCTTGGTAATTATTTTTCATATTATTTTATAGTTCTACATTTCTGTATCCTCCCTTTTCATCTTTTCTGTATCCTGTGAATCATTAAGATTTTCATCTCTGGTTAAAATTCTATGTTCTAATTTTATTTCTATGATTTTGGACTTAAATTATGACACCTAGTTATGTTTTATTATGATTTTCATTATTTCACCTTATTAAATATCTATTTCCTCTCCTTGAAAAAGAGAAGTCTTTTACCTGCTTTCAGGTTTCTTTGGCCTAAAGCACAAGCTATTTCTTATAGTACCTGGAATAAAACAATAAAAGGAGTATTTGAATTCAGTAGAGAAAGAATGATGTATTTAATAAATGATGTTGGCATAATTATCTTCCCAGCAGGAGAAAAACAAAGTTAAATCCCTATTACACTCCATGTAAAAATAAATTTCATATGGATTAGAAATCTAAGTGTAATGAACACAAAAATACAATTATTTAAACTAAATCATTTAGAAGAATATTGATATAACCTCAGGGTAGGGAATGCCTTTTCAGCCAAACAGGAAACCAGAAACCATAAATGAAATCATGACAGATTTCTTACATTCCATAAAATTTTTTTTAAATGACACATTTCATTTGCTTCATATTTTCACCATGATTCTTATAAGCATCTTATAAGACATTGCTAATTATCTTTCTTTTATTCTTGTTGAGGAAATATATATGACTATTTTTTGCCACACAAGTAAAACCTTGCTTATCCATCTATTGATTTAAAATAATCTATTCTTTTGTTCTTAAAAATATTTGTTTTGTGGATCACCAACCCCCTGGACTACCCCAGATGTCACCATGGGATTTATTTCCCTTGTACCTCTCAGCTAGTTCCAATGTCTCTTGTACTTCATGTTTTCTTTATCTCACTCAGATTTTTGAAATTTTTGAAATAGACGTTTTCATTTTTTAGTTGTATATAGAATTTTAGATTCAAAATAATTATTCTTAGGGCCTGGAAGGAGTCCTTTCCCTATCCTCAGCACCCATTGTTGGCAATAAAATCCTGATGCCACTTTGATTTCAATCCTCTGAAGTTCTGTGATTTTGCCTTTTACAGGTTTTTTTTCTGTATCTTTTGTGTTCTGAAATATTGGAAAAAGCATAAAAGAATCTGCATGTGTGTGTTTATGTGTCACCTTGAGGTCATTTGGATATTAGTTTTGAACTGAAAAATCTTATTTTTCTACAACTCTGATAAATTCTTACCTTGAGATCACTTAAATGTTCCTTTTGATTTTTTTATACCTCTAGAAAACTGTTTTCTATCATTTATTTAAATTCCTCTCCATTTTTTTGTGTTTTCTCTTTTTAGGATTTTATTGAATGTCAATGTTCTTAGTACTCTATATAGTTGACTTATTCTGTCCTATTTACCTTTTTTTGATCCCTTCTGGAAGAGGTCATCAATTTTGGTGCCTAGCCATTCTATTAAACACCAGAATTGGGCAAAGCATTTTTAATTTCCAAGAGGTCATTTATAGTTTTTTTCACTTTTCTTTTGTCATCATAGTCAATTCTTATTTTCTAGAGGTAACAATATCCTTCTGAATCTTTTATTACTTTGAATGTCTAACAGTTCATTTATGTCCTATGAATTATCTATTGTTTGCATTAGGTTTCATTGATTTGGGCTTAAATTTTGTTTCTGTACTAACATTATTAATTTTCCTCATATTTCTGGTAAAATCTTGTTTGTCCATTATACTTAGGTAGGAAGAACACTGTTGACTTCTTTTAGGTAGTTGAAACGGAGTTCTTCTCATATGCCTTTCCTCTTGATGAGCATATTCATTGGAAGCGACGTCTGGTGTTAAAACTGTAAACAAGAAGGTTTTACTTGAAAGTCTGCACACAGAGTGGAGTTGCTCATTAGACTAGGAGTCTCCCAAGTGCCATATTGATAGGACCTTTACAAGACGTGGTCTTTCTCAAGAGGTAAGTCAAGTACTGTCAAAGGGAGTGTGTGCCTGTTTTGCCCTGTTTCATTTGCGGGGGGCCCGGGGCTCTGCGTGAGGATGGTAGTGAAAAGAATTGCTGATGGGGATACTGTTCTAGACCACCTCTGATCAGTTCCAGGGCTTTGGGCCTCCGTTTTATACCTGACAACTCTTCCACATTCTACCACACAGATTGGATCTACCTCTTTCTACGGCTTTCCATAGAAAGGAAGAAACTTTGTCTTCCAGTGAGGAGAAGCAGACAAATACATAGTAAACAAATCAATACACAATGTAATTTCACACAGCAATTGTCACTATGGGAGAAATAAAATAGGGGGATGATTATGAGAAGAGGCAGTGAGAGATATCTTACTTTTTGCCTCAACAAATAAGATCATTTTCATAGTAAGTGCTTGGAAAGAAAGAGCAGGGAAATTCTGAATTCTTTGCTTTTGTCAACGTCTCGTACATGTCCTGTCCCAGTGATGACGGAGACCAAGTGCAAGCAGGCATCATTTTTCAAGGTCCACTGATTTAAAGAGTCGTTCTTGATATAGGACTTGCAAAAATGTACTATATCTTTATCTAGAAATAATTTTTAAAGCAAACTAAAGTGGTCCTATAATCATGGCTCTATAATCACTGTCAATGGGGGGGAAAGAGGGACACTTAAACTTAACATAAAACCTTATCTTAAGTTCAATTAATACAAGTCTTTGGTGTCTGTCTATACAATAGAAACTGGGTATATCTCCACAGTCAGTTTCTGGCACTGTGAGCTTTTGCAAATAATAAAACTAAAACTGCATCACTTTTAGATATCTTATAAAGCAGGCTTCTCACCAAATTAGATTGACTTTTCCCTTCTTAGTCCAAATCAGAGGGGGTTGACTACGTGCTAGAAATACGTGGAAAGGACCGATGTCGAAAAGTCAGGAAACTAGCAAAACCTCAAATTTCACATAATCCGGCTCAACGGTGAAGACTCAAGGGAGCAGAAATCTTTCTCTAAGTTTGGAAGCAAGAGCCTGCTGCGAAGGTAGGCCTGCTTGGCAAGGCACATGGGAGGACGGAAGAGGGCCGGAAGTCACCGTTTTGATATCCGAATGCCACTTTGAATGGAATCAGCACGTCACTTGGGTCGTGATTAAACAGTGTGTGCCCTGCCGACTTCTTTCCTGCAACGTCATCTACTGCCACCTGATTCTTTCTCTTCTGAGCTCTGACTGAGGTCTCCAGTCATGAACAAACAGAAGAAGTATTTTCCAATTTACGTTTCATGGAACACGAATTGCACAGGAAGTTAATCTCTCTTAAGGTGCTACAGGATACGAGGAGCTCTGTGACCAAGTAAGTTAGGAGAGTTGTGTGTCCAACGGATACTTTCTGTTTATTGCAAAAGTTCTCAGAATCTTTAGCTTGCTGATAGGCTCTGTGACTCTCTAAGGTGAGCATAGTGTATGCCCTTGTTTTCTAATGTATTTGGCCCTGAATATTTTGGAAGAACAGTTTTTATGGACTAGTATTCCAATGAAGACACGTTATGTTATACTGTATTAAACGTTCAGCTATCAGGGAAGCTAGAGATGTGAGATTAAAATGCGGACAATGAGCTCAAATGTGAGGGGACGTCTCAGTCCATTCCAGGGATTACTGGAACATTTCAGTCTGGCCAATGCTTCTCAAAGGTTCGGGGACAGAGGATGCATTTTGTTTGTTTGTCTAATTCATCTTAATTCAAACTTTTATAAAATGCAATAAAAACATATTTCTCAGAAACCAAGCAAATAGACCACAGAGATAAAAATATGACACATTTTTTTCTTATTAGATTCAACAGATATAAAATTACTTGGTTAAATTGCTACCAAACTTGCTAAGCCCAGACCCTCAATTTCTGGACTTCCGCCTTTGCAAACCAGTAACCCAGCACTTGCTGAGTGGCCCCGGGTCGCACGGGAGCGTCCCTGCATTAGGCTGTCTGCCTGTTAGCCACAGCTAGTCTGTGAGCTACTCTTCTGAGTTTAGAGGAAATGGATTCCCTCAAGTCACCCGCTCATTGATGAGTTCATGAGAAGCATGGCAAAGTCTTCGTGCTGTGACATATTTTTATCCAAAGGTTGGAACCAACAGTGACCTCAGGAGGCTGTCACATGATACTTTTTCTTCCCATTCCCTGCCATCCCACACACGAACAGAGTACTGTGAAGACGTGCAGAAACCTCAGTTCGATGCAGATTTTGTCTTCTTTGTCACCCCAGTTGAACGGTTCCCTTCCTGGACACTGCAGCACATTATCTCGTCACCATTGATTTCCAGGTCTCCACATACCCACGTGAGAATCAGGACTGGTTACATGATTTGGCCACCCTGAAAATAACTAGATGCTAAATGTGAGCAGCTGAAGTCCAAAATTGCAATCAGATTTTTCCCCCCAAATCTGCTATTGTGTTATATGTGTGCATGCGTGCGGGGGATATATCTGTGCCTGTGTGTGTAAATGAGTGCTTATGAACGTCTCTTTTGGGATACTTTGTAGCCCTGTAGCCTCATTTCCTTAAACTCTTCCTCTCTCCCTTTCTCTTGGGGTCCCCCTGCACTAGCCTGTGGACCCTCCGCTGCCTCACATTCACACAGCCAGGGCCCCAGTCCTCTTTCTCTCCACGTGCTGGTGCACTTCTGTTTCTCACAGAAGAGCTGTTCCAATGTTGTATTTGTTCTCTTGACTGAATGGGAGTGTGAGTCTTAACTTGACTCCTGCTACACCACCTTCATACTCGGCCTCCGGGATATTCACTCTGAATTCTAATGATCTCCAGTGGCTTTTCCCAACCTCTGTGTTTTAGGGACAAGACAAGGCAACAGACCTGCTAAGGGTTGTTAATTAATGGCTTTTGGTGGAGAAATTGTAGACTCTGTATGTCACTGGATGATAATTTAAGTCAAAGAAGAAAAGGATCTCAGAGCTAGGAAGAGGCCATTGCCTATACCCGCTTGCTTTGATCTTTTGATGAACTCTTATTACTGGCAAAAAAGAAATCATCTGTTTTTTGAGAAACCTCTGTCTGCACATAAAATCTTGACCCTGTAGTTCCTAAACGTAATACAAAATTGTTCATTTCTCTTTTCACTTGCATTTCCTATTTTGTACCTAATTGCTATCAGATATTGAAGGGACTCTCAGCATGCTCAGAAAATCAGCCTACTCACAGCTTCTCTTCCGTATGAGAGGGCGCCATGCTTGCATTTTCAAAATAATATTCATATACATCATCTACCCAAACTTGGCATTCCTAACTTGTCTATTTATTTGCAGGGAGAAGAGACAGGAATAAATAATCAGGCATCAAATGCTGGGCTGAGCTGCATTTCTCCTACACAATCATGGGAATGGCCTGCTAGTCTTTGTTCTAGTTTCACACTCAAACCCCCAGCCAAATGCAAATGAACATCCGTTGGTCCTTGCACTGAAGCAACAATGGCCAATGGCGAAGAGAGGAAGTGGCCAATGGCCACTACGTAATGGGGAAGGAGGGAGATACGTTTATAATTTGTTCAGATAAAAATACCGGTAAGACTTTTTTGATTTTTTCAAAAAACTCACAGATTTTTTAAAAGTGAGAACAGAGCCCTCTAGTCTACTGAGAACATAAAATGCTCAGAGAAAGAAGCTCCCCCCCCTCTCCCTCCCCCTTCCCCTGCACTATCAGTTGCCCTGCTCCCTGGCGGTCTTCTTGAGTTACACAGTCTGATCTCATTAGGATGCACAAAGCATCAGGAAGCAGTCACCTAAATGGTCACCAACCAGGGACCAAAGAGTTTAGACTCATTACCCACCCACTAAACCATGCATAACCTTAAAGTGAAAAAGAACATTTTACTGTCAACAAAAAAGAATACCAGCTTGACTTCTCTCAGTCATGATAAGATTGGTGGTGAGCTGTGCTCCTTTCTTAGCAAAACATGGTAAATAAACACTTCTGACAAGTATCCAATACTGTCGACATGTCATTGTTTTCTGCCACCTTAGCATAGAACTTCACAGCAACAATGGAGAAAGGAATGCTAAGATCTAGTCAAGTCACATAGGTAAAATAGAGGACCCCCTGATCCTTGGGCCTTTTGTAACTACCTCCCAAAGAACAAATAAAAGTCTGCTAGCCATGCAATGGAAAAGAGATCCCCTGGCTTGGCCCAGTGATTTCTGACTGAGATACATTAATTTGTCCTACAATTCCAGTAAAATCAGTGAAAACCCTGCGCACACTCAAGGACAAGGTCCAAGAAGCCCATTAATACTTGAGTACTTAAACAATGGCTAACAGTACTCTATGTTGTGGGGGTGGGGTGGGGTGGGAGCAAATAATGGGGTTGCCAGATTGGTTTGTGTTTCTCAGAGAATTGGGGCCAGCTACCCAGCAGTCTGACCAACTAATGTGCATCTCATTTAATGTAATAATATACATTAAGAGCTGTCAGGCCCTATTGTGGAAAATGAAGAACTACACATTGTACCACTTCATATGGAAGTCTGCATATGGAACCCTTTAAGGGTTCTTAAGAGACCCATTGGGGTTTCTAATTATTGTGAAACATCTCCTGGAATCCAGAGAGAGAAGGCTCTTGGCAGAATTGCTTGTGCCATTTCAAATGTTCACTGTGAAAGTAATTAGATGATGAGATTTAGACAGAAACCGCTAACGAATATTTTCTTAAGTCTCCTTTTTAATGTACAGAAAATGAAAATCTGAGATCGGTGAGCACGAAGGAAAACAATATGGTGCAGTTCATTCTGGGGGTGGGGCTGGGGCTTCCTTTTTTCTGACTGTAATGCTTGGCTTCCTGTGGTTACAAGTGGGGGGGATTTTTTTCATTTTTTGGACATTATACAATCCTGTTGAAAATTGGACCAAGGGTTGTTTTTTTAAACTTCTGTTCTAACTTTCTAAATGCAAGCAAGCCTCCATTGTTCCTCCAGGATTATGTCTGTTTCTTTCGAGGGAACCCGGACATTAGAGAAACTTGCTTTAATCAAGCTTTAAAGTTATCTCCCCCTGCACACACCCAACCAGAACCAGAGAAACTCCATCCTTGGGGACTGTGAGCCAAGCCAGCATGTAAGCAATTAGGAGCCATCACTTGTACCCAAGATAGAGAGCATATTTGTTCAATTAAAACAAACAAATATGATTAAGAGTTTACAAAGCAATGCTTAAAGGAAGATGGACATTTCAAAAGAAAGGCTGGGTTAAGAAGGACGTGGCTGAGATAAAAGTAAGTTGCATGAAATCAGAAAGGTGAACTTAACAAATGGGGACGCAGGAGTCAAACTTCATGCAAAGCCACTAGAGTCTCTAGACTGAACACAGTCTGCTGCCTATAACCCATCGACTTCTTTCACGTGCTCCAGACCCTCCAGCTCAGAGACTTCCTCCTCTTCATCCAGCCCCAACCTCCTTATTCGTAGGGCAGGAACAAGGAGGAGCTGATTCAGTTCCATTTTTCCCCTATTTCCAGCCAGATGGAACTGAGGACCTTACTGTTTCCTCTGCTGGACACAGGGCTGAGGCAGCTTTCCATTGATCCGGACATGCATCTGGGCTGGAGAGTGGTTGCCACTGCATCCTCCCAGCCCACACACATCCCTTCCAGTCTGTGATTTGTCATGGAGTATTAGCCATCAGGATCTGTCCTCACTGTGACAGGAACAAAGCAGAACTCACCATGAGATCTGTTTGATTCAACATTGGGCAGAACATCCCCTCCCCTTTCCGTTTTTTTTTTTGTTTGTTTTTGTTTTTGTTTTTAATCAGGTTAAAATCTAGTGCTGTTCAGATTTCCAAATCTCTCTTTTGGCTCTTAGTGGATTTCTACCAAGTCTGTAACCGTCAATCAGTAAGACTTTTAGCACATGCCCAATGAGCGGTATTTCAGGACTCATACATCTACCTAAGTCAAAGCAAGGGATGTGATAAAATTCCTGTCCACAAGGATTTATTGTTCGTTTCAGGGGAGGCTGGTCATTAAGAAATGTAAATAATAATACACATTCACTGAATACCTGCAATGTTCATATTGATTATCTAGTTCTTGAGAAATTACAATATTTTATCATTCATACAGGTATTTACCCTTTCTATTACTGCGGTGCCATGCTGGGTTTTGGTTTCTGATGCTCACAACTTATGGAATGGGAGGGAACGGTCAGTCCCAGCAAGCTTTCTCAGCAGGGTCCTTGTTCCTGTCCCACGGGCCCACGCAAGGGCGACACGCTCAGATGCAGTGATGCATCACGGATTTTCTCACCCCCATTTCTTGACCCAATGTCTTCAGTGAGCTGCTGTTTCCGAATAGATCTGGTTGGTGGGATTGTCAGAGCAACAGATATATATTGAGCGTTTGCCATATGCCAGGCTCTGTTACAGGTGCTGGGGAAAGAGTAAATAAAACAGACAACATCCTTGCCTTGGGGGTCTGCATCAGGAGAACAGAATTGTGGGATTAACTATCTTTTTGTTTTTTTCCATGTACTCTTTTTTCACATTCCTGGTGAAGGCTTTTGGGTTTTTACTTTTTCCTTTCCTTATCGTCATCTATTCCTTACGTTAGTGGACATTCCTTTCAGATTTTGATGTGTTTGTCAGCATCTTATTCTTTATCATTGTACATATCTTCAAGGGATTTTGATAGGAAGTCGGGGAGTGGGGGTGGGGAGAAGCAACTGTGAGGCATCTTACTTAATTTTGAAGACAACTCTGCAAAATTTTCACTGCGAACGCCAATTTTTTAGGTGAAAAAACTGAAATGCAGAACTATTAAATGGATCATCCAAGACTGGTCAAATGATTCCACAGATTAATTTATTAAACACTGGCATTCATCTGACAGCCCAGTTCATGTTTTCCCCTATACCCCACGTGCCTTGTGCCAGAGACCACTAACTACATTCCCAATATCCATGTTCCTCCATCTTTCTCACTAGCAAACATTCCTATATGATTGGGTGCAGCAATGTGGCCAGCTGTGGGACATTTCCCAGGGCTTCTTGCATCTAGAAAGCAGTCAATGAGCAATAATAAGAAGTTACTGGGTGGGGTGCAGAAAAGCTCTTTAAGGGGTCTGACTCAGCTGGGAGGTATACTGTTTTGTTCACTCCCCTCTCATTCTTTTTTCTTCCTGCAACAGAGATGTGATGGCAAGACTTCCAGCTGACATCTTGTGATCCCGAGGATGGATGCCATGTGTTAGGGGTAGTGCAGTAGAAGATAAAAGGTACCCAGAACATTGATGATAGCATACATCTATCACACTCTCTCTGGACTGTCTCCCTCTTGATTTCTTTTACTCAAGAGAAAGGTAATCTCCCAATTGGTTTAAGACACAATTATTGCACATCATTCTTATCAACAGTTGGATGCACTTTTTAACTCATACAGTCTTCTCTATTATAAAATATGCTATCATGGGAAGTGACAGACTTATTTTGCCAGGCCACGTTTATGTAATAATTATTAAAAGCTCTAAGCTTCAAAAGCATATGGAATTCAATGCTCGGCACATGAAACACATTTTTAGAAGACCATGTTGAATAACTGGAGTGGCTATATTTTACAGAAAAAGTTCTCCAAAGGACTGGTTCTAGTATGTGAGCAGGGTGCCATTTAAGAACTACCGAGTCCTGGCTGATGAGTGCTGTGAGGACATCTTGCTTGGACAGGACCAAGACACCTGGACTAGAGGTGGCTCATTCTTGTGAGTTAACCTCAGCTTTCCTCCCATTTCAATGTTCTTTAATTCTCTATGCACTCCATCCCTGTTCCAAAGACAGGAACATCTCCATGATGGAGATATGTCAGCAAGTTCAGTACTGCTGAAACACGTTGGAAGCAGATCAATTCTACGGCATTGTGTTTTGGGTGATTTTCTCTTTTTTATTTTTGTGTTGTAAAAATCACAAAACCTTGATGTTTATGGACCGATGTTCACACAAAGCAAACTAACTCAGTAAGATTTCCATCGCTATTTTGTTCTAAATCAATAGGTAACTACTAATAATGTGTCTGTCCATGTGGTCTACAGCTCCAACTGAATGCCCCAGTAAATTTAACTCGGCTGACGTGACCTCATAAGACAAAGCAGAGGCTGGCATGGCATCACATGCTGGGAGTGAAGGGTATCCTCAAAGACGTGAAAACCAGAGATCCGTTCAACCTCTGGGTAACAGGCATTCTCAGCAAAGGCCTACAGTTCAACTCAGTTTGTCCAAAAGTAACTGCTCTTATATTTGCCAACTCTGTCATCTGTATGCCTCAAGCTAATATTGGATGCATCCCAGATCTCTGAGTAGATGCAGGTGGAACACAGCCCTGTTTTCAGCCCAAAGAGTCAACAATATGTTCCACTAAGGCTCAAAGCCTCAGAGTACCTGACGGCTGAAGATCAGATAACACTCGTGACCTGAGGCTTGAAGGTGAGAAGGTAAATCAAAGAGAAGGAATGGAGAGCTGAGGAAAAGAAGGAGAGATGCCTGTGTGCATTTCTACCTATGGACTTTACTTGCAAAGTTTCCTTCCTTGGATCCCCCTTCTATTCAAATTTAATCCAGTTCAACAAATATAAAAAAAGTTCATCATTGAGAAACACTGTCGTAAGTGCCATGGGTGCTTATAAAACTAAATCAGATGTGGACTCTATCCATCTTCAAGACATACTTTAAAACCTATTCACAATAGCCAAGATAGGAAAACAACCCAAATATCCGTTAACAGGTAAATGGGTAAAGAAGGTATGGTATATACATACAATGGAATAGTATTCAGCCTTCATAAAGAAGCAGATCTTGTCATTTGTGACAACATGGATAAAACCAGAAGACATTATGCTGAGTGCAATGAGCCAGTCACTGAAGGACCAACCATTAGTGACTCCATTCACGTGAGCTATCTAGACTTAGTAAAACTCACGGTCGCAGAGAATGCAATGCAATTGCCATAGGCTGCAGAAGGGGAAATGGGGAATGTTTTCTGTGGGTATAACATCTCTGTCAGGCAAGATGAAAAAGCTCTAGAGACCCACCGTAAAACATTGTACCTATAGTTACCAACATGATATGGTACACTTTAAAACATATAAGAGGATAGATCTCATGCTAAGTGTTCTTACCAACAAAATGAAACAACAACAACAAAAAACAAACAACAAAAGAACATAAGGACAGTTTTGCAGATGATGGATATGTGAAGTGCCTTACCTGCAGAGATGGTATCACAGGTATATGGGTAGGTGTATATACATTGAATGTATACTGTTTTTTGGTATGTCAATTATACCTTGATAAATTAAAAAATGGAGATAAAGATGAAAGAATTAAATGAAACATCATATAGACCATGTCTGGGGCACAGAAGGTATTTAATGGCCTCAAACAGGACCCCTGTCAGAAGGCCACTGAGCCCAAAGTGTTCATGCACACTTAAACACTTCCTCCTGTGGAGAACATACCGGTTGGGATGACAAAATTTAATTAGAAGAAATACATCTTCTCTGAGTGATTGAAAACCTTCTCTAATGGAAGACTCTTCCTAATTCAAAAGGATATATTATGGCCTCTTGTTTGCTAAGGGACATGCATGTGTGTGTGTTATAATTATTTTTAAAACTTGCTGGTTAGACTTCTTAAATATCAGGATTACTTTATATAACATACATATCTGTGTACACCATAGATAGACACATACAAAGTTGACACTGTCAAAAAGGATAAAATGTGCATATGTGTGGTGCATGCATATATCTATGTTTATGACTCGCTATATATGTAAATCTAGACACATATGTACACCTAGACATATCCCCTTCCTCAGTCCGTGCCAAGTCCCTTCCAGGGACAGCCACTTTCAAATCTGAGAACTGTTTACTCAGCCATTGATCGCCTATGTTTAACAATATACATATAATTAGTCTCTGGAGTCACCGTCTCAGACATTCTCTCTCATCTTCCTGTCACGGACGAGAATTTTCACTCTCCTACACCTCCCTTTCCATCCCTCCCCCCTTGTTACACTTTAACCTTAGGGCTGTACTTACTGACTTAATTAGTGTCTTAATTTTCAGCCTCTCTGTGATTCTTTGCAGGGCTTATATTTAGATGGTTTTGCCTGTGAGGAGTTGCTTTGAATGGGTTTGATGTCATGTTGCTCCTAGTCACAGAAGGTCGAAATGATACTTTACTTTGTACAAACGCATGAAACAGACAAAAATGCAGTGAAAATATCTATCAATAGATGCATACTAATGTAAGTGAGGTTTTTAGAATTTTTTCAGTACTATATTCCGGATGGACAAGTCAAGCCATTTTTTATTTAATGACTCTGCAATGATGAAAGTAACGCCTTTCCCTACCATAAAATTAAAATTCTAGCCTGTAGTACAATGCGGTTTTATCTCTTTTTATAGTGACTCTCCAAGGAACAAAATCCCTAATGCATGCACAGAAATCTGAGTGCATATTATTTGACAGAGGAATGCACATCTTTTTTATTTAATACTTACAATAGCCCTTTAAGATTGGTACTATCTCCACTTTACAGAAGATGAAGAGGGGGTAACTAATTTCCTAAGGGCACAGCAATTCTTAGGCCTAGGACTTGGATGGACTTCTATTTTTTGGACCAGTGCTGTATCTACTCCATCACAGTTGACTTCTCTGGGTTCTGTTTAACATCCCCAGGTCATCATGAAAATGCGACTTCAGTGTGACACAATCCAGCTTGCTCCACAGAGGGGGAGTGCAGCAAAAACTCCTACCAAAAGCATTGTGTTTTAGGGTCAGTGACAAGTCAATTCTCTTTCCTGGCCACTCCTTTGCTCTCAGAGATGCCCAGGGTCCTATTGTCAAAAGTGCTCTCTCGTAGCCATCCTACCACCTACCCATGCTCGCCTTAAGGAAATCCCTACTGCTTGGTTAAAATAATTCTGCCCCTTTGTGCTATATCCTTAGAGGCAAAGGAAATGACAGCTCACATTATTTGTGTCAGAGTAATTTAAGGGCTCTATGTTCCTTATCTCATAGCACTTCTCACACCTATAGGATAGAAACTCATCCTTGTTTACGTCACCTGGGAAATTTTTGTTTGCACACACTGCTTCTTCATGTTCTTGGACCGCCAGGATTCCACGCTTCTGCCTGCCTTGATATTCCATCCACAGTTCAATAGCTTTGTTTTCTGGACATAAACAATGCCCCAAGCCCTGTTCTAAACTCTGAGAAGTAATATGATGGAAGAGAAATGGATTCTGCCCTCAGGAAGTTCATTGTCCCATGGAAGACAGAAGTACGCAGACGCTTTTTGTGAACAGTGCTAACTGCATTGACACGGATATGGGAAGACTGTGGAGGCACTTAGGTGAGCCTGGGGCCTGGGACAGAGGTGAAATGATGGCAATCTTGCAGAACAGGTAGGAATTGGCCATGTGAGGAAGCAAGTAGTGCAAAGAGCATTCCAAAGGCTGAGCCATTGGGTGTCATGATGTAAAGAAGACTGAGTTGTTACAGCCGAGATGAGAAGTGAGGGCTTAGAGATAAGACAGAGGCAGGAGAGGACCCTGTCATTTAGCAAATTGCCCTGTCAGTCATGGGAAACCACCGAAACATTTCACTGGGGAACGGGCAATGTCAGATTTGCCTCATGGAATGGTCGCAGTGGAGGCAGATGTGTAGGACTGATTGGATAAAAGGACTAGAATGAAGAAGGAAGACCAGTCAAGAGACTGTTGTAGGGATCTAGAGAGATGGCCAGGCCTAATGCAATAACTGTGGAATAAGAGAAGCATTTGCATCTATGAGGTGTCTAAATCCTTACCTTCCTTCCAAGTGTCATCTGCATTCCCAGACCTCTGTCCCTCCCTGCTGGCCACTGCTGACTTTGCCTAGTTTGGACTTGATGTGTGTGTTCAATCCCTGCCTCCCAGCCTTCTCCACCTACTTGGACTCCTGGCTCCCCACCTTGCTACAGCCTGGGTCATTTGGGGTCTAAGCGGGTCCTTAAATTATTCTGTATTATATACACTCTCAAGTTTCTCTCAACTTTAATGGCTCATAATCACTCATTTGTAATACAAAAAATCAACAACGCTCTTCAAAACCAAGTGTTGTCCTAAGTTTGAGCAAACTCACTTGATCAGTACTGAGTGTGAGAACTTAGCGTGCACACTAAAATGTTGTCGCACAAATGTTAGTGATTTTGATTATGAGCCATTGGCCCAGACCCTTCTGGGGATATGTGCCTTGGATTACCAATTGGAAATCCAAAAGACTCTGAATCTGGCTGACAGCGGTGCTAATTGGGAGAACGGACCCATGCCTGCTTTCTCGCATGCCCTTGCTGAAGCACCGATGGCCGTGCCCAGCATTTGTGGCACGTACAGAGCTGACTGATTTGGTTGAGTCTCTCTCTGCTGTTTCCATGCTCCAGTTGTGCTGTGAGTGCTCCTTTCTGGGTGATTTTAAACCCCATCAAGGAACTCCACCAAGACAGCAGCCGCTCCACTTAGAATGCTCAGAAATATCTCTGTCAGTGGAAAAAATATATGTATATGTATATGATTTCAAAGACCTATTTAACCTTTGCACTGATATTTCAAAGCAACAGTTTATTCAATTAAAAAGAAACATTTAAAAACAGATAATATTTTTTGCAGTATCTTAGCAACAGGTGATTGAAACCATGCCTAGAACTAGGAGTTGAGATTTTGCCAAAAGGGCCACATACTAGTGATATCTTCCTTTTAACAAATGGAATAAATCTAATATTGTTTTGGACAAGCTGCACTGGATTACATCATAACACGAAGTCCTGACAACAGAGCCACAGCGGAAGACAAGCCCGGAGGGAAGGTTCAGCCCTACAGCCCCTAACGGTTTCAGAGAGAGAAGAGCAGATGCCGGGGCCACCGTCCTGCCTCAGCTCCAGCTCCGGCACCTACAGCAGGAGCTGTCCGGCAAGTTCACTCCCAGGATCCCTGGTCATGAAGAACTCGAGGGACAAGCCGGGCCCTCAGAGGCAGAGACATCTGACCCCCGCTCTTCACAGACCACCCCAAGATGGTGATTCACGTAGAATCAGAACCAGGGATTCTTAAACCATTGGAGGATTTGATATAAAACTTACTCTAGAAACTGCACCTCTGAAATACAAAATGTTTCCATGATTTCTGAAGATTTGTGACCAGGGTAAACCCAACTTTGAATCCTGAAGCTGTCCGCTGGGCCCTGGTTATAAATCCCTCTGCTACATCTTGCTGAGTCCCTTAACCTGCATGGGACCGAGGAGACACAGGTGACACAGAGGGGACCAGTTCTGTGGTCCCGAGTCCATGGCACAATGTATCTGCATGTTCATGTGGGCAAGAGTGAAGTCAGAGGGTTAGATACGGAGCCACCTTTTGTCAAGGAAGGGTGAAGTGAGCTGCTTTTTGTTCTTGCTTTGCTTTATTCCAGCGGCTCTGCCATTGAGCATTGGTGTGCCAGTCGGGGGATGTTTGTGGACACTGTATTAACCACAAAAAGAAACCCCATTTTAAAAACTATAGTTAAAACAACCTCTCATGTACTCTCAAGAAAGCCTTCAGTCAAGACCAGTTGCCCACCCATATTTTCAAAATTGGTAACACACAGGTACCAAGCTTATTGTACTCATTTTTTATAAAAGTTATTGAATATAATTATAATCTTGTATAATTGTATCCAATGATGCAATTCCTATCATCATCCCTGACTCAAGAGAGGTGCAGCCAAAGAGACCACACATTGAAATAGCAAACCATTTAAAATACTCCTCAGCTCTGTTGGAATCTCTCTCTGATCAGAGAAAATCTAGTTCTCTTTTATGGCCAGTCATCTGGCAAATATTTACTATTTTCCGAGTACTAATTTATGCCAGGTGCTGTGCTAGGTGCCAGAGATTCAAAATACACAGTGTGATCTCTGCCTTCAAGAGATATGAAATCCAGAGGAGAAAGAGACCCACCGGCAGATTCTTGCGGTGTTGTGCGGACGGAGAGGGCTGTGCACAGGACCCTGTGGGAGCGCGGAGAAGGCCAGTCTAACCCGCATCGGCCAGCAGGGTGTCATAGCCCAGGTTCCCTCAAAGACAGACACCGAGGCCAAAGCTTATCCTAACGCTCGGAGGGCGCCCCTCAGAACTGGGACAGAAGGGGAGAAGTTAGGGGGCGGCACGTGCAAAGAGGACGGTGTGCGGTGCCCATTTAGGCACAGCTCCATGACAGCAGGGGCGGCGGTTCTTTTTCTCACATCGTTTTGAGAGAAACACATAATATGAACTGCCTTGTCCCAAAATAATACATCGGGTAGGGAAGAAAGAAGAGTTTTTCCAATGGCTTTCTCCTGTCCATTGTCTACCACTGGTCAACATCTACCAGCTCCTGGGCTGTGCCTTCTGGCTCCCCTGGGCCACAGCCCCCAGGGGTTGTGTCCACCCCTCTTTGTCAGCAGGCCTCATGCCCAAGGGTCCTCAAACCAGAGTGGAGACAGCGTGGCCCCATAACTGTGGGGCCAGCTCTAGCTCTTGCTCAGACCTTTCAATCTAGAAAGTAGATGGGCAAAACCCAGAGGAAAGGCTGGAGTAGCTGCAGGCATGTGGGGTGGTGTGAGAATTGCATCTCGTACAGAAAGGGAAGAAGTGGCTTACTAGAGATTGTCAGAAAATGCTAGATATTATGACTGGAGAGGGGACAGGATTTTCTAGTAAGAAACTCCACATTTTAACAGGTTGAGGCTAACAGGGCTTGAACCATAAGCACTGAAGGAAGAGCATAGGAATCTGAGAGGGAGGGAGGCCTATAACTGGAGTGAGCAACCCTCCCTTCACCCCAGCAACTATAGACATGTGGCATATGGAAGCAACCAGAAGACCGGGAGATATTACCTCCTGCAGAAACATGCCCGCACCAAGGGAAGTGCTTTCCCTCCAAGGGAGCAGACAACCCTCTGTCTCTTTCATCTACCTGTTCTCTCATGCGTGCACTCATTTACCTAACGTCTCCTCAGCTCTGCCTGCCAGGTGCTGTAACAGGCGTCTGGAGCCCAGAGTGAAGAGGTCACCCTCGAGGTGCTGACATGGAACAGTGACACACACATAAACAATGGCTGGTGGTAAACACTCCCATAAAATGTTAACAACGGAATCACAGAGGAAGGGGCAGATGACTCTTTTAAGGGAGTATGAAGATGTACATTGCATCAGAAAGGAGACACAGTTAAGCGGGGCCTTGGCGATAAAGGCTCGAATTCTCCAGCAGCAATGACAGAGCAAATGATCCCCTGCATGAGGGGTGTGATCCGTTCAAAGATTGGTTGAGGGGTCAGTATGACTGGAGCTTGGGTCTCAGCCCAAGTAAGAAAGCAGACCAGTGGCAGACGTAGGATGATAATCCAGACCACCTTGCTCCCACCAGGCAAGTGTTTCTACAGATTGACACATTTCCCTCCCTGTCAATCAAACACCAGTTTCAAAGCACACCAAGCTTTTTAAGGTTAGGCATACTGAGGCTAGACGCAAGGAAGGGACAGAGGCTTTGCTCTTAGAACACTATCGGACGTGAGCCCACACCCAGACAGCCGTCCTCGGAGGACTCTTTCCCACCCCGGCTCGCCTTGGGGTCAGCCCACCATGACCGTGCTTAGAGTCACCGCACAGCTGGCAGCAAGATAACACCCCGCTTTGCCTTTGATCCGCGGGCATGGTGATTGTCAGACTGTACATTTCTGCTAGTGATGAAAACACTAACAATGCCCCAGCCCCAACCCTTAACCCTGACCAGGGGGTTGATAACGTTCTCCAGAGCAAGCAAGGCCAGGTCTGGAGCCCGAGCCCTGGTGCTGGCGGAACACCCTCCGTGCAGCCCCTCCGGGTTTTGGCATGAGGAGAGGTGCCGGTGGTGCCAGGGATTTGGTGCTTGGCAGGCAGATGTCACAATCAACTGAAAGTTGTTTTACACGGGGTCTGAAAACCCCCGAGAATGTTTGCTATGAAACGCAGGCCGCCTGGCCCACCCCGAGCCCCGAGATGATCTGGGAAGGGGATTTGGAAGGATGTCTCTCGGCCTTGGTACAGCGCAGGCTTTCTGGGCCTCGGTGACATCTAGGTGCTCGGTAACACAGCACATTCGTTATGCTGTTTAAATATGCATGTGCTGGGTACAGAAAGCTAATATCTGGAACAATAGGGTAATTCTATATGCTTTTCAATGAAAAACATGAGCAGAGGGCTCCTGGCTGCCAGAATTCTGCCATCCTTGCCTAATTCTGTCTTTCAGTTACGTGATATCTTTGAAGGCTCACTTTGCTAAAACAGCATGGAGAAAATGAGCCACAAATAATAGGCACATGGCCTTTGAGAACCGGGAGGCCAATTAAACATAGTTTCACTTGGAACACAAAGAAACGAGCGAGCACTCCCCGTCCTGCTGGCCGTCTCTCCCCAGCCCCACTGGCCTGCTACCCTGTCTCTAGGAGATGGTGAGTGCTGAAGATGGAAAGAGGTGGGTCAGGAGAAGGGAGCTATGCTTTCCCAAATATTTTGAAAAGTACTTCATAGGAGAGAGATCAGACTGTTTGGCATGTTGGAGGCAGAAACCTCCTTTTGGCCTAGGAGCTTAGTTTCCTGGACCCACGGCTTTTGGCAACGTGCTACAGTTGGAGTGGAACAAATAGCTAAATCAAAAATGAGATCGGTGCGGGTGAGGCCGAGGTGGGAGCTAGTGAACTCATAGATAAGCAGGTGCCCACTGGAGTTCTGAAGATAAGAGGCTGGTTCACCATCAAGGGCTGCTGGCTGGAGAGTGGGAGGCAGCCAGGCCCAGCTGGGTCCACGGGCAGGGCTGGCTGCTCGTGAGTTCTCAGCTCGTTTCCTGCTCCTCGGAGAGGCAGCATGGGTAATGGACAGAGCCTATGCATTCAAGTTGGGAAGCCCCATTGGACATTCTGGCCCAGTGTGCACATTGGGGTGACTTATTTGTCCACCCCGACCTTCAGTTCCTTTATGAAAATTTGAATATGGTCTTGAGTTTACAGGGTTGCTGTAAGACATCAAAATAACTTACATAAAATTTCCAAGCATGCTGTCTAATATAAACTGGGTTGTCAACAAATGGGCAGCTTTCTCAAGATACACAAGGGTCCCCACAGAAATAATCCTCTAGGAAACCCGTGAGAGGAAGGCCTACCAGGCACTTCACGGTCGGGACTCCGTTGACTTTTCCCTCTCCCTCAACCTCCCCCATGGCCTCAGGAAGATCCGGATAGCTCTGTTTACTTCTCCCGGTCTAGCCTCCTATACCACCCCTCTGAGCAGATTCACCGACTCTCCAGGACAGGGCGCTTTGACCCCACAGAACATGTATTTCATTATGACTTTGTGGATCAGTTTCTATTTCCTCTACCAGCCTGTGAACTCCTGAGACTTCTGTCTCATTTATCTCTGGGCGCCCCCACCCCGTGGCCACTATGCATCGATACAGAGATAAATGTCCAAATCCATCTGATGAATGAATGAATGGATAGTCAGATGAATAAGATTAGGTGAATAACCATTTCCTCCATCTCCCAGCTAGAAGTTCAAACAGGTTTCTCAGTCATGAACAAATAGGCTTCCCCGGTCTCATCGCTAACCCTGAAAACCCAGACAGGGAAGCCCTCCGTACAACACATCTCTGAGAAATGAGAGTTTGTGAGCTCCCTTTCTCTGGGTGAATGTCTACTCCACGGAATCACGCAGCCGTCTGAACTGCCATGGGTCTCGGAGGGGAGCCCGCTGCCTGGCGGGTGGGCAGTGGGAAGGGGCTCCGCAGCCGGAGCTCACTCCCTGGAGGGGGCGTCCTCTCCCCTTCTCTCAATGTTCACGGCATCGTTCAGTGAGGACTTCCACGGGCCACTTCTAGCTCAGAGCAAAGCATGATTCAGAGCCACTCTTGTACTTGTTGTTCTGGCTACATTCCCAAGAAGATAATTTTTCAGAGTAAACATCAAGGCCCAACTATGTTTGGAGGCAGCGAAAGGCATGCACCCAAATGACGACGGTGGCTGGTGGCTCCACGGGGGCCCCCCGTATCACTTTATTTCTGGTCTCAGGACAACCCAGGAACAGCCCAGGGTGTCCTGTTCTCTCACTCACCCCATCGGAGGGGAGCCCTGACTGGAAGGGAATAGGCGGCTGGGAAGATACGCACCCACATGGGAGGTATGGATGGACATGGGGGCGGGGGTGAGGACAGGACACGAAATCACAGAACCTATCTTGCCTTGTGAGACAAATAAATACCAGAAAATAATCAGAAGAAGTCTTCCCAGCTCTGTGCCGTTTCTCACCAGTCACATCTTTGCTGACCCCCGGATGGGTCAGGTGCCCACGCAGGAGTCTGGCGATGCTGTGTCAGACTCTGGAGAATCAGGATCCCCACGTGCTCTTCCAGGACTTTACAGGGGGCCCAGTAAGTGACCGAACACCCCTTTCATCCTGAATTAATTCACAAGTTACTTAAAGAGAGCAACTTTAGATTCACAAATAAGTGGGTGTGTGAATATTTTACCCAAGATACTTAGGGAATGTAACTGAGAGAATGTAACACCCAGGAACAGGCAGTTCTTAACAATTCAAGTCCCTGGAGGGGCCCGATCCAAGCTTGCTCTCCAAACAATCGAGAGCCAACTAGATGGCACTCTTTCTGTATGCAGGCTGGTTATAAGGAGACAGTCGAGGCTCATTCAATTTCTTTTCCCAACTCACCAACTGGGTAACTCCCTCTTCCTCTGAAGGAATGAAGGGTAGAGAGGGCGGGAGTGATACACTGGCCGAAAGTCCCTCCATATGGGGGCAGACGGTCTCTGCTTGAGGGTGTTGCTAATGCTCACACACAGACCTTGGGCTGAGAATGGCCTGTGGCTCCCCAGGCAAGAGAACAGCCATTCCCTACTCTGTCTGCTGGAATGGAGCAGAATCCCAATGAAACAGAACTCAGTAGGGATTACACTTCCCTTGGAGTCCACTCATAAAATCCACGCTAACCAGGATTCAGGCGAATGCTCTTCTCTCTCAGTCAGATCTTCCTCCCCTTTGTCTACTGCAGGAGAGGAAAGGAATTGCCACAAAGCTGAGCAGTGCCTGAAATGTGTTCAGACTCAAAACAGCTGGTTCTGGCCCAGGTCAGCAAAGATTTGACCTCATTTTCAGACCTTCTGCAGCTGACATTAGATGCCATGAGATTTCAGGGTTGAAATAATTGTGCTCTACTATGAAGGCTAACAGATTTAAGAATGTTTCTTTGAGACCACTTATTAAAACTAGGTAATTAGCAAACATTTCAGATAGATGCTCAGTGCTTAAGATGGAGTTGATGGAAATCATCATTTCTCACAAAGTTTAATTAAAAAAAAATTAGTCAAAATTTTCTATTTTCCAAGCCTTATAGCTGGTCTGGCTTTTACTGCATTGTCACTTAAAACAAATAAAATTGAGTCATGATTTCTGTCAGTTAAATAAATATATTCTGACAAAGCCTAAATTATAATACATCTTAGCAAAAGGATTATATATTACATTAACAGTCAGTGACTGATTAGTTATTTATTCTTTTAAGGAGCAACTGAAGGAGATTAATATTCTGATAAGCTTGTCACTGAACTCTGGGGAGTGCTGGGCTTTCTTTCATCACATGGACTATAAAGTGTCAGACATAAATTCCATCGTAATTACAATTAGTACTAATGCCTCCCAAATTAGATTTAATGAAAAGGTAATTATTTTAACTAAAAAAATTTCTTTCTTAAAAGTTTTAAATTTATTTCCATGAAAAATAATACACTGTAAAACTAATGTTGAGGAAATAACAGTAAGTAAATCAGAGGGACATATGTTGTTGTTGTTGTTTTTTAAGACAGTGTATTTTGCTTATTTTTCCAGCTGGGTCACATTTCTCACTCACGGTATGCTAGCGCCAGTTTTTAGATGATAGTGGGAGGGGTGGGGAAGAGGCAGAGAGAGGAACGAGGAACAAAGGGAAGATGGGAAGGCCGAGCCCTTGGTAGGTTCTAGACACAGTGCAAGAGGCTTAAAAATTACTTTTCATATTTTTACAATAACCCTGTGAAATGGATATGTCTCCTACTTTACAGAGCAGCAAACTGAGTCTCCCTGAGGCTAAATCCCTCCAGCATTTTTACTCCACCATGGACGTGAGAAAGTGAAAATTAACCCGAGGCCTGTCCAGCTCCAAGCCCCCTGCCCCCACAGTCAGCGGGGGTTGTTTCTCGTTCTTCTGGGTAATAACAGCTCCTGACAAGAGCTGTGCATTCCCACCAGCGTGGATGGGGGAGGACCTGACCCAGACTCTTCTGGGTTAAGCGATGGGCAGACCAAGCCTGCCCTGTGGTCCTCAGAGTCCCTCTCTCGTTGTCTGTGAGCCGGGTCCCCCTAGGCATGTCTCCCCAGATATTGCTAAAAGCATCAATAAATCTGAGGGACATGAGAGACAGATACAGATAGTAGCTGAACCAGCGCCTTGGCAGCGTGACTGGTGCTTCTTAACATGAAAGCCACAGGTTGTGAAACGGCCGTGAGATTCAGAACTCAAAGACCCAAGTTTGAAGCTTTAAGAAGCCAGTCATAGATGAACAACACACAAAAAGACCTTTTCCCTCTACATTTCAACACACACACGTGCGCACACACACACACACACACCCATAGGAGGCAGAGTTTACTCTGATAAACTCATATAAAGAAGAACACACTGAGTGTCTCTGACTAATTATATGAACTGGCACAAGCCACTTCCCCAGTCAGACCCTCAGTTTCCTCCTCTATAATTGGATTGGAGTATATCCATGTTTCTCAAAGTGGGAACTGATTAGAAATGTAACTTCTGGGGCCCCCACCCCAGAACGCGATAGTGGGTCATCTACATGGGTCCCCATGAAGCTCTGAAGGCTCCATGTCCAATAGTAAATACCAGCCCCTCCCACTGTATTTGGCAAGCCATTTTCATAGACAGCACTTTATTCACGGTGGACAAGAAACACTTATTTAGTAACAAGTATCAACTGTGTATCAGGTGGAGGCACCCTTTGACTTATAAAGCTTCCACCCACTGTGCTTTGAGGATTAACTATCTATTGGGAAGGAAATGGCAAGTGAACAGAAAATCAGGCATGAAAAGCGAGGTGTTAGTAGGAATCCCTGAGAGCTCTGGGAATGCAGAAAAGTGGGCAGTGACTCAGAATGGGGGTGCTTTAACTGGGGTAAGGGAGAGGGAGGGGAAGGAAAAGAACTCAGGGTATAACAGAAGGCTTCCACGAGAGGGGAATTTTGAGATCTGCATATTAAGTCCAATGAAAAAGTAATAATTTACATACTTTACATGGGAAGCCGAAGATTATAATGGTTTAAGTTCGCTCAGCTATTGAGTGGAAGAGAAGGAATATAAAGGTAGAACTTTGGACTTAGAAACTCCTATTTTAGTTGACTCTGTTCTCATAGTAATGCAACTGTTAGGGGACAATAGAGCGTCCTCCCCCAGCCCCCCAGGAATAAAGCACAAGCCCTGTAGGTCTGGGGGGAGGGGAACCCTTCAGTAGTCAGCGAGGCAGCAGTGGCAGAGAGCTGAGGCCCAGGCAGTCACCAGCGAGCCTATTAAATGTATCAGATGTCATCAGTACCTCCTTTATCCCTCTCACTTTGGACCTCACAGACTGCTAAGAAGGGGAAAGCGTTACAACCCAGAAGTAAAACTGTTGCGTGATTATAACCCTGACAGCCTCCCTCTAATGAGCTTCCCTGCAGATAGGGAGAGGGGGGAACGCTTTGATCTCTAGGAGCAGGAGGCAGAAAGGACCACTGTTTGGAGCAGAGCTGTCTGATGGGGTCCAGTCTCCCAGTAATCAAAGTCACAAGCTACCATCCGAGCCATTTGTGAACCGCAGATAAGATTAGCTTCTCATTGGATAGATCAGCCACCACCCTCGATGGAGGCTAATTGCATCTGAAATATGACCCGGGAAGTGTCAGCTCCTGGAGACAAGCATTTCCTTTATCCAGGGTTTGAAGTCAGGACAACATATTTGGTTGAAAACTTAAGCAAAATGTTAGTGTGATCATTTTTCTCCTTTTCTCCCCACCCCAGCCAAATGAGAAGTGAACATGTGAGGTTCTTTGAATTAGACATCAATCTGCACTAGGTTTTTGTAAAGAGTCTGCATTACGGTGTCGGAAAATAGGTACTTTCTGGGTGCAAGACTGTAGGTCCAGGTATATGTGCAACATAAAAATATTTCATAGCTTCAAAGTTAAAAAAGGAAAGTGCCTGAGCTTTGGAAAATCATGTCCACAGAGATGAGCTTTGAAAGTCTAGAGTGCTGTGTGCTGTAGGGAAGAACTGGATGGTCGGTCATTTGGAACCTGGATGCATTTCTAAGGGTAGCACTTTGCCTCAGGGGCTGATGCGACAGCCCAACTTTCTGCAAATTTATTCCCGCATCAGGAGAACTGGAGCTCAATGTGAATGGCAATTGGGCAACCTGGACAGCCTCTGCTCTGGACTAAATGAGGAAAGCCCCTTGTTCCAATGAAACTGGTTCTTCGTTGCTGAAGAGATCACCTGTTCTTTTGTATCCTCCAGGCATAGCGTGGTACAAAAATAAGGCGATTTGCTCGCTCACCTCTGTGCATGTTTCTGTGTGTGACTGCGAGCCATTTTAGGCTTCCTCTTTTATGAAGCGGAGAACACAACCCCCCTCCACCCCCCAGCGCTCGCCCTGCTGCAGCTTCAGCCTCTATTTCCAGCCCTGTCCACTATAGCTCTTAAATTACTAGGTTGTCCCCATGTCCAGGCGGCTAGTAAAAGCTGCCTGAAAATGGCAAGGTGTGATGAGAAGCACCTCATTACGGCTCCCAGAATACATAGGCCCAGAATAGCGTTGCACAGTCGGGGCAAGAGAAGCAAAAGGGGGCCAAGAACGGAAACATTCCAAGGCGCTCCTCCCCGCCCTCTGTGGAAGTTAGAGGAAAGTTCCATCACCGTCTCGCTAGCTCTCAAGTGGTGACGACTCCACGTGAACCACGTTCATAAGCTCTCCCCAGTGTCCCGGCTGGGGGTGACGTCCCGTGCTACCACAGACCGGCAGCTCCCGTGTCGGAAGCACCTAACCCTCACAGGAGACGGTGACTGGGTCCAGCTCTTGGAAGCACTGACCATTACAGGTGGCAGAGCTTTTAGGAGTAACAGCACCTTAAAATGTGCCTGATGCCTGTGCAGACACGTTCCACGCCGCAGCCCATCTGATCCTCACACACAGCTTCAGAGGCAGTTACGGTTATTATTTCTGCTTTAAAGATGAAGAAACTAAAACTGAGAAAGGTTAATCAGATTGCCCCAGGAACACAGCTAGTAAGGAGCCGCCCTGCTATATAAAAGCGGATTTGTCCAACTGAGTGCAGAATTTTTAATGCCGTGCAATAGGGCACTTGGATCATTATTCCAACCTTTTTGTTTTTAATATTGTGTGACAAAAGATTTCACTGATGCTCTTCAATAACATTATCGCCACCAGGGCAGCTTCTAAAGTTCCTTCTTATTACCCAGGTTAAAAACCACCAATCAAGCAGAACTCTGAAGAGCTGGAAGAAACTCTGACACACAGAGGTGC
This sequence comes from Micronycteris hirsuta, assembly GCA_004026765.1. NCBI lineage: Eukaryota > Metazoa > Chordata > Mammalia > Chiroptera > Phyllostomidae > Micronycteris > Micronycteris hirsuta. The sequence goes on along the minus strand of PVJI01000738.1, from coordinate 84,795 downwards.
AGGCATTTCTCCGAAGTCCCGGGATCACTTGGTGGGGCCGCTGGAACTAAAACCCAGGACTCTTAATTCCCAGGCCATTTTTCTGCGTGCTCTGTACTGACTCCAAAGCAGAAGCTGAATTCCCTCTGCTGCACCTGGTTGGTACCCGCTGGAATAATGCCGACAGCGGGGACCAGGAGAAAGCCCTTCTATGTCCAAGGGGACTGCACAGAACATTGCAAACCAGGTATAAATTTCTGATCAATAATCAGAAAGCACGAACTTGCTTTCCGGCACATTCTGTGATGCAGTTACACAGGACTCTCGATGGATAAGGATGGCTCTACCAGACTCAATATCAACGCCACATATTAAAACACTGAGGTTGGAGGATAATAGCACTTTGCTCAGCTGTGTCTGGCCCTCAGCAGACGGTGGATAACACTGGGGAGACTGAGCTGAGACACAGGGGGCAGGAACTCCTGGTGGCCACATCCTGTACCCTCCGGCCTCAGGAGTCAAGATGTGTAGAAAGTGCTCTGAGGTCAGGGGACAGAGAGGTCCTTTCCTGCAGGGCTGCGAGTAAAGGAAAGTGCTTGCCACAGGATGGGAAACATCACCCACTATTGGAGGACCTCCGGTAGGCCTACCACCCACTGGCTGCAGCTCTGACTGCAAGCAAGGGCTGCTGCAGGGTATCTGGCCTCCTGTGCTTTTTTCCTGGCCCCGCTTACTTCCTCAGTACCTACCTCTTTGTGCAACTTTAGCTCTTATCTTGGAGCCTAAATGCTGGGATAAGGATCCACTCCCAGCATTTTGATTCTCTGGAGCACAATTTAGTTCAACTCAACAGTACTTGCTAAGCAGGTTCTGCCTTAGGGGCTCTGGGAAACATGTAGAGCCCAGTTCCTGGGCTTCAAAGGGGCACCCCGAAGTCGCACTGCCCCAGGAAGTAAGTTTCCCAGGTTTCCAAATAGGAAGAAAGGATCACTCTAACACTGCCGGGACGTCTGGAGGCCTGGGTTGCTTCTAACCCTGCCTCTGCCAGCTCTCTCAGTTAGGGTGAGTCCATTTTCCCTCACTAGACCTTATAGCCTACATTTTAAAAATGAGGGGTCCCTTTGGCTTTTGCTCTAAGTCTGTATGATTCTAAATCTTACACATTGTCTCTGGAGAGCATTATGAAAGAGGCTGAGTCTCTATAGGCACCAAAAGGATGAGCACAGAGGGACATTCCCACAAACCTGACCACACCCCTTCAAACATGTCAAGGTCATGGAAGGCAAGAAGGGACCAAGATGTCACAGATAGGAGAAGATCAAGGAGACGTGACATCTAAATGAAATGTGTGGGATCCTGATTGGATCTTGGAGCAGAGAGGAGGAATGGGTAGAAAAATTGGTTAAAGTCTGTAAGTACATAGTTTTGTTAGTACGATTGTGTTGTCAATTTATTTTTTTGATAGCATGGTTTTTTAAGATGTCAGTGTAGACGAAGATGCATGAAGGGTATAGGGGAACACTCTGTAGTATCTTTGCAAATCTTATTGAAATTAAACATTGTTTCCAGATTAAAAAACTTAAGAATAATACAAAGATAAGTATCGTGGGACTGTAAATTCCTCAAGGCCAGGGATCGTCTGTTCTCTTCCTGTCTGTTCTGTAAGGCCGAGCATAAAAGTGTCTTGCAGTCAGTTACCAAATTTTTATTAGAATTAAGTTGGCCAAAAATTATTCACAACCAAATTTTAAACTGGGACAGAACAACATGCAACCTTGTCATTGTTATAAGAAGTTAGTGTCGCAATTGTAGTATTTCTACAACTAACACACATATACACACTACAGAGTCCAGAAAAATGCCATTGTTTCCTGGCACCAAGGAAAAGAAATCTCTCCACGTTCAAGTTAGATAGCCAGACTGATTTAGGAAAATAAAAAGAAAAAAAAAATAACAGCACAAAAGCTCAAGTGACTCCTTTGAAAAAACCATCCCCTTGGCTGTTTGGACAGAAGCAGAAGCTCCAGATAACGGCAACCACGGAAGAAGTGAAAGAACAAAAAAACCCTGGGGGCTTTTGATTTGTTTTTCATAATAAATGAATTGCCCCCACCACAATGCAGCCTGGAGGGGTTAATTAAACAGCTGCCCCCACGGCCGGTCCTGAGATGCTGGGAGGCCCTTGATGGGCTGTTGAACAAACGGGCAATAAAGGCGTGGGCTGTGTGGCTTGATTGAAGAGCTTGAGTTTTTCACCCCTCGGTCGCTACACCATCTGGAAGTGAGTTTGTGGAATGTGGGATGGCAGCCTCTCTGCTCTTATCTGCTGATAAGATTCTCAGCCTCAAACGCGTGTGCTGGAATAGCAGGGAGCAAATATTTCAGACTTTAAACAACTTGCAAATCCTCCTGCTAAAGTCCATGGTGTGCTGCAGCACCGAAGGACACGCATGCATCTCATACTTTCCCCTCTCCAAATCCAGGGCTTTTGACGTCAAAACAAGCCAAGACTGAACTGCGGATCTGAAGGAAAACCATGTTTCCTCCTGGACTTGGCGGCGGTCACCCACCTTCTCTGAGTCCCCACCAACGTGAGGTCATAAATAAAGATCAGGATTCTGGGAGTCATCTAGGAGGAGACTGCCATGCAAAGGAGGTTTAATTGAGTAAAGAATTTTAATTGAGCAGAGGGCCAATATCTTTCTACGTTTACGACTGCTGGTCAAGTGGAGTCCTGAAAAAACAGATTATCGAGGATGACCCACTGGCTACAGCGTGACAGACAGTGGGGTCAGGTGTCTGACGCTAGAGGCTTAGCTGTTGGGAATGAAATAAATATGTGGAGATTGTTCTTGGAGCTTTTAAAGTCTAAAAATTAAAGACAATATGTGGTGTGTACAGGTATGAGGTTGTATGTGGGTGTTGGTGTAAAACTAAATTTACACTAAGCATTATGGAGAAGCACACTTAGATGAATGTAGTAATATCTTGGGTAAGACACACATGCACACAGACATACACAGAGACACAAGAATGAAGTGTTGCTGTATTTTTGAAAAAGATCTCATAATTCTGTCATTTAATCAGTCATTTGGTCCTAGTATATTACAGGCATCGGGTAGACCCTAGGAATGTGAAGTCAGGTGATATATTTAGGGCTCGCTCTCGAGGCATGTGCAAAGTACTGGGAGAGACAGAGTAACCAAAGAATTCTAGGACAGAATAATAAGAGACGTAATAAAAGCAAATTCTGATTGCTGTGTGCGGCCAGATGCAGAGTGGCAGTGATCGGAAGATTTATCTGTCATTTGTTTTACCAGACGGAAGATGCTTCTCCCATGCTTGTGCCTACCTTGGATTCATCCTTAAACTCAAAGAAACAGTGAGGCTTTAATATTTGTGTGTGAGGTTGGAGAAATATAATGGTGAACTTGCTCAAAATGGTTCACTGCTCTAGTCTCAAAAGTCTCACGTTTAAGCTGTATTAATGATTAACAAAATTATTTTTAAAACAACAGAAAATCAGCCCCAGCTGGTGTAGCTCAGTGGATTGAGCGCAGGCTGGGAACCAGAGGGTCCCGGTTTGATTCCCAGTCAGGGCACATGCCTGGGTTGCGGGCCAGGTCCCCAGTGAGGGCCACGTGAGAGGCAACCATACATTGTTCTTTCTCCCTCCCTTCTCCTCTCTCTGAAAATAAATAAATAAAATCTTTAAAAAAAAAACAAAAACAAAAACAAAACAAAAAAAACAACATAAAATCATTGTTTAGTATTATTTACTCACTCAAATATTTTTTAAGTATCTATTCTGTGCCAAGCACTGGTGCCTATACTAGAGAGCATGGCTTCCCTCATCTTAACTCTTTCAAAAAGGGGCCACTCTGGTCTTAACTTCTTAGAAAACGTAATTAGTCTCATGGTGGAAAAATAATCCTATTTCTCTTTCTTGACAAAAAGCAAAGTGATCATTTTATCTACACAATCTCACTAGAGTCCAAGGGGTTGTCCAAAGGCATTGTAACTAATTGCAGAGCAACACAAAGATAGTGATAGTCAAGTGGGCAAGATAATCTAAAGTGTCTTCGCTCTGGTCAAGCACACCAGGAGAATTCCTTTATGCATAGCTGTGATATTAACGCAGGGCTCTTGTGAAACAAACACTAGGCAAATAAACATGCAAACACAGCAGACATGAAAGATCTACTTTCGTAAGCTTATGTCGAAATCCATGGTTCCTCTGGAGATATCACAGCTTTCTCAGAGCCTCATGTCCGTACTCACACACAAAACCCAACTAACTTTGTCTTCCGAGTCCATAACATTTTATTTTCTATTCTTAAAATACCCTCCAAATGCCCAAAGTAGATATTCTAAGTTCCCTCCAGAGCTCTTCACATATGAACTCTGTTGACTTGACCGATTGTGCTTCTGGGTTGAGTTTCTCTGACGAAGTAAGGAAAAGGCTTCTGTTTCCAGAGTCCAGCATTATCTTGATTTAGCAGGTTGGGCCCCTGAATCACTGCTACGCTCAGTAGCAAAGAATGCAGGCTGCGAAGGATTAATTACCAAAGCCAGCAATCCTGACTCCAACCTCCAAAAATATGGGGAAGTCCAAAAAAAATCTTGAAAGTGATTTGCAACATTCTGTTCAAATCAGTCTCATGAGTAATGTCACCCTGACACCACTTACCCATGTAAACAGAATTATCACAGGCACATCAGCCATTCTTTCGGAACCTTCTCCTTTCCACCCTTCGGCTCAGTTTTCCCTCCTCTGCCAGAAGATCAACACGGTTTTACTAAAAGCTTCTTCCTCAGTCTTTCCAGTGAAACAAATACCCTCAAAGTGTAAGAATGCCAGTAGCCTGTTTTACGACAAGATGTGTGCACTCCCACAGGCCTGGGCGAAAATTTATTATGCACTTTGGTCTCGAACCCGGGGGATATAGATTTTTGGCCAAATCTGGTAAAGCGGACCAACCCCTGCAATTCCTGTCATTTTGAATCAGCAAAATCTCAGTTTACTAGGAAGTAACTAAAGAGGAAATTCCCCGTTGACCCTTAAAACTCCTAAACAGATACCACTTTCTTTCATGGGCTTTGATCTGGGCTCAGTCAGCTCAAAATTTGCCAGCAGACCACATGCCTATTGCATCACAAGCATAAGTCTATCAGTAAAAATATTTACAGCTGAGGTTATTTATCTATAGTACTTAAATAAAAGACATCGCTGATTTATATGTAATACACACGCCACAGTACATACACACACAAAGCCGTGCCAGCTGCTGGAGCGTGATAATTGCCTAAGTGAGGAACCTGGGTTAATAATGCTAAAAGCATCTTAATATGCCTCCTCCATCAATAAAATTATTGGAAAAAGTAATAGGAATTGAGTAACAGCACCTTACTATAAATGGTACAAACAAGTTTTATTTAAAATTTGGAACCTAATGCCATATGCTAGCTAGTGTCTGAAAATAAATGCAATGAAAACCCAAGTAACGAAGAAGAAAATGTGTTAAAACAGCCGATATAGCAAGAAATGTAATCGTCAAGGGATGCGGAAACCCCCACATTTATTACACACATGTACCCAATATGTGATACATAGGAGAATTCTTCTCCTTCACAACAAACCATCAGGAAATTTTAAAAATAAAATTGTACCAAAATAAGGGCTTAATGAACTGCAGATTGGGAAACTTACATCTGCACCCACTGGAGTCGAGCTGGAGATTCGGAAGGAAGCACTCCCAAGTCTTGATGGAAAGGAGGCAACTCTGGTGGCTGCATGTTTGCTCTGCTGGTCCCTCGGAGGTATCTGGAAATGAACATTAAATGACTGTTATGGTAAGTATACGTTTTTCTCCTTTGAGCCAGCATCACACACATCTAAGGTTATCTTTTCATCCATCGTTCCTTTGGACAAGGTAAAGTGGGATACTGATCTGATCTACAACGGCAGGGGATGAGAGAATCAGAGTGCAGGAGGTGGTACGAGGTGTGTCGAGCCCCCCCTCCGAAGTGCTGTGCTCACAGCTCAGATTCTCTACACCGTGTGTGCGTGGCAGGGCGGGGGGAGTGGGGGCTGTTATGGGAATCACTGGGACCTGGGACTCTGTGATGAACTGACCTTCTCTCACACCTGCATTGTCTCTCCAGGGGCGACCTACTGCTTTCAGATTGTGTTCAAACCCTTACCCAGTCATTCAAGACCTTTAGCTGTAGCTAAACACAGCCTCCTCCCTCACAGCTCACTTCCACAGCCCTTCTGTCCTGTCACCGTCCACAAACATGCCTGTGTGTGTGTGTATGTGTGTGTGTGTGCTTAGCACTTGCTGCATGCTTGTCGGGGGCCCACGCTGACTCAGGCCTTGGGGCTACCACAATGAACAGAACAAGTCTTCTGTCTCAGAGAGCTTGTATGGGGGGAGATGTGCCGTGAAAGACAATAAAACACAAATGGATAAGTGAATAAATAAATGTAGGTGGCTATAAGTTTTAGGAAGCTAAGGAGGGAAGGTCGACGAGATGGCAGAGAGTTAGAGAAGAGGCTTTCTAACTAAAATGGTTAGAAAGGCCTTCGTGTGGATGTGACTTCTAAGCAAGACCTTTAACCAAACAAAGGAATAGGAAATGCAAAGGCACTGAGGTCGGAGTGAATCTAGCTTGTTCAGGGCACAGAGAGCAGCCCAGTGTGGGTGGACTGGAGTAATTGGAAAGAGTAAGAAGGTGTTCGAAATGTGATGACAGTCAGCAGAATTTTAAGATGGTCCCCAGATTTCTCACAGAAAGTGACCCCTTTTCATGGTACCCTGCTCTCTTCCCTTCTTGTGTGGGACGGATGAAATGGCCAGAAGAAGGGTTATGGGGAATTTTTTACTGTACATCCAAATGCACTTTGTTTCTTTCCAATTGTTCTATTTGTTGTTTTTTCTTTTTTCTTTGCCTGTTTAAAATATTTACATAGGCTTGTGTTTCTTTTGACGAGACTTAGTTCTTCCCTCCCTCTTTGTGTTTAACTAGGTGGGCAATAATTCACCGGCCGAGTCCGAGAACGGGTTAATCCCTTTTCAGTCCGGGTACAGCTATGTTTCCGCCCTTGGTTCAAATGCTAAGTGAACCTGCATAACCAGCTTCAGGTGCAGTTTAATCTCCAGGCCACTGTTTATTTGTCAAAGGCCTTGCTGTGCACTCCTGTAGGTCAAAAGGCACAGAAATGAGAGGTGGCAGAGAGGTCAGACTCTGGGGAACTGTGGAAACAGCCAGCACTCCAGTAGGCTTGGCCATTAGCTCCCTGTGTGGCCTGGGCCAGGCCCCAGAGCTCCCTGAGCTTCCACTTCTGTACGGGAGGGCCAGGGCCCAGAGAACCCCTGAAACACGCCCCCATCTTACCCAGGACACAGTGAGCTCTGGCGAGGAGGAGGCCAATCCACCTTGTAGAGACGGTTACCCCTGGCTTGATCTCACGCTGCATTTTGTTTGAAGAGAAGTAGCCTCTAATATTTGTGGGATGTTTACTGGCTGCGGCTCTTTGTGAATTACCTTCATACGTGATCACATTTAATCTGCACATAACCCCATGGGATATTTACTGGTATTTTGCTCAACTTTAAATAGTGAAATTTAGACAAAGAGTTTAGGGATTTCCTCAAATCACACAATTAGAAAGTAGCAAAGTGCCCTGGCTGATGTGGCTCAGTGGATTGAGCACTGTCCTGTGAAGCAAGGGGTCGCAGGTTCAATTCCCAGTCTAGGGCACATGCCTAGGTTGCGGGCCAGATCCCCAGTGGGGGGTGGTGCATGAAAATCAACCACACATTGATGTTTCTCTCCCTTTCTTTCTCCCTCCCTTCCCCTCTCTCTAAAAATAAATAAATAAAATCTTTAAAAAAATGAAAGTAGCAAAGCAAGATTAAGTCAGTTTTCATACACCCTATGGTTTAGTCCTATTGCTGTATTCTAGCTGCTATGCCTGCCTGAGGGAGTGCAGGGAGGCTGGGTGCAGGAGGGCAAAGGGAGAAAATTGGGACAACTCTAATAGCATAATCAACAAAATATAACTTAAAAAATAAAAAAATAAGGGTCCCAGTTCGATTCCCAGTCAGGGCACATGCCTGGGTTGTGGGCCAGGTCCCCATGAGGGCCATGTGAGAGGCAACCGTACATTGCTGTTTCTCTCCCTCTCTTTCTCCCTCCCTTCCCATCTCTCTAAAAATAAATAAAAATAAAATCTTTAAAAAAATAAATAAAAGCAAAGTTCACCTACCAATGATCTTAAAATAATAAAAATAACATGTATGTAACGCCAACCCTGTGGCTAACAAGTGCATAAAAAGGTAGTCAACTTCACTAATCATTGAGCGTATTCAAGTGAAAACCATGAGATATTACCTCATGTGTTAGAATTAACATGAAAAGAAATAACATTATTATTGTTATTAAAAACATAACAGACAGCAAGTGTTGGTGAGGGGGAGGAGAAAAGGGAACCCGTCTGTACTGCTGGTATGAACGCACATTGGTATATTCACTCTGGAAAACGGTAAGGAGCTTCCCCAGAAGAATTGAAAATGGAGCTATCATATGATCCAGGATTCCCACTTCTGGGTGTATATCCAAAGAAAGTGAAATCATGCTCTCGGAGAGATACCTGCACCCTCGTGTTTATTACAGCATTATTCACAATAGCCAAGAGGTGGAAACCACCTGAGTGTTCACAGACGAATGAATGGATTAAAAGGAAAATGTGGTACACACAATGGAATATCATTCAGCCATAAAAACGAAGGAAGTCCTGACATTTTTAACAACGTGAATGAAACTCAAGGATATTTTGTTAAGTGAAAGAGTCAGGCAGAGAAATGCAAATACTGTGTGATATCTCTTATACGTGGCATCTAGCAAAGCCAAACTCGTGGAAGGAAGGCGCTGAATGGTAGCTGAGAGGGGCTGGCCTGGGGGGCAGTATGAGGGGCAAGAGGTTGGCTGGGGATGAGGAGTTCTGATTCAAATGGCTCAGACTTGCAGGTATGAGATGCGTAAGTTCTGGGTGCAAATGTCTAAGCACAGCGACTGTCATTTACCATGCTGTGTCATTAAGTACTTGAAAGTTGCCAAGAGAGTGGAGGGCATGCAAATACTGCCTCACACACGCACGGCTGGCAACTGCGTGAGGTGATGGATGTGTTAACTAACCTTGTCCGGTAATCAATACGTAAGTGTATCACATCATCATCACACTGTACGCCTTAAACATACACAATGTTACACATCAATTATGTCTCAATAAACCTGGAAAAAAGAGTTATTGCAACACTAACATATTACTGTGCTTGACATAAGTACACACTCAATTATTTCACCAAAAGTGAGATTGACAGGTATAACTTTGATATATTGTAACAAACCAAATCACTTACCATTCTATCAAGAACCTAATAAACATATATTTGAAAGAAGTTGGTCCTAAAGTATTCTGATTATTGCATAATCTGTTGGTACTTAAAGAAAAATAAAAGATAAGGGGTTTTAAAGTAATTTGCATGAACTCCCACAAAGGTCGAAACATTCGCAAACGCTGGTCCTCCCGAGGCTAGCCTCCCCCTACTCAAACCCTGGTCTCCAGGTGAGCACCGGCGTCTCCTGGGGGCTTGTGAGAGCTGGGACCTCTCCGCCCAGCCCCAGACCTACTAAATAGAAATCTGTGAACTCATGAGGTGCCCTGGAGGTTTCTATGCACTGTTGTATCCTGAACCCTTGCTTTCCAGCGGTCAAATGGGTCAATACCCTGTATTGGTACTGGGCCTAATTTAAAAGCATTATTTCCACAGAATGCTCAGGTTTAGAAAGAACCCCTTTCCCCCCCCCCCCAGAAGGGAATGAGTGAGACAAAATTAAAACAGAAAAAATATAACCATAAATCTTGGCTTTGGATTATAATCTACCAAAATTTTTAAGATAGCAAGGAGCTCATCACTACTACAGTAGGCTTGTGGAAAGGAAGCAGCACTGTCTGCTCCACTGGGCTCGCCCACGAAGCTAACCCACTTCATCAAAGCCCCTCTCTGGTGGCTCGGGTCCCGCGTGGGTGTTCGGAACGCTCAGGCCAGGGGGATTCTGGCACCAGGCTGTAAAGCTGGAGAATGAGGGCCATGGTCTATGACCCCAGACAGCAATTTGACTTTTTGATATAGGTTTTTATACACTAGTACATATAAGCCTGCCCATTGCTGCACTGATTCTAATGATAACAATGAAAATTAGACACAACATAAATGTATATCAACATGACAATGGACCGATAAATTGTGGTGTGCCTATATTGTAGAATATTATACAGCAGTTTCAATGAATGAATCTCAGAATCAACAGAGGTCATTCTCAAGAACATTGAAGAAACCTCTTCAAGCAGGATGCATAAAATTTGAAATTCTTCACGTCAAGTTTATAAACCTGAGAAACGATACCCTGCTGTGTATGAATACTTGCAGACACATGAGTATAAAACCATTTGTGGGAAGGATGGATGTTGACTTTATGACAACAGATGTCTCTGAAGAAGGAGAGAACAGCAAGAAGAAGGGACAGCAATGCTTCTATATTAGTCTCTATTTTCCATTATCTGCTCAATCTTTCACAACAAAAAAGAACAATTTGGGGAGGAAGCAGGTGGTTTCTAATTGGAAAAAGAAAGCAAATATCAACACCATAAAATCAGAAGTACCCATAGAATTTCTTTATTTGAGAAGCTATGGCTTTTAAAGAAATGAAGCTCTTTGGAGTTATTTTCAAACTAAAAATAATTACTTCTTCAGCTGGGGGTGATAAATTACCTCCTCATCCCTGCCCTGTGGTCTCATTTACTCTGCTACTGATATGAAAAAAATCATACGGATACATGGAAATTTCTGTGAGTCCAAAAAGGCACCGGTGGTCTAGAGCTCTTGAATCTGACACGGACTGAACCAAAATCATAATTTTCTTTTTGGTCCACGTTGTTAGAAAGAAATACATCTTAGGATATAAATTCATCAGAGAACAGATCTCATGTGGGTTGATAACGTGAACTTTTGGACGGAGGTTCAATGACTTATGAGCTGCACAATGTTGGACCTCACTGAGTCTGGAGGAAATAACAGTTCAAAGTGTTGTTACCAGATTAAACCTGTATGAAATTCTTAGTATTATATTTAGCACAGTAAGTGTTTTATATATGACGGCTAATAGTAATCATGATGATAGTAATAATTAAGACTGCAAACAGCCTATGCTCTACAAGATCTTAGGAGATAAATAATGTATTTTGGGGGGTAAACAAATGAATCACCCAATTAAAACATTGAATCAATTTGGCTTTTGTTCAGATGCAAGGATGTACCAAGGAAGACGAACAGTTCTTTCCAATTCACCTCCCCTTCTAACTTTAAATATGTTTTTTCTCTGTGCTCTATCCCAAGTGTAAGTCCACTTGGGCTCCGACAAAGGATTTGCCTGATTGACCTACTATTAGTATTTGGGACAATGAATGAAAATTCAAATCCTAAAATAAGTTTTTTTTTAACTTGATATTTTACTGAAATATGATTTTAAAAATCAGAGATTTGATTGCCTTTTTTTCCCCCAGCATGAAGTCTCAATGAATAAATTAGGAAGAGTAACATAGGTTTTGCCCTGAGACAACTTGCTTGGGTGCAAAGTTTCAAATAAGAAATTTATGAGATCATAAACTTAGGTAACTAACACTAACACCCCAGCACCCCTGCTCTGCACATACACGGCTCTCAGTGGCCACAGGATAAGCTTACTGAGGGCCTGAGGCAGCCCCCCGGCTACCAACAGTGCTGCGGGTGTGAAGCGAGTTGGAAAACCCAAGGCAGCATCATGGTGCCAGCTGGCTTAGAATCTGCATGTGCAGAACTCGGGGTGGGGCCTCCCTCTACTTCCTTTCCACATTGCCCATCATTGATCAAAGCCCTCCACATACTGTGCTGCCTCCCTCCCACTCTCCTGTCTCACCACCGAATGGTAGCTTTGTCTGTGAAATGAATGAGTGAAGATTTTCCTATCCTTTCCCCAGAAGAGCAAAAGTCCTGAGACGTGACAATCTGATAGAATATCTCAGAGCTCCATTTTGAGAAAATAAATCAGGGTATGCCCTTTCCAGAAACTAAATGGAGCTTTTGAAAGTGCAAAGGACCACAGTCTTAGAAGATCTAAAGCTAATCTCTGCACCCACATCCTGATGCTCACACAGTCCCCCTCAACGTGCAGCTAAAGGCATGCGTAAAGCTTCTGTAACCCGAGGGTGTCAGGAAGCTCAGATATATACAAGAAATATATGTCTGGAAAGAGAGGGGACTCTAGCCAAGTGACGTGCTTGTGACAGTGATGCCCCTCTCTCATGTTTCGAGGAAAGGGGTCTGAAAATGAAGTGTTCTTTCTATTTGCAAAGCTGTCCAAAAATTGTGGGTAATTGATGTTTTCCTGAGAAAATAACTTGGAAAAAGACCAAATCCAGCCTCACTACAAAGTTGAACATGGCTCACGGAACTAGGAGAGAATGGAAACTGAATAGCAACGGGAGTCCAAAAGCCACATGCTTGTTACTTACGGCAGTGAATTTCATTGTGTGGATGCTGGTGCTTGGGGGAAAGCAGGAGACAGTGGGGACATGGGTAGGAACAGACATAAACCCGTTAGTTCTAGTCCCCAGATTGATTACAGGAAGGTGACTCACTGAGGAAGAAAGGTAGAAAAGGAGAATCTGGCATGAGGTTAGAAGAATGCGTATGAAGCACGGACATAGAGATATTTATTGAGAAATTAATGAATCCCCATACTGGGAAACATTTCACCCACTGTTATTCTTCTAAAAATAGGTAAGCAGTTTCAGGGATAAAGTGTCAAGTACATTTCCTATAAATAAAGAGCTTTCCTAATAAATTATGTACTTGGTAAAAGGAATTGTATTTTACATGCTATGGCCTTACTTCATAGTTTTACAGATTTCTTTAATCCCGACTATATTTTCCCAGCTTTTATATGAGCTGCTGACACTGGGTACTAGTGGCAGCTGGTGAAATTGTACTTTTTCCAGGTTTTTAAATCTAAACTGGTAGCTGGGGAGGAAAGAATAGGGCTGCAAGATGGCTGTGGCTACAGCTTTTATGATTCAAGGAAAATGAACATGTCTTGAAATATTCAAAGTTCCCTTTTCTTCAAAAATTTTTTGAATGATCAAGAAATGTGGTGGTTGCCTGAGGGGAAAGGGGTGGGGAAGGTAGAAGCGGGTATTGGGGGGATAAATGGTGATAGAGGGGAAACTTGACTTGGGGTGGTAAATACACAATAGATGATATATTACTGGATTTTACACCTGAAACCTGTATAATTTTATTAACCAATGTCACTACAATAAATTTAAAAAAAGAGAAATACGCTACTTCAAATTTTCAGAATGATGAAGCTAATTGTGATCATTTGTAAATTCCGGAGAGACTAGTGAAGTGAGTTTGAAGAGAACTCTTTGATGTATGAGGTCTGTCCAGAAGGTATCCAGCCACGTAATATGAAAAATAGAGACATTTATTGAACAAGATGCAAGATACAAGAAACATTGTACACAGGACAATGATGCCTCAGTCCCCTTCAAAGTAGGCACTTTGGGACCTCACACAGTGCTCCCAATCTCCATCAGCTGCCCCATCACATTTTCCTGAATGTCATCAAAGGTCTGAAATCTCTTCCCTTTCAAAGGCGGTTTTAGTTTTGGGAAAAGTCAGAAGTCACAGGGCGCCAAATCTGGGCTGTAGGAGGGCTGAGTCACCTGGGTGATTTGATGTTCCTCCAAAAAACTCTGTATGGGGAGTGATGGATGAGCAGGTGCATTGTGATGAAGCTGCCAATCACTGTTTTCCCATAGCTATGGGCTTCTGAATCATGTGAATAGTTTCTGTCAAGGAATGTTCAAGCTTGATGCAAAATTTGATGCCGATTCGTTGCTCTACTCACTCAGTCATTTTAATGCCACAGCCACACAGCACACGTGCTCACTCAATGGTATCTACTGCCCCCACTGACTAGTACAGGGAAGTAGTCATTGTTCACACATGCGCATTCCAGTCCACTCTCCTTGGCTGCCAGGTCACATCGATGTCACGCAAACCGTTCTTGTATTCCCAGTGGCTGGACTTTTCCTGGACAGAACTTGTATACTGAGCATTCCTTAACGGGAGCCACCATGCTGCCCTGAGGGTGTCAGACCTTAGGCATTCTTTAAAAACTTTTGGATGCTATTCCCAAATTCTGAAAAGAAGCTTAGCAATGGAATAGGAAATAAAATGTTTTCTAGGTTAAAAATACTGAGTATGATGCTTCAGTTAGAGGGCACATGTGGAAAATAATAGATTCAGCAATTCACTGCACCTTCGCGGTGTTTGCGAGTGTTCTTCCGGCAGGGACGAGGTGGTCCTTGGGAAGCAGGAACGAAAAGAGCATCGCAGGCTGGGCCGTTTACTCGGCTGTAGATCAACATAAACCAAGGGGCCAACAGCCAGTCTTGCTGGCTTCTGCGACTGCTCAGTATTTAAGTCAAAGTCCCATGTTTAGTATATGGGGATGTGCCAGATTTTGTGGGAAATTATAAACACTTGCTTCCAGAAGTACTCCTCTAGGCTGTCTTCCCCGAGACAATGGAAAGTCAGTGGAAAAAAATCAAGAGACGCTAAGTTCAAGTTCAGCTGTGAATTCAATGGATGTATGATTCTGAGCAAGTCATTTCCCTTTGGCCCTCCTTTTCCATATCATAAAAAAAAATTAAAAGAGGATTGTCAGGCATGGTTTTGAAGTTCCTTCTAAATCTAATATTGCGGGGCTGAAAATAACGTGCTTCTTTAGAAATCATGCTCAATGCAGTGTCATCTTCTCTAGGAATTAAGGTTAAAGGGTCTTTGGAAAGTAAAACTACAAAGAACCTGAGCAAGAGTCTAGCACTAAGCCCGCCGTCCTGCTTGTAAAGAGGCTGACCCCGTGTGTGTGTTGGCTTCCCTCCCAGGTGCCACTGCGGCAGCTGGTTGTTTCAAGCGCAGTAATGAGACTTCGTCTGAGTCTGAAAAACCCAGGTTCATGTTCTCTCACATAGGAATATGTCATTTTACTGTCAGAAAAAGTAGAAATTTAAATGATAGTAGAAATAAGAATTATCATGCTTTTAGAAAGTAACTGCCACAACTAGTACTGTGGTATGATACTGTCTTTGAAATCTTTCAGCATCAGGTAACTTTGCCCGAGTCTCATCTCACTAGCTGCAACAGTACAGCTATTTGAGGATCCTATCAATTATTTCATGCCCAAAGATAGGGGCCTGTTATAGAGTAGGTGCTCATTAAACGTTTGGTTCATTCCATGGCTTTCAAACACTCTCTTTTTTGTGTTGGAAGGTACAACATCAACTATTCTATTATATTATTAATGAACATTATTTTACAAAGTATGTATATATTTTTTCCTATGGCTTCATAAGTCCCTGTAGCAGTGACGGGACAGTTCCAGAGATCTCTGGGTATAGAATATGGGGTAATCTAAACATATCTGCAATTATTTATTCATTTAATAGTTGGCTTAAAAACATTTCATGTTCAAATGAACAGGGAAATCATTCCATCTTTGTTCATTACTATAATTTTGTTCAATGCCTAACTCATTTATTTGAGCGGACTTCTGAATGTTACTTCCATGACTATTGAAAATATAGGCAACTTCAGGAACACAAGATGGTTATTTCATTTATATTCTGAAACCTCTTCTTTGGAGAATTATGCAGGAAAGGGACTTGTATGCTGGACTGAAAAATCCTTTTTCTATTCAGAATGTGTAGGCCTTCAGAGAAGTCGCTTATGCTTCTTCAAAAATTATTCACTCAGTATGTATTACATAGTAGATATAAGGGAATACATTAGTCATATAGAAAGAAGTTAGAAAAAAATTCACTGATATTAAGGCATTTACATTCTATGGGTAAGACAGATAAACACCTTACCACATTTCCCTTGCTATAAGCCTGGGTGCGAAATGGCATTTAGAAATCATTTTTTACCTGAATGAATCGGTCAGGGTAACTATGATGCGTAGAAGTAGTGGACACATATTTGTCAAGAAGCCATTAGGAGACACATTTTAAGATTTGAAGGCTGCATCTTCTAGGTTAAATGAAACCAGACCCTAATTCATATGTTCACCAAATACAGAGTTTGTTTCCTCAAGAACGGTTTCATATTCATGAAGAATTAACCCATAGGTATAGTAGTAAATCCCTAGCATTTGAAGTTAATCCTGGAAAGACTCACCAGGCAGATGCACTTTCCAGAGGATTCCTCATACACAAGTGTCAGGGCAGAATCCTGGGTGGGTGGAGAGATGATGGGGTTTACCCATCTGGCCATTGTCTATTCATTTATCCTTGTGCTAACATCTCCTGTGCTCTCTTCCTCACACTGAAGGCCGGTGAAGTCTCCTGTGTTCCCTGTCCCTGGCACACAGAGTCACAATGATACAGAGGAGGTGCTCAGGCATGAGTCTCTGCCTTTCAGCCGTCCACACTCTCCACCTGTAGGCACCTTCCCTGGGGTGGCTCCTCCAGTCTTCCCCTTAGGTGAGAGTGTGAAAGAAAAGCAGGCTTTACTGAGGGTGGAAATGGCTTTACTGGAATGGTGGTGTGGTCTGCTAATTCTGTAACCGTACTTGCTTTGCAGAGAAGGTGGTGAGACGCTGACAGCCTGCTAATATAATGCAGCACAGGATTCAGAAGGCCCTGCCTCCCCTCCCTGCCCCACTTTCTCCCAACAGAGGAACAGAAGGACCAGGCCACAGAAGAGGCAGGAATCAAGCTTCTGGGCCAGCCCCAAGTCCAAACGAAAGGGACCCTCCAGCTTAGTTAGGCTTAAAATATTCCTGGGCCAAATGTTGCTCAGTCAATCTTTCCATCAGACTCAGCTCTGCACCTCAAGATAAAAGTGTCCCTGATAAGCCATCAGACACTGGCGTTGGGCAAAAAGCCAGACAATGATTCTGTGAAACACTGGTTCCGCGCCTTGCATTGGCCCCATCCCCTCCGCTTTCCAACCACGATGCCGTGAGAGACAGACCTCCTTGAACAATGATTCCCCCCTTCCCATACCTTGAAGGATACCAGCACTGTCCTTCTAAATCCTCTGCAAATTCTAAATCTATGCCGTGGTGAGAATATTTTTTAATTTGCCAATTTGCATACTATAAGCCTAGCCGTTGTACGTGTCTGTGTGTGTCACTCCAAAGGACCACTGGATATGTTTACAGAGGAGGATATTGAATGTGAGAAAGGTAAAGTTGCCTGGGATTGCAAGACTAGCTGGCCGCAGAGCCGGGCTGTTAGTCCAGGGTTGCCCGTCAGTGGAGCCTGTCTCTTCTCTGCCAGCCATGCTGCCTGCCTTTCCCATGAGGCAAGCTAAGGAAAGTTGGGTGCCCAGACAGCGGGGGGCCGCAGAAAGAGGGCAGGGGGAGATGTGGTGAAGACAGAGTTCAGAACAGGACAATCTCAAGATAGATTTGGGCTAATGAGCAACTTGACTGAACGTGATCCCAACGAGTAAAACAAACCTGCTTCTGAACCATTATGGGGAAAACGGGTGTGTTTTCTCCAGAATTAGTAGGAACTTAACCTCCAAGTGTGTTCTTAAAGGCCTATGTTTTAGAAGGAGCTTCTATTTATTTACCTACTTTTGTGGACTTAAAGAAATGTGCCAAGGACCTGTCTCTGCTTCTATCCCATCCCTTTCACTTGGACGACTCTCCTGACTGGTTTTTCTGTGCTAATTTTATTTCTTGTACACACTTTGCGACACTAATACCAAAGGAGCTTTGCTAAAACATCAATGGCTCTGTTTAGAGAACTCTGAAAGCATTTTGTGATGCTACGAACTTCCGTGTTTCTGCACTGCTCCACAAACACTTCCTCCACCTGCATACCTTCCCCTCACCACCTGCCTCAGCGTATAGGTCACTTTCTCAGGAACCCCCTGAATATTAAAAAAAAAAGTGGTGAATGGTATCCACCTGGAACACCACCCTCCACCTTGGGGACAATGCTTTTAGAGGGGCATTGTTTGAGAGGAAGCTGGAAAATAAGCATGGAAAAATGAAACCCAAAGCTAAGAAAACTGGCAAAGAAATAGATGGGGAAGAAGCAGATTACTGGGAGCTTTGCTGAGTGAGGGCCAGAAGTCAGAACTAGGACCCGTGGGTAGAAAGAGTACCAAGTCAGATTTAACATGTTTTTAGTAAAGTTGTTCTTGACATTAAAGCTTTATTGCACCACAGGAGAGCAAACGCCCTGTAGAAGACTGCGGGCTCCGGGTTTTGAGAGAAGGCTAGGTGATACCGCGGAAGAGATTGCTTACCGACAGTGACCACGTGGGGAGGACTCAGAGAAATGGCTGGTTCCAGGGAGCCAGCTCAGCCCACTGGAACTCATAAACTCCTAGTAACTCCTCTGTGTACAGAGTCGCTGGTCGAATTAACCACAGCACAACTGCCTGCACAGAAGCCCAGAGGGTATCATTTTCGCCAGTCTTATAACAGTTTAAGAAATGCATATTATTAACAGGAATTCCATGCCCTCCACTCTCCAATATTTGTGGGTAAGGAATTTACAAGTAGCATTATTGGGAATAAAAGGTTTGTCCGGAAAAAGTCCAGCCATTGTTAATATAATGAGAACGGTTTGCACAACATTGATGTAACCTGGCTGCCAAGGAGAGTAAACTGGAATGCACATGCGTAAACAATGACCACTAGCCAGTGGGGCCGGTAGATGCTGCTGAGTGAGCATGTGTACAGTGTGGCCATCACATCTCAGTGACTGAGCAAGTAGAGCAACAAGTCTGCATCAAATTTTGCATTAAGCTTGAATATTCCTTTGCAGAAACTGTTGGAGGATTCAGACGCAGCTCTGAGCAACTGATGACTGGCAGCTTCATCACAACAATGTGCCTGCTCATGCATCACATCTCATGCAGAGTTTTTTGGTGAAACATCAAATCACCCATGTGGTTCAGCCTTCCTACAGCCCAGATTTGGCACACTGTGACTTCTGGTTTTCACCCAAAACCAAAATCACCTTTGAAAGAGAAGAGATTTCAGACCTTCAATGAGATTCAGGAAAATGTGACGGGGCAGCTGATGGTGATTGAGAGGACTATGTGAGGTCCCACGGTGCCTACTCTGAAGGGGACTGAGGTGTCATTGTCCTATGTACAACGTATCTTATATCTTCTTCACCAAATATCTCTACTTTTCATATAAAGAGGGCATGGCTGGATACCCTCTGAACAGACCTCATATGCATGACTATTTGGGATATGGACACATTCAATAGAGAAATGTTTTCATACAAGGGTATATTTTAATGTTGGCATATAAATGTGCCCATGATTTACTCCCTGGTGTTCAGCATGGTTATTGTTTTATTCCTTTAGGCTAGAGCACAGTGATGGTTCAGGACTGTTGAAATGTTACTTTCTAAAACAGTGCTTTACATACTTCAGCATCATAAGGCATCCCTTTGCCCAGTTTTTTGGCAAGATGCACCACAAGTAATATGTTATTAATAGCACGTAAAGTCTTAAAGTTGTGAATGATGTAATTTTAGAACACTATAAATCAGATTCAAGATCGTGCCCCAAATAATGTCATTTTCACTGAACTTTATACTAGCTTTCTTAAAGACAGAGAACTGAGTTTCAGTTAGCACTCAGGAAATTGCACCTAATGTCCGGTGCATCCCATGGGAATGTATGATGCGTGTCTTCTGTTTTCTGTTATGTGTGTGATGACTGAGAAGTCAAGAATCCCCTTCTGAAACACTGAGTGCGAAATAACGGACTGTTTGCCTGCTGTCCTGCCACTCTCTCCATCTGCAGGAAACGCGCATGCTGGAGCATGCTGTTAAGGTAAATCCTTCAGTTCTCAATTTCACAAGAAAGCATCTTGATATATCAAGAACATGAAAATGATGCACTGACTTTTAGAAGAAATCTTTGAAACTTCTATCATTTTGGAGCATGCGCACGCATCAGTAACTTGACTATAGCGATTGTCTAAAAAGATGGAATGTCCCATGTAATGTCAACTTACGGTCAAATTTCAGGAGGAAATAGGAATATAATTATATCTTTGCCTGTAGTAATGTTAGGGTATGTAATGCCTTTGTTCACCCAGTTGACAAATGTATGATTTGTGCTGTGTTTCTCTGAATTAAAAACAAAAACAAAAATAAACAAACAGAAAAACACACATGAGCGCCACTCTGAGAAAGCCAGAGATGGAGTGCTGTAAGATAATATTAGGGAGTAGGGACTAGACTAGTTTCAAGGCAGAATCTTGAAAGTCATAACACAATTTTTCTTTCTCCTTCTATCTATGTGGTAACAAAGCATTTTAAGTAAGGTTTAACAAAGATTTCATTTAAAAATGTACTGCGGAGGTAGTTCGGAGTAGATGTGGGTGAGCGAGTTTGGGAAACTGTTACCGAAGTCCAGGCGGCAGATGTTAGAATAGGGGGGAGGGAATGGAGAAGCGTGGACGACGTCAAAGCGTATTTAGGAGACAAGACGGAAAGCTCCTCGTAAGAACCAGTAATGTGGAAGATCAAAGAGTGGGAGAGCTGGAGGATTACTCTTAAGTTTCGGGTTTGTACACCCAGCAGGGAACCGAAATGAAGGGGCTGAAAACCAGAGAGGGGATCAGGTTTAGGCGGAAAGATAATGGGTTGGGTTTCAGATACAGGGAGATTACGATGTCTTTTTGACGTTCAAAATGAGATGTAAAGTTATTATTTAAAAAACGTCACGAAGCTCAAAGGAGAATCCTGAGTTGGAGATGAGTATCGGGTTCCCCTGCTCGATTTGTCCCTCCTTACTCCAAGCTCACTCTGTTCCCATTACTACAGGTTTACAGTAATTCTTGATATCCAATAGAAGGACCTCAACCGGTTCTAATTTTTAAACACCACTTTTGATATTCTAGATCCTTTTCATATTCATATGAATTTTAGAGTCACCTTCTCAATGTTTTCAAATAAAGAAAATCTGGACAGGACTTCGGTTGGGATTGCATTGACTATATAGGTCATCTTGAGGGGAATTGACATCTTAGTTCAAATCAATTTTTCAATTCAGTATAATGTTGCATCTTGTCATTTATGTAGGCCTTCTTTATTTTTCAGCAATGTTTTGTAGTTTTCACTGTACAGGTCTTGCCCATATTTTTTTAAAAAAACTTATTCTTAAGTAGTTTATGTTTTTGACACTACTGTAAATGGAATTTTTAAGTTTCACTTTCTAATTTTTATTTACTAGTGCAAAGAAATAAAACTAGTTTTATAGGTTAATTTCATATCCTGAGTTCTTTTTTATTTGTTTGAGTAGTTTTATTTTTTGGTTGATTCTTTAACATCTTATAAACACATGATCATATTTTCTATAAAAGAAAGTTTCACTTTTTCTTTCTCTTAAATGTACCTTTTGTTTCTCGGGTCTCCAGTAAAATTCTGAGTTGATGTGGTCAGACAACACCCTGGCCTTGTACCTAATTTGGGGGGAAGTATTCAATGCTCCATGGTTAAACATAATATTAGCTACAGGTGTTTCCATAGATGTCCTTAACCTACTTACCTTCCCAAGACTCCACGTCTAAATCCCCCCATGTCGGGAGTTGGGGCTTCACCATATGAATTGTGGGGGTGGGGGGCGCAACCCAGCCCCTAGCAGTCTGTTTGGCTTTCTCAGCTCTGGTGCTCTGCTCTACAAATTCCAGCGGCCTTGGCTCTCAATGTTCTTTCATTTCCCCCTTCTTCTCAGTGAAGATGCTCTGCTTGAGTTCCCCCTCCCTGCACCAGATCCTGGTACCAAACTGGACAATCCTCCGTGAATCGTGGCACAGTGCTTCCTGCTGTGCATTGTGTGAAAACAGTCGGTTAATACAATGTGCTCAGTTTTTATAGTGCTTATAGAAAGAGCTTACATTTAATCAGGCAGAATGTAGAAGCCTAAATTGTGGGTTTTTTTAAAAAAATTATAAAAAATAAACTGGTGGAACCAATGATGTTAAGAATGGTGTAGTGCAAATTTTGGGTAGATCAGAAAAAAAGGATGTCAGAATTCATGATTTTGGATGCAGAGCAGTTACTTGTGGGAAGACAATGTCACAATGTGATAAGGTAACTTCTGCATCTTCAGTTGATCACCAAATAGTAAGAAAGTAGAAAAATACCAGTGAGGTAACTGGTACTGCTGTACATACATATTTACATATTCACTTACTAAGCAATATGACTATTCAGTTATTTATTCATTGTCACCAACCATTCTCTGGATATCATCCAGGGTTAAGGCAAAAAAAAAAGGTATGACAACTCAGAATTATAAAGTTTTCCCTGTGGCTCGTATGAGCTCTTAGGGAGCAAATTAATCTTAGGAGAAGACATCAAAACTGAGTAGACTAGAACTTTGGGAGTGAAAGTACAATGTCATAGTGAATGCAGTCAATGATTTTTACCAGAAAAATTGTAGATACAAATACTTTACTGTATTTATTAGCTTTTATATCCTTAGACAGTCATCGGATTTCACCCTGTTGTGGGAAATAAACCAGTCCATCCATCTATTTCTCTGTCAATGCCTCATAAAATAGCCGGTTTAAGTCTCAGAAATAAGACAAAACAAAAGCCCATGGAGTATTTTCCTTCCCAAAGTTTTCCAGAAAATTACAAGTTACATTCTTTGGAATTGCCTCCCATGTTTTCAAAGGATCCCAGTTACTCAAGCATAAGCCAGAAGGGTGATATTACTTAGTGAGTCAGACAGAATGGAGTCCAGTCCTGGCTTTGTATCTGAGTAGCTCAGTGACCTTGGGAAAGCTGCTAACTAGAGAAAAGAAATAAAATACAGATTCAAGAGACATGGAGGGTAAACAGGAAAAGTGGCTGATTGGAGGTATACACACACACGCACACATACACACACATACACGGAAGGGCCCAACTTCATTTCTTGTTTTCATGTTTGAAGGATTTGAGAACATTGCACCCTACATAGCAATAGAAGGAGGTTCAAGGGAAGTGAGTTACGTGGATTTGAGAGATCTGGAATTTGGACAGTAGGTAGATCTCAATGTTGAACCTGTTGGTGGAATTCTCTAGAAGTTAAACAATTTGACAGTGTATGTTGGAGATCAAAAGGGCAGCTAGTCATTCATGCATTTTATTTAACTAATGAAGTCAAATACTTATTGTTTCACAGTCACTTTGCCAGTTGCTGCAGATTCAGAAAGGAGACTCAGTGACTGCCTTCCGGGAGTGCACCTCATTGGAGTCAGAGAGTTCCGAAGACAGTGAGATGATCCAATCCTGAGGGCTCAGGTACTGGGGCTGAGATAGAGGAAAGGACAAAGCACTTTGGAAATACCCGTCTACACAATGAGAAGTGAGGAACCGAGTAGGCTTCCAGAGCACCTGAACTAGGTCTCGAGAAAGAGTCAACACTTGGCAGGCAGAGAAGCTGAGTAAGACCTTGTCAGTGGTGGAGGGAGGCTGTGTAAAATCCTAGAAACTTTCTCCAGCAAAATAGGGTCAGCGCACCTCTATCAGTACCTACATAAATTCCAATAACACCATATTCCTCATTTGATTCTTATATCATTGTGCATTTCTTTTTATTATTCTTTGTTGCCTTCGTCTATGCTCAGCTCCTGAATGACAGCACTGTTTCCAGAACTGCTTCTCCCCTGGCTTTGTTTTCTTCCCGAGGGATCATCTATGGCTGCACATATCATTTTCGTGTCTGTGACTCTTCTCCGAGCTCCAGACTCTCATAGTCCTTAGCCATCCCCACCCTACAATACTTACCCAGAAAAAAAATACTCACTAAATTTCCATACATTTTCCCATGCCTGCTCCAAGCCCATTCTTCTCCATAAACAGTAACACAATGCACCAATTATTCAAACCAAAAACGTAGGAGGCGTCATCCAGTATTCCTCTTTCCCTCAGCAATCACTGTATCCTCATGACTTTCTTTCCGAAATATCTTAAAATAATGTAATGTCTCCATCTTCATTAGTCCTACCCAAAGTCCTAGTTACCAACCTCTCTCTGAGACTATTGCAAGAGCCTCCTAAATGATTCCCTACTTTCTTGTTCATGGACAGTCATTTTTCTATTCAAATGCGACCTTTGGGAGGAATGTTTCAGAGGCAGTGGGACAACAACCAGATCAGGTTTTCAAGTAAATGAGTGATGGAGATTTCTAATCTGTTCATTAATTCATTCGTTTCTGCATTTAATTTGACAAGAACCTAGGCATTCTTTGAGAAAGATGTCAAGTCCTAGTAGAAAGGGAGAAAAAAATTGCGAAAGGATCATGTGGGACGAAAACCCTAAGGCAATGAAGACAGGCAGCACAGCACAGCGGCTCAGAAGGCAGGGCCCATGCGCGGTGACTTTGTTCACACATAAAGTCACGTGACCCTGAGCAAAATATGAAACTCGCTGAGCCTCCATTCTTGTGGAAGTTCAATGTTGGTTATGGGGAGAAAATGGGCGGGATGCATGAAGGCAGGGCTGAGGCAGAACAGAAGCTGGCACAGAACAGAAGCACCTGGGACATTTTGGACATTTTTTAGAATTAAGTGGTTGTTACACAAAAATGTTTCGAGGTGAAAGAAACAGTAGGCCTTCAAGCTCCTCTGTAAAGTGATGATCACAGTCAGCTGTAAGGAGTTGAGTGGGGATCTTAGAGAGTGAACAAGGGTAATATCGGCTGCCCTTTACTGATGTGGAAGGCATGATGCTAAGTAGCATACATACAGTTGTTTTTATCCTTCCAGAAATAACCCTCTGAGGTCAATGCCAACAGTGCTCCCACTTACAGACTATGAAATTAGGCATAAAGAGGTAAAATCACTCACCTGAGCTAAAAAGATAGTAAGTCAGGATTTGAACATAAATCTACCAATCTGTCAATTCTCTATTTTGCAGATTTGAATAAGAATATTGCAAACCATATGAAAATCACCGCCCTTTCAATAGAATCAGAATAGAACAAAGTTATTTTATATCATCTATGTTGCTACTCCCCCTTTACTGAAACATACCCCTGAACAACTTAAAACTGAAACAGTTGGACTCTCCTTCTGAATTCCTTTGTCCACAGATCTAGCCATTCACAGACTGAAAACGGAAACACCGCACAGCAGAAGACAAAAGCGTCCACCATCTTGAACTGCCACGATGCTGGTGGCCAAGGTAGAAACTGGTCCAGGGACCGTGATCCCAAGCAGACAACCATGAAGTTAAAATTTTTATAGGGAATTCTAAAATCAGAAAATGTGCTTTCAGAAGCCTCTTTCATCCTGAGAGCATGCTCTAAATATTTGCTCTTCAGGCTTCTGTAATAGAACTACCAGGGCTTTGCACACACTACACAGAAGTAACCCTGGACTGACCTGGAAGGCCTGGGCGCAGTGAGTGATAAATCTGCTAGCCCCAATTTGGAGAGCCAAGTATTTTTTAGAGGTCACAGCACTAGCTATTCACACAGGCCTGCAAATTCTTTCAGCGGTGCCCCCTAGTAAAATCCTGACCAGCGCTTTGATCTCAGGGTCCCTTTCTTTTTGTAACATGTCCGAATACCTGGGAATAGGAGGCAGGCAGAAGTCAGGGCGAAATTAAACAAACAGTGGAGAGTGACCAGCCGGGGTGGCTTCTAGTACTGAGGTCATGTGTTTGCCTTCCTACTTGCAGATCAAGGTGAAAAGTGCACCCTGAGCTCCAGCCAAATATGGTATATAAACAAACATGAAAGAAGGATTAGTTCTCTTCCCGGAGACTAATGGGGACCCCCAAAATCAATAACTGATTTGTGACAACAAGACTAAGTCAATATTGGAACAAAAGATACTGGCTGTATCCAACTCGCCCTTAATCTAGGGTAAACTTGTAGCAAATTCAGCACGACTTGTGTGTATGGCTGCAACCTTCCTGGACTCGGAAGGAGTACTGATGTAGGAGGCACTCACAAAAGCCACCACTTATTTCTTCTAATCAGGTCCCTTTCTTCTCTGCTCATGACAGATTGCAGTTTGCAGAGCCTTTTGTGCTAATCCTGGTCCACCCAGCAAGAGCTCTGTGTGAACAGAAAGCAGTCAGCAAGCTGCCCGCTGCATCCTGCCTTCCTACTGCCAGCAGAGAACCACCAAGAAGAGGGTGTTCTGTAAGGGAAAAGACTGCCGATGCTGAACTTGTAACATGGTGAGTTCCCTCCATCCAGAATCTAGCAGCACCAGGAGAGATGCAAGGCAAACTTTATGTGTATCAAGAGTGATTTCTTTTTAAATTTTTATTGTCGACGCTATTACAGATGGCTATCACCCATTCTCTTTTCTCCCTCCACCAAGCGCCCCCCACTTCTCCACACTGTAGTCGGTGTCCATGGGCTTTGCATATATGCATACATGTTCTTTGGCTAATCTCTTCCAGTTCCCCACACTCTCCTCCCCTCTGGGATCTGTCATCGGCATCAAAGATTCAAGGGCCCCCATGCCATCAAAGGATTTTATGAGCTAGGGATGGAAAGTAACTAAGTCCCCTGGCCCATGGTTCCCACTCCTGAGTTTACACGATATAAGCATCCCAGACCAGCCCCTCTAATTCATAGCTATTCAGAACACAGGGAGGGGCAGAAGTAGGTTACAGCTGTATCCACTTTCAAACACAATAATTAATAAACAACAATATGAGAATAAACCATGTTTCACATATTTACAACTATAAACCTACTGTTACCTCACCCTGTATTTTGGTTTACTGGCCTCCTATGCAGAGACTTTCCCAAAAACTGCCCGAGGAAAAAGTGAATTACACTCCCCAGCACGTGCACTCTCAGCACCTGCACTTTGCAGATGAGAGGGCTGCCCGGGGCCACAGGATGCACGAAAGGTGAATCCGGCATGCGTGCTCAGAGAGTCTGACTCCGGGGTTGGCACGGTTAGCCACTGCACTCCGCTGCTACGTGACCTTCGCATGCATGTTAATCTCTCCGAAGCTTGGCTCCCTCTTCAATAAGAGGCACGTTTTACTACACATCTGGTAGTGTTGTAATGAGCAGTCGATAGAAAATATATGTCGGATACTTAGTAACGGCCTGGAACGTAGAGCCCTGTCAATGGCCGGTTCTTCCCTATCATTTTCTCTGATGAAGGAACAGGAAATAGAAGCGGCACTGGGTCTCTTGACCACTTCTTGGCACTGCTCATTGTCTCATAGATTTTTCCATTTAGGTTCTTCACCACAGTGAGTCTCTCTTTGTTTATATTTTCACCGGCGTGCTATTGTCTTCGATTTGAGCTATTCTGGGGGGACACGTATCCACGTCCACATTTCGTCATCAGGAAGAGGCTCATCATTCCTCTCTGTCTCATGTCTTCGGCTTTCCTGCTTACCTTGCTCTGAGTGTCTGGATGAAGAGTGAAGAGCCCATGGCCCAGAGGGGCTGCTCCCTGGATCTGTGGCACATCCACAGCGATGAGAGGGGGAAACCCCGAGAGCACTCAGTGAGGACGAAGCAAGTCCAGCGTCAGAGGCTGTGGAGGCCGAACCACCCCTTGTCTCATGTTTGGGCAAATCATGACAGAAAGAGGAATAAACTTTGCCTAATATGCACAGTACGTCAGAACAGCCTCCTATATATCATGTGATGCCGGCAACAGGGGAACCCCGCATCCTCACAGCCAATAGTAATAAAATATCCATCCACAGAGTGCTTGTTATTTTCAGGTGGCTGACTGTGTTTGGCACATTCATCAAGGTGCACACGTTTTGACCTCGCTGAAATATTAGGATCAATACTTGGCTACAAGCCAAGGTAGAAATTGGGTATCCCTATTATAGACTGCACTTTTGAGATACAAAAATAAACCTGACATTTTATCAAAAAGTAAATATTATGGCTGCTTCATTTTCAACATTTTATACTCAGATTTTACAAGACGGATAGAGTGTAAAAACATCACTTCTTAGCACTATCGGTCGCTGGTTATTCTGGCATTAACAATACTGTGCAATTGCAGCACTAAAGAGATGCTCATTCGCAGCCAAGGTCAACGGAGGGGCAAGGTCGCTCTGGGTCTTGCTCTGCCAGTAGGAGGTGCTTCTGATGTTCATGGCGCTACCAAGTTATTGGGTTTTTAATCCTCTCAGATTGTAACTGACTGAAGTATATATCTATCTTCTCCTCACCTTCCCTGAAGATACAGTTACTGAAGCCACTTTATAAGCCCAAAGTTTTGGATTTGATTAAAGATGTTTTTAAGATTGTTTTCAGAAGCAAGTTGGAGGTTGATGGCTTATCCGTCATCACATACACTTAAAAACAAGCAAACAAAAAACCCTTATTTTATCCTTCCAACAACCCTTTGAGCAGGTGTCGCATCTCTGTTTTGCCATGAGAAATGAAGGCTTAGGAAGGTCCTACCTAAGTTAGTAGTTAACGGGATTTTAACCCAAGCAGTCTCAGGGCTCTGGACAGCACTACACTACGCCCCAGACCAGCGACGATCAGCCGGTGTGCCACGGCGTGCTGGCGTGCTGCAAGGGTTTCTAAAGCATGCCACACCTGACTATTTACCAGCGGCACTGACCTCTTTTCCCTTAGATTGCCAAATGAAAAACAAAATGACAACGGCCAACACAATAATAGCATTCTGGTGTGACAGAATCAACATTATACCTATTTTTTGGTCAGATTGGCAAAAAATATCATTTTTTGATGTGCCACACAATTTCAGTAATTCATTTATGTGTGCCATGAGATGAAAAAGGTTGGAAATCACTGGCCTAAGTGGACAAACAGCGATTGTCTATTGCGTGCCTGCCGTGTCTGCACTGACACCCATAAACTCATTTGCTCTCACACGGTTGGAAGTAGTCATTCTTATGCCTGCTTTAGCAATGGCTTGAGACCTGATGTAATGACTAGTCGGGCAAAACCAGAATTTGAACGCAACTCTCTTACTCTTAAATACACTACAACCCATTGCACAACCCTGCTTCTCACCATTTTTTTCCACCCCCTAAAAATCCTTTTAACATTATTCAGTGACTATTATTGAACTCTGACTATATGCCAGGTACTGATAAGGTCTAACATTCTTAAAAGAAGGAATGAAGGCCTATTCCACATGGAGAAGTATGAGGGGGGACTGAAAAAAATGAGAGTATCTTCTAGAGGGCGGGCCCCTTGTAGCACAGACTCCCCTCTACGTGAGTGTTCTAGGAGTCCATCTGTATCCATGTACCAGCTGGCATTGTTGTGAGAGGCTGTGTTCAGCCTCAGTGAATTTTTCTGAAGATTCTTTCAATGCATTTGCCCATTTCCTGATGGGTGATTGACAAGTGCACCTGCCCTCACTGCACTACGTGTTCAGCAGTTTTTTACCAAAAACAGCATGACTCCTGAGCCCTACCCTCCCTATTAACCTGATCTCACCCCAAGAGACATTTTTTGTTTCCCCAGATGAAAAAAGTTCTCAAAGGGAAATATTTTGCTAATGTAAAAGAGGAGAAAGAAAAAACGGCAGAAGCACTGAAATACATCAAAATTGGCAAGCTCAAAAACTATTTCGAGCAGTGGGAAAAATGTCTCCAGAGGTGTATTGCATCAAATGGAGAGTACTTTGAAGGTGACTGAAGTTTAAATGTGTAAGAATAAACACACAATGTTTTACAAATAAATTCCAGTGTTTGTTGGGAGTTCCCCCTTGTAGATTCGCATTGCCACTTAGAAGAGATACCCCGTAACACAGCATACTTTTACAAAATCACAGAAAACAGTGGATGTGATTCCGCATAATGCAACAAAAGGAAAGCTGGGGGCATGAACCCAGTCTGCTCTTGGACATTTCTGCCCAGGGTTTCTCCAATAAGAGGTCATGCAGGTTAGAAGACAGAAAGGCCAGCACCAGTGTGGTAGCTTCTAGTGAGCCAACCTCCTCTCCTCCACGCGCCCTGTCCGCAGACTCTGCCCCTGGGAAAAGCCAGGAGGCACCGATGCAGTCCAGGTTTGGGACTAGGCTGGAGCTAATCCCTTCCCAGGGGTGTTTGTTTGTGCTGACATGTTTTCCCCCAATTCCAGTTAGCCCGTTTCCCACCATGTGAGTCAACCTGACAGTTTAAACCAACAGAAATATTACTTTCCCCCCCAAAGTGTGGGTTAAATGCAACGTTTAACATAATGAGTCCAAGGGGGGAAAAGTTCACAGTAAAGATGAATACTTCCCTTGAAAAAAATTAGACCCGATTAATAACTAAATGGCATAAGTTTGCAAACAATGAAAAAG
This sequence comes from Micronycteris hirsuta, assembly GCA_004026765.1. Taxonomy (NCBI): domain Eukaryota; kingdom Metazoa; phylum Chordata; class Mammalia; order Chiroptera; family Phyllostomidae; genus Micronycteris; species Micronycteris hirsuta. The sequence goes on along the minus strand of PVJI01000738.1, from coordinate 54,387 downwards.
GAAGCAGGTTTCTTCTTTTTCTTTCTTTCTTTTTTTAAAAAAATGAAATCACAAGGGCTATTGTTTTGCTTCAAAGCCTGAATGCTGATATATTTCATACATTATGGCTATTCTCTTAAAGAAAAAATATAAAACTATTTTATTAACCACTATTCCCCTATATTTACTGTAAGGTAAACAGCAGCCCTAGGTAACAGCTCTTTTTTCTCCTAAATTACTACTTCCCTTCGCTCCCTGGAGACCCAACGAACTCCAGTCTGACAAAGATTGATCCTCGGCCGGGATGCAGGAAGGCGTGCTTCTCACAAAGCACCCTCACTTCGCAGCTCACAGCGGCCGCTCAGATCCTCCCCTGACTGCTCAGGGTCCGTTCGCTCTCACTTTTCCCAGAAAAATCAAAACTTGTTTCTTCATAGCGCTCTTGCTAACAAGAGGCGTTCTTGAAAATTGCTTTTCTCTTAGCTAATAGCAGGCTGAGGATTTGAGTCCAAGTGAATCAGAACCATAGGTATGACATGCATTTCTCTTACTGTGCTGGGCTTTCATAATCAAAGAACAGTGCTACAAGCAAGGCCTGCTTTGAGAAGCTACTGAAAGGCAAAGGTTGAATGGGATTGAGGATGGTCTATGAAGGCCCACGTGGCTTTGAACTTTGCAATCCTGAACTACCAGGGAAGATACCAAGCAGTTCACAGAAATTGCTAAAAGAATGTTCCACTTACACCCTTTCTCCCATTTTATTTTCATCTCTCATTGCCCCCCCCCCCCACCTTCCTGCCTCGCCACCCTTTACCTACTGCTTCTGGCTCCTTTACTAAGATCTTCCTTCTTATTAAAGTTAATACACTATAGTTGTTCAGAAAATTCCAGACCATGAAGCGAAGGTAGGTGCTCAATTATTGAGTATGTGACCAAAGCCTTGTCCTGGGATTATATTTAACTAATCTCATTAGTAAGTGATCTTAATGTCAGACTCATTGAAAATCCATGGGCTTTGATGTCGGCTTATAAGGGTTATCATCATGTCTGTGTCCTCTGAGGGTCTGTGTGTATGTGTGTGTTTATGTGAGGGAAAGAGAAGAAAATGTCACTTCAGTAAAATTATTCTCTAAACCAGGCTTGGACATCTCAACCCGCAATTTCCTAGTCTGTCACTTGTCCTTTGGAATGAGACTCCAATTTCCTTCTAGAAAGGACTCAGTCTTTCATTTATCAAGTGTCTCTCATGTGTCACACACTGAACTACGCCACCTCTGATGTACTATCTCATTTAACTTTATCTCCACCCAACCTAAGTTAGGTAAATGAGTAGGAATTGAGTCACACGTCCCCAAACCTAAACTAGGGATTCTGAGGGGTCCGTGCAGACCTGCTTGGTTTTAGAACAAAAGTAGATCGAGTATTACAGTGATTAGGAAGCAAGCACACCTGGTAGGCCCCGTCTGCTGCCTTGGCACAGGTCTGGGAGCTGTCCACCGGAGCACGGTTCCTCCTCGCGTGGCCACTTGAGTGTCTGTTGTCAGCACTCTGGGAAGGTCTGGCTCTGGATAGGCTAAGCCTTCTGAGATGTAAGCCCATTTCAAGTGTTTGGGCCAAAGGGTAGGATGGCAGAGGCCAGGACAGGGATGGCTCTTTGGAGGGGCGTGTGGCACACCACAGCGCAGTGAGCTACACAGCAGGCGCTGGAAGCCTGGACTCAAGTCAGAGCACCCCTGTGCATGGCTAAGTGACCTCGCGCAAGTCACTATTTTGGGCCACATTTTCCTCAACTGCGAAACAGGGCGCATAGTGCCAGCCATTCCCACCACACATGGACTTGGGGGAGGTTAAATAACATTAAAAAAAAAAACAAAAAACCTCACTGAAAAATAGCCCATGCACAGTGTTGAGCATGGCATAGATGCTATTTCTGACCATCAGTGCAGCACCCCGGGGTGCTGCTGCCGCTCTCCTTCCTGGGGACGGAGGAGGGACGTCGCTTGAGAAAACTCTGCGAGGCTCTCCTCCTCCTGGCCTTTTCCAGGACATTATGTTGAGAGCCCTGGGCCCTTGCCGCCTTTCTGGACTAGACCCGGGCCTCTCTCCCTGGTCTCCGCTGAGAGCCCTGCCAGGGTGGAGCTGAGCAAGGGGCTGAGGGCCCTTCAGAAACTTCCCTCCGAGCAGCAGCATGCATCACCCCCCTCCTAGCCTCACTGGGTCCTCAAGGGAACAGGCCTCAGCAGATGGACAGAGTGGTCGGCTAGAGGCCCTGGGAATCCAGAGGAATGGAAGTGAAACACAGCCAGGTGTGTTCGAGGCCATGATCAAAGGCATCCCGTGGGAGGAAACGTGGCCCACTGGAGACAGGGACTGTGGGGAAGCGTCCTCTTGCAAGCCACGTTAGCCAATGCTGCTTTATGCGACTTACAACTGTGAAAGATTTACTGTGGCCAGGTTCAGACCATCCAGGACCATGTTCCAGATGGGATATGGCGGACACCCAGAGGAGAAGGGCTCAATGAGAAGAAAAAGAAGGAAAGGGAGAGAAACGAGACAAAAGAGAATAGAGAGCACGCCTGGTCCCTGGGAGGGTGAGGTCACACTTTTTGTCCAGAACACAAGTTCAGCTGTGTTTATCGTTCACAGAAAACAAAATATGGAAGCACGGGCCATTTAGTCCCCAATTTCCCTTTGCCTCCTACCTCAGCAATACTTAAGGTTAAGGACTCTGAGTTCAACCAAGTCTCTCTGGCCTCCATCTATGCTCCTTTGAAAAATAACATAGGAAAAATGAAGCATGTGTGCATCTGCACGTGCGTGCACGCGTACTTGTCTGGGGACATTTTCTGCAGAAGCCTCTTCGGTAGGGCAGCTGAGACAGCAAACCGGGCTTGGGTCTCCCGAGACTTCACCCTGTCTGAAGGGTGGTGACAGAGCGAAGTCGGGTGTACTGCAGAAGCCGATTACAGCTCTCACAAAGGCCGGCTCACATCATTTCAGTGACTATTAATTTAAAGAAAATATTTGCCTGGCAAAAAAGAAAAACATGGCAAACCATTTCTGTGTTATCACCAAGGGGTTCTTACTCTCTGTCGGTCCTTCTCTTTGTCACAAAGTGGGCCTGTCTGACCTGGGCGAAGTGATCGAGGTGGAGCAATTACCGGAACATGGGCCAGATTCTTCCAATTAGGTGACTGTGCACAGACCTTTGCCATGGCTGTGGCAAAAAAACTACTGTTCTGTCCCCCATTCCCACTGTTCAAGTGATAAATGACCGCCGGCCCGCTCTCCCCAGAGCCGAGCGAGGTCTGTCTCTGGACAAAGGCCAGGGAAAACAGAACAAGATTTATAAGAGCTAAAGGCAGGGTGAAGAAGAGCCGCAGGGCATGGGGGAAAGGCCACATGAGAAAATGTGGCGCGTTTTAGTAGCTGCGTGGTGCTTTATGGCGGTGGGGGGGGGGAGGGGGCTGGCCAGGCTAAGTGGCCACTGTCACAGAGCCAGCCCGGAGTGCCCGCGCGGCCCTGGGCTTCTCCTCAGTTGGCCCAGTTCTTCAGAAAGAAGGATCACTGGTCCTGAAACCCAGGCCTGGCTCCTTCATTCACCCCATCTCCTTCCAAACAGACACCGTTAAAGGAATGTATTTAAAACTAAGGAGAGAAATGGAGACAGAGAAGGGCAGTTATGTGCCGCGGAGATGAAAAGGCATGACGGTACAATTAAAGATATTTACCGGAGAAATTTGAGCCCCATTACACGCTGGCGTACAGTGTGCGAGGAAGAGCTGTTTTATATCATTAAAGACAAAAACCAGGTCTATAGGTAAGCTTTAAGAACAATAAACATCCTGGATTCAAGAATAAGTCTGTCAAATGAAGGGATATTGATTTTGGAACAAGGAATATTATGTCAAACAACATTAGTTTAATTGATCTGAATTTAGTTTAAGTACTAAAAGCATTTATATACAAACAGAAAATGAAAATTAACTGCAGCTGAGCCCGCTGCTGGTTCTCAGGGGCTTCGCCTAGAACAGAACCTGGCACCCAGCAGGCCCTTTGGAGTCCAGCACACAGCGGAGCTGGAGTTTCTTCCCCTGCACGGCCGTGGGGAAGCAATGTGCTTTCTCTCAGAGGTAGGAACATTTAACACCGGCGTTTGACTTCTCAAAATACACAAATGCCGTTTATTGCTCAGAAGGAATTCATGAGAGAACACAGGGCGAGGCCAGGAGGGAGGAGCCAAGCGGATACACAAGGACGCGAAACGCTTCTGGTCCCCAAGTGAATGAGACAGGCCCCGGCTCCACCTCTGTCCACTTGGCCCCATCTGAACCACAGCGTAATAACGCTGCTTGTGCTCTGCACAGAGCTGCCCCTTTCAGCAGATGCCAGGCCCCGGGGACAGGCTCCAGGAGAGCCGCTGGGTGTGGAGCCTGGGCAGGACAGGTTCCCCGTGAGCAGTGCCAGCCTTGGTGCTTCCACGGTGAGACCATGGAGCGAGACTTCCAAGGTGCCCCAGCCCATTTCCTGCCTTGTGCTTGGCTCCTCCTGAGAGAGATCAGGCAGATCAAGTCCTTCTTCCTTCTGAACAGCCTCCCTGCAGAACTCACTGGGAATGGAAGAACACACGGGAAGGGTGCAGCAGCAACGCCAGGGCAGAGATGAACATTTTCGCTGTTGCTACCAAAGTCTGTGTGCGGGCCGAATGGTGCTTCTACTGAAGGGTCATTCAAGGGGATCTCAGGGGACCCTCCAGAAGGCCCAGGCCCCTGGCGATCGCTCCGCATCTGCCTGCAGAGGGCTCACTGTGCAGCAGCCGCGGCCCCTGAGAATGGGTGGGAACCGCTCCACCACGTCTCGGGCTCATCATTTAAAATCAGGTCAGCACAGGAGCCAACGTGTTTCCACTTTGTTTTCAGAAGGTCTGACGAAGTCCAGGATGTTGTTTTGTTTACATCTTGCCCCTGTGCACTCTCTCCCCTGAAAGCAGATCTCCACTCCGATATCAAAGGGCAGTTAAGTGGGGCTGGGAGGACGATCTTCCCACTTCCAGCCCTCTGCTTTCCCTGTAACTACAGAGGGCTGCACCTGGTCGCCTCCATAGCTTCACGTGTGAACGTGGTCACAAAAAGCAACAACAAATAGCCCCATGCCATGGTTTTCTATCTGTCCAGACCCTCTGCCACTCACATGAGGGTTAGTTTTGGGGTTTTAGCTATGAAGGGGACCTTAATATGAGCTCTCAAGATACCAGTTATCCTATCTGTCTTGATTTCCCCTTCATTCTATTTTATACATTTGAAACATTCTCTATCAAAATATTTTTCCCCTCTGATATCCCCAGCCAGCATAGTCAGAGGGGGAGCAGAGTGACTGAGGACCAGGAGAGTAGTGTTCTGGAAAGACATATCTAACTTGCCGAGGATGATGCCATAAGAAAGAGGACATGGATCAAGGCCTTGGGTGATAGAACATTCTGGAAACATTCACTCTGTGTATTAGTGTCTCACAGACTCTAAGGAACTAATATCCCTGGGCTCGTGTTCATATTACATGCTCATCGTGTGCAAATTGAACACCCTTCCCGTGCTGGGACTTGGGTAGAGCATGAAGCCTCTCCCACCATTCCTGCCTTCGGCAAAGGGAGCAGATCACCCTAGTCTGGCCCAGCCTATATACGAATGAGCCACTAGAAGAACCTTAAAGACAAAGGCAGTTGCTCTTCCAAGAGAGAAGGGTGCTAGGTTCTGAATGTTTGTGTCCCTCCAAACTCATACATTGACATTCTAACCCTTAAAGTGACGGTATTGAGAGGCAGGGTCTTTGGGAGGTGATTAGGTCCTGTGAGCAGAGCTGTCTTGAATGGCTCTAGAAACCTTATTAGAGATATCTCTCACCCCTTCCACTGTGTGAGGACACAGCAAGAAGTTCGCTGGCTGCAACCCAGAAGAGGGTTCTACCAGAACCTGACCGTGCTGGTGCCCTGATCTTGAACTTCCAGCCTCCAGAACAGCATCCTCAACTAAGACATGGGGCAGGGCAAGGAAAGTGTTTGCAAAGGGTTAGCCCGCCCGGGAGGCTGCCAGCTGGAACAGGCGGGCGGGAGGAAGGAGATCCCATGAAGAACAAGAGTGCAGAGGGTGCGGGTGCTGTCTGCAAGGTGCTGCTAGGCCCGCGTGGCTGGATCACAGGGGACTGTGGGGAGAGCCCGGCTAGCATCCTGGATGAGAGCGATCATGGCTTCCTAACCTCCTGCTCGCCTTTCCCCTCGAGCGGCTGGAGTGACTGAGAGGCAGATGGTCTTTGGCCGGAGTCAGTCTCCTCCATTTCTTAGACAAGTGACCTTGGACAAGTCACTTAACCTTGCCAGACTTCAGTTTCCCCTCAGGAAATATGCAGAAAATAACAGCTACCTCCCCACAAAAGTGGAAGTGAGGTTTAAATGGAGACACCCTAGAGAAAGCCCTTAAGCATAGTACAAGCCTAGGCTTAAGGGGCACTTGGTCATGTGACCCAGAGAGGCCCACACATCAAAATGAAAAGGGGGTCTGGCCTTCTCTGCCCTGAATTCAGGAAAAACTCCCAGTTCTCCTTATGTGACGCTGAGTGCATTGCATCATTTCCCCACAACTTATTTTCTTCATCTATAAAACAAAAGTAGAAAGGCCAGTGTCCATTTCTAAGGTCTCTTCCGGTTTAAATTTTCAAGGGCAGAGTGTAAAGCTCATTGAGCAAAATCTTCAGATTCCTGAAGACCTTGTTTAAATCCACCTCCTGGAGTGTGACTGTTATATGTCTGAACTTTACAAATTATGAAATATGAAATAAATATATGCACATATACGTAAACACATGTGAGTATATATAGACATGCATGTATATATGTAACTCAATTGTTCCAACCAGGGACATCGGTCCAATGCCTGGAGTTTCTCTTTTCCTTTCAGGATTCAGCATTTGGCTCAGTTCCAGTGTATTCCCGAGTCTCTGAATCTGGTTCCCACAAAGATCTGTCTTCTCTCTCTGGTTAAAAGAAATTCACGCTGGGCATTCTGCCAAGCACTTGGGGCCTTGTAGTATTCTGCCGTGACCCGTGGGGTTGCCTCTTTCCTGTGTTGTGATTGTGGGAACGAGGGGAGGCCTACATGGCCCTGCTGGAGCTGAGAGTGGGACTCTGAGGCATGAAAGGTTTACCCAACCCAGCTCAAGGCTGGGCTCCCCAGATCCACGTCTCAAGCATCCCAGCCAACTATATCCTGACGTACCCATGCCTAGTTGAGTGGCCCTCAGGAAGAGAGAGAGGGCCCTGCCTGTTCTTCTAGAGCCGCCGTTGCTAATGGTGTCTCTCACACTGAAACAGCCCTTTCTGGTTTACAAGACACGCCTGCACCCTTGCCCTGATGGAAGTCAACCCAGGTCGTCGGCACCCAGACACGTACTCAGTTTCCAGTGCACGGGCTTGTGGAATCGTAGCGCCATCTTTGGAGGGAGTGCCTTCCTAGTTTGACCTCTAGTTATCCTGGAAGGACCCAGATACCCCCTGTCTGGAGATAGGGTGTTCTTAAGCATCAAGGACAGAAGGGACAAAGGCTGGCATTTGGCAAAATGGAGACAAACTGAACGATGAGGAGACTCTACCGTCCCCTTTCATGCCAGGCTCTCATCAAAGTGTCGATTCTACTTCTCCCACAGCCTTCCTGTTACTCTGGAAATAACTGCGTTCAGGACAGAATTTACTAGCAGTCTCTAAAGGCCCTTAAAACCCAAATGTTTTATGATTCTACTTGAATTTCATCCAGTTTCTTTCCATGAGATGAAGCTTTGGTATCAAGGCGCTTCAGAAATGCTGGGGCCCTTTGGGAGGAGAAGTAGGGGTTGCTCCACCTCAGCATTTTTTATGGTGATATCATCACGGAGCCTGACCAAGGAGCCTGACAGGGTCTCCTCATCTGTAACAGGAGGTTGTCCAGGCCAAGAAGTAGCCCAAGAAACTGAGCCTGCTTCTGGAGAGATGCAGCTCTTCTACCGAAAAACTTGAGTGTGGCCAATCAGACATGACCTTGAACCTCAGAGCAGAAACTATGGAGATAAACACTCCATGCCTCCTGGATTTAGGAGTTCATTGTCTATGAGTGGAAATACACATAAGAACATATAATTTCTATAAAATATTTTAAGTGATAAAATGGATGCAAATAAGGGTATCATGAGAACACAGAGAAGGAACACTGAGCCAGTCTACAAATTCAAAAAGTATTTCTTGGCAGTAATGAACTCTGTTCACATTGCATTTTAAAAGTGCTTTTTATTTTTATTTTTTACAGCATGTTCTTGTTCTTTATCTCACAATATCCTCACTCTATTCCTGTGAGGGAGCCAGGAAAAGGAGCGTTACCTCTACTGACAGATGAGGACACCAGGACATTGGCAAAACAAACAAAGTTGCACAGCTAGTTAATGGCAGAGAAAGAGCAAATGTACATGTTTTATGCACTTGAGTAAAGTAGCAATTGTAAAGAGACTGGATGAAATCATGGTAAGATGTATACAGTATTTCGAACATGGTACAAGGGAAAAAGAAGGGGATAGTCTGATATGTTACAGCCATGTTTGAATTGCTTCAAAGAAAGCTGTCCTCTGAAGAGATGCATACTCTGTAATTCAGAAACACTATTCCTGGGGGGTGTGGTAGAAAAATGAGTGAAGGAGGTTAAAAAAAAAACACCTCATATATTACCATTTATAATTGTTCAAAAGAAAATGAAATAATTATGTTTTAAATGTATACAGATCTCTATTCTTAAAGTTACTAAATGCTCAGGAAAGAAATCAAAGACCTTAATAAATGAAGAGACAGACTATGTTCATGGATTGGACAACTCAACAAAGAGGTCAATTTTCCCAAATTGATTTATAGGTTTGATGCAATTCCAATAAAAATCCACCAGTTTTTTTTTTTTTTGTAGATATAGGAAACCTTATTCTAAAATTTATGTGGAAACAAATCTGTGTAAATTATGTGTTTATGCCTGTCAGGTTTAATGCTATCTATGTAACTTTGGAACACATATTAACTTTTCATTTTTCTTCTGAAAAGTTTATTTAAACTGCAATAGTGTAAATAAAGACACAACTTTAAATATGTTAAAAAAATACTATCCTACTTATAGATAGTTCCAAAAAAATGTGTGCCTATTTCACGCTTTGTGCTTTGCATATTCTGTTCCCCTCACGTGTAATGCACTTTCCCACCTTTCCTACCTGGTATATTTTCACAAATTCTTAAGAATAAAACTTAAGCCTTACTGGGCTCTGTTCACTTAGACCCTAAAGCACATGGCCCTGGAATCTCTCTAGGAATAATTGATGGCTCTTTTGTCTAATTATTTCTTATTTCCACAGATACTGAGATTCATGAGAACATGGGTGTTCTTCTATTTACCGTTATATCCCCAGAATCCAAATGGAAGTTGCTTAGTAAATGTTTGAGTAAGCAAATGGACAAATAAAGAAATGAACAATAGTTAATAATGAATCTTAACACAATGGTGTCAGTGGATTGCCCACAACTTCAGCTCCAGGATATAAAGAGCGGGAAAAAAAAATAACATTCCCAACTAATAATGAAAAGAACAAGGCTACCTTCAAATTCACGGAATTTTTAAAACCCATCAGGGAATGGAGGTTGCAGAGAGTTGGCTCAACAATCTAAGACAACACGGTGCCTGACTGAAGGGAGAGAGAAGACGTGAAATACACTCAACTTAAATAGACAGAACCAGGCACTGACAGTAAGAGTTCAGCTAGAATTGCTGACAAACTGGGAAAGGCGGAGTGGGAGCTGGTGGGACACCTCTGGAGGGTCGGGCCACAGAAATTGCAGGAGTTCACAAAGTCTTTCCAGCTTGCCCTCCGTGGACTCCCTGGGTATTCACATGAAAGGCAAGAAAGGTGCATCTCAATGCAGATATGAATGAGAGGAAGAATAGCCCTGTAACAGAGACAAGAGCTTCTCCTTGATCCTTCCCCTAAATCTCCACTATGGAATGGGGCAGTTATCTGAAGGGGAAAGGCAATGCCACTGGCTGCAGGGCGGAACATCACTACAGCTACGGAAAGGATCAGGGGAGGAAAACCTAGTCCTGGGAGGAGAAGAGAGTTCTGTGCTGAACCCACAGCTAGAGCCAGGGGAGCCGCAGAGAACAGAGAAGGTCACTGGGCTGAGACCCAGGGACATGGCATATACACAAGACCAAGCTTTAATTAGAACAGAGATCAGACTGCGCCACCACCACCACCACCAAACGAAGAAGTTTGGAATGACACGGAACAGGAGAACACTGCTAGAGAGGGGCAGAAGAGCAACGGCAGCTTGCCAAGAGACCCTCTCTGGGGTGAACAATGGGGGAACGAGAGCTCAGAGTCATACAGACATCGCTCTGGTGAACCACATGCCACCCCAGCACAAAGCATCTCTAGAGGAATGTGAAGGATGTGGTGCAGGGAGTGAAACCAAAGCAAAAATAGCAGCTTTAGAAAACTGTAGAATGTATTTTGTTTTCTAGAGTAGATAGAACATTCACCAAGGTAGGTATTATAGAGGGCCACACTGGCAAACTCTATCAAAGATTTAAGGAAGGAAAAAAACACCCATGCTCCACAATTTCGTCCACAATAGAAAAGCAGACAGAATACTTTGCAACTTATTGTGTGATGCCAGAATTTTTAACTGCAAAAATGAAACAAAGGCATTACAAGAAAAGAAAGCTACAGAAAATATAGCCCTCATTAAGATAGAGGTAAAAATTCTCTTACATATGTGTGTATATTTCTCTAATTTTTTTTCAAAATAGAAATTTTAAAAATGGTATCAGTGTCTTTAGAATTTACTATAAAACTTTCCCATTACCAGAGCTTTCCTAAAAACTGCAGTAGAAATCTTAAACTGTGATCTGGATTTGACCTGTTAGCCAAGGTTACACGGGTAATATATAGGAAATGAAGAAGAAACCTGGCAAGTAAACTGTTATCAAAACTAATATCATCTGACAGGGTACACATTTTAATCATGTGCCACTTGATAGGTTAGAAATAGAAGAGTGTAACATTACTTCACTGGTATTTCTGCCAAAGATACATGGCCTGAATCTACTCGTGAATAAACGGCAAACAAACCCAGGTTGAAAGGCATTCTGCAAAATCCCAGGTTTGTAATCTTCAAAAGTATCAAAGTCATGATGGTCAAGGCAATGCTGACGAGCAAGCCCATACTGGAGAAGATTAAGGTCCATGCACAGTTTTAGACAGGATCCTGTTTCTGAAAGGAAGGCATTTGACTAATTGGAGAAGCTTGAATATATTTGTAATACCATGTTTAGGGAAGAATGGTGCATCCTGTCAGTGATTTAAAAAAACAGTTCTTTCTACTGTCCTCGAAACTTACAGATTTCATCATAATTTAGACAGATACGCCCAGGTTTTTTCATAGCAACATTATTCATAATTGTAAAATATTGGCATTGACCTAATATGCCCATGCGTAGGGGACTGCTTGAATAAACCACGGCACAGCCTAGAATGGGGGCTTTTACAACTGTTCTCAGAACTGTTTATGACTGAAAAAAATGCATTGGGAGGTTCCGGATTCCCTGTGTTGAGCATAATTAAAGGCTTGATGCCCACTAGTGAAAAACACTGGCATCTGCAGTGAAGTTGGAATTTCTGGGATATTTAGGGGGAAATTACTATCGTTTAAATCAATGAGAGCTGAATGATGAGAGCCCATGATGTGTGTCCTTCAGTTCTGCATGTCACGGCAGTTAGACAAGTGTGTTCCCTGCTTCCATGCTCATCCCATTCCGGGTGCATTCCCGATACAAGCGCTGCTCTCGCCAGAGCACAATGGTGTCCTCAACTCCCTCTACATGCCCTCTGGGGGAAGCCTCCTTCACCCAGTTACTAGGGTGGGCTTTTGCTTTTTCCTTTTCTTAATAATTCTTTCAGTACACCTCAGGGTAGCTCTGAGGTCATCAAATTGCATTCCCTATTTTGGTCATGCTGACTCTATAGCTGAACTTAAAAGAGGCCAACAGTCACCAGCATATGAAAATCCCCAAAGGCGCTGTTTTCACCAGGGGGAACCAAGGAGGTCAAGGGGCTAAGGACCTGGGAGGCCTGAGACAGACCTCAGAGCGCTATCTCATCTTCAGTCAGAGGTTGGGTGGTGCCCGAGGGAGGCTAACAGGCTCTGGGACCACCTACGCCAAGATGGAGTTACTGACATTAGCCCTTTCCTGCGAGATGTGACAATGCAGAATACTTTCTGACATGGCGGAAAGCCATTCACTTCTTATTTTGAAAAAGCTCAAATAATTAGGTTGTTGTAGAATAGTACATGGTACAGAAGATTGTCACTTCTGATGCCATGACTCTTACTTAACTGGTGAGTTCATTCAATAGATGGTATATACTTGGTCCAAATCAGAATGTATAAAGACATTAAGTTGGCTAATTACCTTCACCTGGAAACGCAAACCACTTTAGGTAGGTGTGATTGTCCTCAAACTGTGCCCTACACCCTCACCTCAAGGTATTTTTGAACATATAAATTCTATGTTTAACACAATATGGTGAATAATATCTATTTGGTAGTGTTACTTTTATTTACTCACTTAAAAACAAAAGGGTAGTATTAACTAAGCCCAAACTTTGGAGATTTTCATGAAAAACTGTCAAAACACATATTTCCATAATAAATCAAAACTATAAAAATGAGTATTTTTGAAAATAAGAAGCTAGAAAACATTTTAACAAATGCTAAATGGATATAAAATTGTTTTATGTGATGTTTCTGAGATAGTCCTTTTAAAAAATGTTGTATGAACTATAAAATAAAAATTATTATTGATATGGTAATTCAACAAAATAACTATAGATGCCCAGAGTGCAGATTTTATTACACGTATATTGCAATGATCTGAATACTAAGTAAAGTCTAAAAACCTCCAGCACTAATGACACTAATTAGAATAGCAGCTATCTCAAATAAATGCTTACCATATGCATTGCACTGAGTTAAGCATCTAATGTACATTTTTCTCATTTAATCATTACACCAGGTCAAGTTGTTCATCTCTGATTTAGTAGTGAGAAAACTGTGGCTTAGGAAAGTTGATTATCTTGACCAAAGCTATAGGACAGTATGTAGCTAAGCCAATATTTACAACCGGACATGTCCAGCATCAAAGCTTTTGCTCACAACAAAACAAAAACACAATCCAACACATACACATCTTCAGGTTCCACTAGCACTGTTGAAAATTCAGTCGGGCAGCCTTACTTCTACAGACCAACCAGAAGAGTAGTAAAAACGACAATCTTAAGAACTCAAAATTTAGAAGTAGGACATGGCACATACATCTTGAGCCAAATCTGGACTTTATTAGGGGAATGTGTCATCAAAAAAATGAATAATGCCCTCCAAAATAAAGCTCAGTCTTTACATTTAGCGTGGAGATGCTCAAGAGAACATGTCCCAGTCCCACTGTTTACGCTTCTTCATTTGAATGCCCTGCATTTTTCTGCCATGTGACAAAGTTGTGAAAATAGAGCTGTGATTCACTTAGGAAATGGCTGATATCTCTACCGTCTGCTTTCCTTCCTGTCCATCCCTTTGGATTCAAATTCAACAACAACCCCATGTGAGTAGCCCAACTGTGTGAAAACAATGGTCAAGGTGAGTGAAACTTCCTGATGCTGAAAATATCACAAAGGAAAGGAAAGAGAGAAAGCACAAATGCAGAAATGACACTAAAGATCATCCAGCCTGGGACAGCTGTGTCATCTTCAGGTGGAGTCTGGAGCAGCCCGACAATTTCAATGGCACAAACGTGCAAAGAGGATATCCTGATGAGTGAATGTGAAGACTGGAAATTTCCACAAAACGGAAGAGAAGACTTTGCATACAGCCATTTGAGGCTTCTCTTTGACCTCACAGTTTCTGACTTCCAGCAGTGAGATCTATTTGTTTTTCAGAACTATTGTTGATCGTGAGGCTGAAATATAACTTAGCCTCGAGTTGGAAGGAAACACATAGGAAATTAAGGTCAGTGTACTGTCTCTTTCCCCGGATTTATTTGTCTGGATCTCAGTCAATGGCGACTGAGAACTGCACGACAGAGAAAAGCTTTGGCACAGAAGAGAACAGCAGGAGAAATTAACCAGGCTGTTGGTAGATACAATGATAAAGGTTTGCTCTCCATTTATTAAGATCTTTGGTTTATTTCAGTGCAGATTATGTATCATTAGATCTAAATATATCAGTACTGCAGTTATTATACCTACCTTCAATGTATTAAGAAAGATAACCAAGAGAATATTTTAACTGAGTATAATTTAAAGCACAAATAAACCATGAAGTTGAAACTGGAATGTGTAGCACGAATGTGAAAAAGACAGAACAAATTTTCACTATTGTACGCTGGCATGGATGGCCAGCCCTAGCAAGTCCGGAACTTCATTTACACTTTATTGGAAGTTTCCCTTCTATAATAGAGAGAACCACATCGAATTCTTCGGTTAACAATGGTGGCTGTGAAATCTTTGAAAAGGCATTTGATAAAGAACTACTGTAGATCCTAGTGACTTATTGACTTAAAAAGATGTCAAAACATCTTACTTTTCTCACAGTATATTGCATCAAGGGTTGGGTACATGGCTCACACCACACATTTACTTTCAATTAACATTTTCTCTCATTTCCTTTACCACCTCTCCTGCTCCAGTCTTCACCTGAGCCAAGGGGCCAACCACACACTAATGACCCCCGTAAGCTTTGTCTTTACAAACATCAAATTGATGAGCAGACACTCCAAATCCTTCATTAGGTGGGTCATAAACTGAAAGAGCTCTTTGATTCTAATATGATGAAAGATTTATTACCAAACATGCATTCAGCTAAATCATAGTATTGGCAGGTTTGTGAGATGGTCTCTCCCCAGCTGACAGGCGGGGGCTGGCAGCCGCTGTGGGAATGAAAACACTCGATCTGTCCGTGTGGCCCGCACTGGTCTCATTGCTGCCCGACAGAGGGCGCAAAAGGGGCTAGGATTTCAGAGAGTTTCTCTGGGTGTGCTAGGTCCCGACATAGAAAAAGAAAGCATGTACCGCACTTCAGGGGACGAAATGAACGTATGTTAAATGAAGTGGAATAAGACAGGGTCTAACAGAAGGGCTGTGGTCAAGGGACTAAAAAGAGTGAAAACCTAAAGAAGAGAAGATGGAAAGAGATGCTAGGATACGCCACGTCAGTCGCAAGAGGGTTCGCTTCTCCACAGTCCTCCAGCAGAGATTACTTGGAAGTGTTGTAACATGGAATGACTGCTAGAAATTTAAAACATAGAATTAAGTTGACAGTTTACTTAACTCACATCGTATGATAAATCTACGTAGAAATAAGAACAGTGATATATTACAAGCTCCCTGAAAATTAAAAATGGTACATCTCTTGAGAAAGCAATGGGCAAAAATCTTAATTCTAACATACCATTGGACCAGATGAGATTTTTCACTACGCCTTCACTTAGAACTTCAGAGTTTTAACGTATGGTCCTGCATGTAGAGATGTACTCCTACAACATGGTGCTGAGAAACTCTCAGAAAGTGTTTATGAAATTACCAACATTGTTAAGCCCACCCCCCAAAATGCTGAATTATTTTGCATAGTGAAGGGTAACCAACTATTGTGAATAATCACCATAATTTTCAGTGGGTTCAGATTTCTACAAGATATATTTACCCAAAATAAAATTTTTTATCCAAAAGCTTATTTTCTTTTTGTCATAGAACATACTTTGAACCATACACTTATTTTCCCATTTGATAGCTATTGATGATTGTTGTATCAAATGTAGAAAACTTGTTTAAATTAATAATTATAGGTGAAATTAACAACAAATGCCTTAGTTTGAAATGTGGCTTCAGCCAAAAAAAAAAAAATGCTATTCAAAGAAAATTTCTATGTTTCTGTGTAGATGTTAAAACTAAAGAGTGATAAGTAGCATAAAAAGGGATTATGTTCTTAACCCCTGTGTTTAACGAAGGGTGAATGGGAAAGCAAATTCCTTGGACTCTTAGGTCTAGAAAAAACTTTATCTTTGCTTTTAATCCTCTCACTAAAGATATAGTTAGACAAATTCAGAGAATTTCCTCAAATGTAGTTTCCACAAACACAGTATTTGTTTTCCATCGTGTGCGCACAGATGTGAAACCACGGAAGCCTCTTAAGGAAGCACCAGTCTTCTGATGTTAACAAAGATCTCTGCGTCATCCCCTTGTACAGGAAAGGAAAGCATGGAGTTTGTAAGGGACACAAAACAGAAGGAGGTATTTGTGTGACAAAATAATTCCCTTTCGAGTATACAAATAACAGTAATAGCTTCCATGGTCCGAGCATCAGGCACTGTACCCAGCAGTGTGCCGTGCACTTTCACAGAGAGTATCGCATGCCGAAAGGATATCCGTCACTATGGTAATGTTAGAATAAAATGCATGTGATTAGCCATTTCCTCACTTTTATGAATCCAGATTACCAGGTGATATTTACTAGGCTAGAGACATTTCTTTCTGAGTCGCCCATAAGGAAGAAGATGCACTCCTGCCCTACTTACTTTTAGTTTATCATTAAAACAGCAATACTTATCATTACAATGACACCGCAGGCTCGGCTAAAGCAAAAGAACATGCAGCTTCTCAGCTGCTAATGATATATAGGATGGTGACAATTGTTACTCTTATTATGGTTCCTGACAATAAGATCTTCCAACTAACATTTGGGACTTCTCGTCACACTTTGACCTTTTAGGACACCTCCACTGGTCTACATGCTGGGGAATTGAGACCCAGGATTAAAGTGAGCAAGCACTGTGATTTTAGCTGCCTTCTATCTCCACTAGTTAGTAAGGGCATATTTTACCTCCCTAAAAAGACGTGGTGCTTCCTGAGGACAGAGGGGACATCCCTCTGTCTCTTTTAATCTCCTCATCTTTCAGACAGGATGGGAGACAGGAATTCTATTCAATGAACACTCAGCAGGTCATGCAGCTGGAAATTGGAAGACTGTCCATCTAAGGAGCAGATTTCCTAAAACAAAGCATTCAATATTATTTAC
Organism: Micronycteris hirsuta; assembly: GCA_004026765.1. Lineage (NCBI taxonomy): Eukaryota > Metazoa > Chordata > Mammalia > Chiroptera > Phyllostomidae > Micronycteris > Micronycteris hirsuta. Next base: position 37,241 of record PVJI01000738.1, on the reverse strand, counting down.
GAGTAGTTCAAAATATATTTTATTGGAAACTTACTTTGTGGGAAGTAGCCCTTCCTTATTGAGCTCTCCTTGGCTGTACCTCTAAGATTTCATCCATCTACAGAAGCTTCAATATCTGTACTTTATTTTTTACAAAATTAGATGATGGACTCCCTTCAGTAATGGAATGCCTCAGCAAATGCTACCTGAACATGCCACTGGGTGGAGGACAATGTGGTCCTTACACTTTAGGAAAAGCAACGGAGACTTCGTATAGATGACTGCTGCAGTGGCTGGAGCACAATAAAGCACAATGAATGATTGATGTTAAGTTGTCATAAGCAACAGGATGAAGTCCATGCAATGACGGAGTGATCCATCAGCCTCCAGATGAATGAGGAGGCTATTCTAAGGTGGGCAATGGGGTTAGGAGGATAAGATCATTCACAAATACTTATTTTTACTAGGTAAGGTATATGCCACGTTCTGGGGATTACAGATGAAAATAAAAGACCTACAGACTAGTCGGGAACAGACAAAGTAACACTAAAATGTACCGTAGTCGTGCTACACTGAGGAAACTGAGGGTTCCGTGGGAACCCAAAGGAAGATATTGCACCGTGGCACGGAGAGCCGGTTCCCGGAGTCTTCCCCGGAGCAAGGCAAAGGCACGGAATGAGAATGCTCTAAGCAAAGCAAGGCCTCCATGTGAGCAGTGAGACATATTTTAATAGATTAAGAATAGGCAAAAGAGACTATCTCACTATCTCACTAGGGTACCAGGGAAGAGGATAAGAGGTGAAACTAGTACAGGGACTTATGAACTATATTAAGGAGCTTGGGTCTCATCCAGGGGCCAATGAAAGATCAACTGAAAAGCTCTTAGTAAGAGAATGTGTAAGCTTGTATTTCACAAAAATCACTCTTTTGTTCAGTGAGAAGAATGGCTGGAAGGGCCCACACAGGGGAATAAAAAACAATTAGTTAAGAGACCACTGATAAAAATCTATGTGACTGATTATAATAGCCTAATTAGAACCATGAGAATAGGGGTGAATAGAAGAAGATATCATAGCTAGCAAGCAAAATAGATTAGAGAGAAAGGGAGAGAGAGATTTAGTTTTAAAATTTAGGTATATATTTAATTTTTTTAAAGATTTTATTTATTTATTTTAGTCAGAGGGGAAGGGAGGGAGAAAGAGAGGGAAAGAAATATCAATGCATGGTTGCCTCTCATGTACCCCCTACTGGGGACCTGACCTACAACCAAGGCATGTGTCCTGACTGGGAATCCAACCAGCAGCCCTTTGGTTCGCAGGCTGGTGCTCAATCCATGGAGCCACATCAGTCAGGGCTATATTTAATTTTTTATGTCTGATTGGATATGGGAAAGAAAATCAAGGATGACAGCAGGCTTTGAATGTGAGACAGTACATATGATACACATGGTCTAAGTTTAGCAGCCACGAATGGGGCAGAATCAAGGGTAAAAATAATGACTTCAAGTGAGACACATTGACTTTAAGATGCTTGGGACATCACCATTGGTTTTTACCCATTAGACAGTTGAAAATATGAATCTCAAGCACAAAATGCAGAGATAGATTGAAAATGTAAATTTAGAAATTATCAATGGATGGGAAGTAATTAAGTATTTGACAGTGGAAATGATCACCTGAGAAATACAATTTAATGGATAGACAGAGGAAGAGATTCCCATGAAGAAGAACAATAAAAACGAGAGGAAAATTACGTCAGAATCTGTCATGGAAGCCAAGGAAAAGGGATTTTAAGAAGGGGGTTATTTAACTGTATCAAATGTTGCTGCCGAGTCAAGACAAACACTAAAAAGAGTTCAATGGCTTTAATAACAAGGAGATGGAGGATAACCTTAATGGAACAGTTTTGTTGAGATGTTGAGGAAGGGACTAGTTGGAGAACTTGCTAAGGAAGGGCATTTTACAAAGGTGGGGAAGCTTCACTAACCAAGTTGTATTTGAAAAATGAGGGGATCATAAGGTATTATGATCTCACCTTTAACCGGATCATAACCAACAAAAGCAGAAAGCAAGCAAAACATAACCAGAGACACTGAAATTAAGAACAGTCTAACAATAGACAGGGGAGAGGGGGGTGGGGACAACGGGGAGAAGAGTTTTCAGGAATCACTGTAGAGGACACATGGACAGAACTAAAGGGGAGGAGGGAGGTCGGGGCGGGGGGTGGGACGGGAGGGGAAGGGAGTGGGGAGGGGAGAGGCTACAAATAACTGTAATTAAACAAAAAAATTAATTAAAAAAAAAAGAAAAAAAATGATTTCTCCCTTCTATTGAAAAAAAAAATGAGGGGAGTTTCTACTGGGAGAAAACATAGTAGAAACTTTTGGCAGAGCTAATAGCTAGAACACGGGGTGTGCTTGGTCAGTAGGGAAGCCAATGAGGTGCCTGGTGTGGTTTGAAAACAGCGCCCTGGAAGGATATGGGATGGACTAATTCAGGGCAGATACTGCATCCTTTGAAAGTGGCAGACTAAGACCTTTGGGCCTTGTTCCATGAGGCATGAGGGAGCCATTGCAAGGCTTTAAATATGCAGGTATCACGTTTAGAATTACATTTTTAAAATACCCTAGGCATAGAATGAACGACCGGCAAATGGGAGACTAATGACCACTAACCCATCAGTGATAAGGACTAATAGCAATGTCCCTCATCGGCACTAACGCACCAAGCGAGGTCAGCACAGCCACTGCAGCACCCATCCATCTGTAATGTGTCGTGACGCGATCATGCTGCGACCACAGTGCTTTTTAAACTTACAAAGTGCCTGCACGCTTTGCTGTAATTGTTTGTTTGATACATGGCTTTAAAGCAAGCCTATGGAATTCCTAATAGCCAGACTTTCTCTATCCAAAGGAATATAGATAACAATCCCCATTCAGATTCACTGTTTATTCTACTTTGAAAAATGCCATGAGAACTAGCCTGCAAATCACTCACGATAATCTTTTTAAAAGCTGCACTTCTTTTTGGTAAGTATGATTACTTGGCAACAAGTATCACCATACCCACTCCCCTGAGTTCCTGGTGACTCAAACTGCCTCTAAAACTCAACTTCAGGTGCCAAGTTGGAAATATTGCCTTTCTTGAAAACATTCAAAAATTTTAAAAGCATATCTAAAACAATCCACACATATTCGGTACAACAGAAGCCTAGTTTCAAGATGTGCTGGCTGTACATTGTTTTGAGTCACATCTCTTACTTGCCTGGAAAGAAAAAAGCCTGCTAGGCATGGTTCTTGGGCAGGACTTTTAAGTCCCCAAACTAGCTAGAGTCCTATTAACCAATTAACACAGTTGGGTGCCACTTAACAGCCTACACTCTTACTGGGACCTACATCCTCTGTTTGACCTTAGAACAACTACCATCCTTCATCAAATGCTTGATTCCAACAATTCAGGCATGGGGACGCTGATAAGGGAAAAAAAGGGTTTGCATTTCTGAAAGCAGGACGCCTGAGTCAATTTGTCCCAATTGTATCTTCTCAAGGCCTATTATATGGGCTGTGATTTCCAGGGATGAAAGCTGTGAACTCCCAGGTCACTTGTAAACTGATCACTCCCCACTCTTTCCTCCTCCTGCTTTTAAGTGGTTTGAGGCTGGTAAATTGAAACCTGAAGAAACACAGAGCTCTGATCCCTGGGACCTCCAGAGCAAACCTGGACTTCGGCTGATTTGCTGTAGGAAGTAACTGCTTACTTACCCCATAATTAACACCACAAGCTGATCCTTGGAAGATAAAGTACAGAAGGTCAGACATAAGATCATCTGGAGAAGGGTTTCACTGAAGCACTACTTTTAGCAGCTCCTGTGACTCCTTCACTCGTGAAACAATCAGGTGTCATTTCGAAAACTCTGACTGTCCATAGTAACGGAGGGAAGGGTGAATTACACACCACTGAATACCATCTCAGTAAATGGCCCGTGACTGATGAAGCCCTAGCACAGGTGGGCTCGGCACTGTACTGAGAGGTAAAACATGCAATTTGTTCAGTGGTAAGTTAACTTACTTTTAACTACATTTTACTGTTCTATATACAAAATGAGCTGTCTCCCCTGGTTAGAAGTATTTACTGGCTTACCGTCCTCCATCAGATGAAGTCCGTGTTTTGAGCCTACAGGTCTCAGTGACCTGGTTTCCTGACGATCTTTTGCAGCTGTGTTCTGCTCCCCTTCACCGCCATCCTCTCAGCCACGTGTAGCTCTCACAGTGCAATGAAGGCAATGAGTTCCAGGCCTCTGACTTCCACACACGCTCGTCCTTCATTCGGATGCCCTTTCTGCCCTGTCTCTGAGTCCGGTTACTCCTCGTCCCCGAGATTCTGCTTCAGAATCAGTTCTCTGCACAGCCTTCCCCAGCTGTATTTGCAACACCCTCCTTCTCTGTGAGGGTACCACAATATATATTATATATATAATTATATAAATAAATACATAGTCGTTCTGTAATGGAAAATCTCAATCTCTCCTGTAATTTGTTCATCTATAAATATCAAATTATTGGATTTGAATGAAGAGACATTCCAATAGAATAAATTGTTTCTAGTATCTTTACTTCCCAAATATCTCTTATCAAGGTCTATCTTCATCTGTGTTAATCAGTATCTGGGAGTCAATGAAATTTGAGGCAGACACTATTTCTAATGGAGTAAAGACCACTAAGGTTCAACCCAGTTCAAATGAAATAACATTCATTCTTACCTAGTATTCAGAAAAAGGCCTCTTATCTGAGAATCACAGGTTTAGATTTCAGCTGGAGCATGAACAAAAGGGAAGTTCCTTCCTCATACAGAATAGAGGAGTTACAAAGAATATTTCTAAAGATATTTTTCAGCTCCAAAATTTTATGGTTCTACGACATATCCAGGTACACTGTGTAACTGTAATACATATTTATAAAATCTACATACTGGCAGTATAGACAATGGACCACATTGGCTTAATTTTTGTGAGTCCAGTGCTATTATAGTCAAAGTTGGTCCATGTGGTTGGTCCAAAGTATAGCCCATGTGGTCAAGCTAGCACGATCAAGGCAAAACCTCTGCTTCTTCAGTTAAGAATTGTATCCTTGATCTCAATCAGTCTCAAAATATATTCTGCTGGTCCCAGGGGAGCCCAAAAGTGAGAGTTCTCAGACCACATTCATCAAGACCATTCGTAAGTCGCCGTGGCGTGTTTGCTGTGGTGGCCCCAGGCTGACAGCCTCAACCTCATGCATGGCTGCTTATCCCCTCTCACTCAGGGCATCTGTTTGGGGACATCCATTATGAAGAAACAATCTCCAAAATTTAACATCACTTAAAATCCAACAATATTCTTTATAGCACCATTCATATTATTAAAAATAGAAAATTAACTAAATATACAAATGTAAGGGCATTGATAGATTAGTAGATCTGGTATAGAAGCATAATGAAATATAACAAAGACATTAAAATTGTTATTAAAGATATATATCATGGAAATGCACTAAGGTTACAAAAAGAATAAAATATCTATTAAAGTCCCATTAACACTCAGAGAAATAATTAATGTAAACCCACACTAAAATAATGTGTTACATAATTGTAATGAGACATGCATGACTTTTTAAAACTTCTGCTTAATTTCTGACAGTTTCCAAATTTTGTATAATGGGTATGTATTAGTTCAAAGACCAGAAAAATGTAAATATGTTTTAAAGGGCAAAATTGAAAAAATACACTTATTATTCAGCCAATTAACACTTATAAACCATATTAAATAGACTGGTCTAATGTGAAAAATATTCTATTTGTGCAGTAAACTGAAAAATATTTCATTGAATGAATAAACAAATATAATAAAGTTCAACTGAGCTAGAAGCAATATTTTTAAGCAAGTCTCAGAATGTATTTCTTAATGTATAATATAAATGCATTTGTAACCAATAACCCATGTTTCATGTTTTAAAAACCCATGACGTATATATTTATGCTATAAATAAAAAGCATGTTCAAAGATTTAAACTTACAAGGATTTAGATAATCAAAAGTGCATGAAAGTTACTGTCTAGTGATGTAACTTTGAACACGTTCTTTCTTTTCTAAAAACTCAAAATCAGCAAAGTCAAGGCATTGCCTGAGATATTCCCTAGATTTCACTCGATTTCCAAATGCTGGTTTTCTAAGCTGGTTTTGTAAGGGCTGTCACGCAGCAGATGGAAGCGCCAGGTTAAAGGAGGTCTTAGGGAATGCCCAGGAAAGAAACATACCTTTCAAGCAGGTAAAAATATCCACAGGAAAAGGATCTAAAAAAAAAAAGAAAAATGAGAAGGGTGGGGTGGAGGCAGGAAGCAGGGAGGGAGGGAGAGAGGAGACACATCAAAGAGAGTATAGTTTATGCGAAAAAAGCGTTAGTGAAATATCTCTCGGGGATGTTACAGGGTAGAAGAGCAGACCACAGATGAGATTCAAGTCCATGTGGCAACCGAAGCTGCTGCAGAGCCCCATACCCACTCTGACTCTATGGCAGCTCATAAAATGGCACCTCACCTTGTATCAGCTGCATCAGACCTTGATGCACGTCATCACCCACGGAATGGAAGTAAAGCAGGGACAGTAAATGACAGATATGCACTCGATAAATAAATAGGTCAGTTGGTACAGATAAGAGATAATATTTGAAATGTATCTTAATGTGCACATCTTCCCCTGGGTGATCCACAGAACCTCGACCTCAATATTACCATACTGAAGCTCATTTTCATGGCCCACTCCTGCTTCTTCTCCAAGCACCTTTGCTTCAAGGGCTATTACCTCCTTATGCCTAGGCTCCAAAGCCAACCGTTTGGTATCATCCCAGATGTGCTTTCTACCTAAAATTTAAAGAATGCCCAGTCTTACTTGTTAACATCTAAACTTCTTTGGGCTCAGTGTCTTACCATCTCAAGTCCTGATGACATCAACAGGTCCCTAACTGGTGTTTCCTCTAATATCCCCTCTTAACCATAGTCCTGCCGCCTGCTACTAGGTATCTGTATAAAATGGAACTGACAATACCATCTCACCGTTTTAAATCCTCGACTGATTCCCCTTCACTGTGTTTCCTCCAAAAGGAGCCCAAACTCATCAGATTGACATAAAAGCCTGATCCAAATCTGGCCTCACCTGCCTGCCCTGCCCAACGCAGTATAGTAAGTGATCCACAGTCTTCCACACACGGTGTCTCTGCACCAGCCTCCTCTTCATTCTCCAACATCTGCTTCAGGAGTCATCGGCTCTGAGAAATTTTCACTGACTCCCCCAGAGAACGTTTCCTTCCTCTGCACCCGCAAACATCTTAATGCTCTCCTCCCTTTATGCTTCTCTAGCACGGATCATACTATATTGTGATTATCTGTGTTCATAGCTGTTCTCTCATTGAAATGTGAGACCCTTGGGAGCAAGGTTCTGAGTTGTATAAGTCTTTATATCCTCTGCATTTGCTCATTTTGTAAATAATGAGTAAATACATGCTACATAAATCAAATGAACACAATCCTTTAAGGATATATGGATATACATTTTAGCAATTAGAGATCATGAGTAATGTGTGTGATTATTTCAACAGTTATATTTTAAGTATTTCCTGGGTCATGTTTCATCTTTGTGCTACACAAGAGAAGTTCAGTATTTCATGTCATTTGACAGTATCTGGCACAATGTACCTGTGATTCCTGGAAGAAATAAACTAACCTTTAGGTCACTGGAAATGCAAAGTCACTCTTAAGAAACCAAGATGATAATAAAATAATTGGAAACAATAAATAAAATTAGAAATTTTGACCTAGATTGTTTTAACCAAGAAAAGAAAAAAAACAGAAATAAATACAGTATAATACCTCTAGGTAATTTGTTTGACCCTATTATCTTTCCTTGATCGTTTTAACCATTAACTCAATGTGAGAAATACTGGTCATAAATATGCTCATCTATCACAAACTCCAAAATATGTGTTCCAGTCTTCTGGAAACCTCTACTTTGTTCTGCTGCAGGAAACTCAAACCAAGTGTTATTAGGTTGTACTCATTATTTCAGTATTCTCTGTCAACTAACTCCTCCTTTTTCTCCCCCTCATTTCTATGGAAGGCACCACTGCCCATGTGCCGTAACTCCAGCTGAGATTCCAACAACCTTTGCTTGTATTACTTTGAGAACACCTTATCAGATACATTGCTTCTCTCCTATCTCCTTATCTCTGTTATCCAAACCCCACAAACACTTCTTTTTATAGTGGTGTCAGAGTCTAAACTGTAGTATGACGTGGACTAATAGATATTTCAGCAAGGATAGAAATGAGTGCTGTATGATGCAGTTGGCGCTAGCCATATAAGGCTACTGAGCAGCACTTCAAATATGGCTAGTGCAACTGGGAGACTGAGTTTTAATTTATTTTTATTAACTTAATTTTAAATAACTACATGTGGCTAGTAGCTATCTTTTCAACCATGTATATCTAGATCCAATTTTGCAGTAACTAATTAAAAAACATTCAATATTACTCAATTGTATCCTAATGGTAAGAATGAAATAAACTGAAAACTCATCAACTTATTCACCATCTGATTTAACCTAAATTTCCATTCTTCTATCCCACTGCATTTTATCATGTCTCCAAGATACAAACATATGGGAATGCCCATAATTTAAAAACAGTCTCTTAGGTTTTCTCTTACGGGAGTTTGTTCAATCTCTTTTGCTCAAAAGACCCAGCTTATTATGTTCCTCTTAAAAACCTACCTATTTTTCAAGTCCCAGAGACTCTAACATGCCATCTCCTCACGGAGAATCTGTCCAGCATCCCTCAGTTGAGGGACTTAATAGACCCACAATGCATTGTTGCAATACATAGTTTACATTACATCTCTGCTGGGTCCCCCCCACCTTATTTCTTATTAGCACATTGTATGCAGGGAGCTTTTATCGCAAGCTAACAGGTGGAGCAGGCCATTTTTGCTAATGTTTTGTGCAAATGGCAACATTCAGTAAAATTACGATAACTTTAGTTTTACATATTTTTTCAATGAAACTTTTTGTGATTTACTATAAAATGTATACTGAATTATTTTTCTTAAATTTTAAACAGACAAATACTGGAAAACTCACTGGAAATTGAAATAAAAGTAATAAAATATGTAAAAATTCCGATTTATTGAAAATATTTTGAAAAAAGTATGTAAAATGTGTAAAAAAAGAAAGAATGAAGTTTTCTTTCTTAAACTTCATTGTAAAAAAAAGAAGAATGAAGTTTTAGTAGTGTTTTTTTGTGTGATAATCGTTAAAACATACATACATAACTCACCATTGTATGTGTTAGAGACCCAAATTTTGTCCTTTGGAATTCATATATCTGCATGTTAGCATCCCTTTAGAGCAATAAAAAAGTATAAAAATAAACATTTTTATCCATTACCCGCATTCTACTGCTAGTCTACAAAACATGTATTTATATGTGTCCCATGCTCTACTACCAGTCAATGTAAAACATATAAATATGTTTTCCACATACAATGTGTTAGAAACTTCTCTACTATTGAATTATAGAGTCCTTAGGGTGATCAAGTTTTTAAATCCATGACATTCCACATGATGTCTAGTTTTCATAAATATTCACTAAATATAATACTGTGAATCTGTACCACAGATAAAATCTTTCCTGGTAATTTTTAGGCTTCAGGCCTTTAGAACATTTGCCTTAATGAAGATTGTTTTTTAGACAACTAAAACTGGTTATATGCATACACTGTAACTACAAAAATGGCATTAATTGAGAAACATCCCCTAGTAAGAACCATACATTTTACAAAGTTCGCAATCCTTCTTTATTTAAAATTTAACTGGAAATTCATCTATCAGGACTGTGCCTGTCACTCTGAAGAGCAGAGTTCCTGTATGCCGGAACTGAACATGCACTTAGATTTCTCTCCACAAAATTCACTAAATACTCATTGCGTAGTCAATAAACCAAGTTCTGGGCCAAGTGCTGACAGGGAGTAGAACAAAATAGGAAACAGTTTCTATTGCAGGTGCTTAAAACTGAGCTGCGTACAAATAGCATGCATGTAACACACTAAAGGGCAGCACAGAACAATCTGGTACAAGCAGTCCTTTTCCTTCAGTGAATAGAATACCTTGCAGCTCTGATGGTCTGTGAACATCTGGGAGGGGCCATGAAGAAAAGTTAGGCTGTTTAGGACAAAAGGACAAAGGAGCATAAACAAACACTAGAATGTATGAATAATAACAGAAGATAAGTGGACGATCTGTATAAAATAAATATGAAATGTGGAATACTGAGGATAAGTAAGGAAAAAAGGCAGAGACCAGATTATAAAGAGTATTATTGGATCTCGAAGTAAATAATGTGGACTCAAGGCAGTGAAGGATAGTTGGAAGCATCTGAGTAGGAGAGAAATGAAGCAAAAATAAAAAGCACACAGAAGTTACTTTTCCCAGTTACCTTTAACCATAAACTGGTTATCTCAGGACTTTCAGAGTGACATAATAAGGAGGGAACTCTCTCCCTCCAATGAAACAACTGTTTAACTGGTGACATTTTTTATTAATCATTTAAAGTCTCTAGAAATTTTCCAAAGGACATACAGGAAACAGATAAACCTATTTCACTCGAGGAAATTCACGAACTTTTGAAGTAATGCTTGAACCTCGAAGTACCCGCTGAGCTAAAGCCAGCCCAAATTCACAAACTTTTGGTAAGAATATTCGGGGTCTGTGGCATTTAGCCACAGTCTACACTATCTGTACTCTCTACCCCCACAGGTCAGTGATATGGGAGCCTCTCTGCTCCCGATCTGGGGCTGAGGCTTCACCCCAGGACGGGGAGGATGCTGGAACTTGTTATTCCCCTTAGACCCATGTTGCAGGAGCTCTATTTCAGGCAGACACTGAGGAGAGGACCATGTTCCTTTTCCTCAGCCAGCTCCCATTCATAGAGCAGAAACTCTACCCCACACCCAGTAGGCCAAGAATACTAGACTCTGATTGTCCTGGCTCAGCTCACTCATAGGGAAGACGCTCCACATCAGGAGGATTCCAGAAGACCGGGGGCTGCCTGTCTGCCTTCCATAGGCTTATTCATAGAGCTGTAGCACTCCAAAAACAAACAGAGTTTTCTACCTCTGTCTTTGGTACAGTGAATATCCTCAGGCAAGCTGTAGAGCTTTTTTCTTCAAGGTCTGATTCCTCTCTGTGTGGAGCCACCTCTATAATAAAATTCAACCAGACAGTTCATAAGAAAAATGTGGAAATCTAAAAATAATCTTAAAAGCAGAAAGAGGAAAATAACTCATCACATAAGAGAGAACCATAAAAGATTAACAGCAGACATCTCTTCACAAAACAAGGTGTCCAGAAGGCAGTGGGATGATGTATTAAGAGTACTGAAAGTTAAATGTCTACCTAGAATCTTATATACAGAAAAATGACCTTTGAAAAATGAGGGCCAAATGAAGATGTTTCCAGATAAACAACAATTGAAAGAATTTTTTGCTAGCAGACATTTTATACACAAAATACTAAAAGTTCTTCAGGCTGAAAGCAAATGACACCAGCCTGTAATTCAAATCCACATGAAAAAGCAAAAGAACACTGGTAATGATAATTATGTAGGTAATTGAAAAAGACAGTATAATTGCATATTTCATCTCCTTTCTTCTCTTGACTGATTTAAAAAGCAATTACATAAAACAATATGTGCACTGGTGCACATATTCATTGTTGGGGTCATAAATATATAGAAATCCAACCTGACAGTAAGAAGGCTATTTTGGCATTAGGAAATTATACGAGATGGTAAGTCAAACCACAGAAAGAACCGAAAAGAACCAGAAAGGGTAAATAAGATAGTCAATATAACATACTCTATCAATACATACCAGCTATATTTAAACATTTATTTAAAAATATGATATTACATAAAGTAATAATTGTAAAAATATTGTTGGATGTCTAGTACATACTGGTATAATATGTATGACAGTAATAGTTTTTAAGGGTGGGAAGAAAATTATGTTATATAGGAGTAAAGTTTCTATATTTCACTTGACCTAAGTATATAAACCTAACATAGATTCTGATAAGTTAAGATGTGTATTGTAAGTTCTAGAGCAACCACTAAGAAAAATAATTCAATATATAATTACAACCATTAAAGGTATTGAAGAGTTTTACTATAATATAGACACTTAGTAAAAAAATGAAAGCATTGAAAGACAGAGAAACAATAACAAAAAACATGAAGCTTATAGGGAAAAAATAAAGCAAAATGGCACATGTAAATCCAACCTTATTAGCAATAAGATTCAAAACTCAAAATGGAGTAGAGATCTAAATTTCAGGGGTACAACTATAAAACACTTACAATTAATTATAGAACTAATTCTATGTGACCTTGGGTTAGGCAAGGATTCCTTAAGTATGACACTAAAGTGCAAGTCACAAAGAAAAATTGGACAAATTGGACAACATAAAATTTAAAACTTGTATGCTGCAAAATACACAAGCCAGAACCAGAAAAAACAAGCCACAGAATGGGAGAAATCATTTGCATACCTTATATATGGTAATATATTTGTACTGAGGATATATGAAGAACTCATAAACTCAATAATATAAACATAAAAAACCTATTTTTAAAAATGGACAAAGGATTTGAATAGCCATTTCTCTAAGGAAGATATACAAGTGGCCAAAAATCTCCTGAAATGATGCTCAACATCATCAGTTACTAGGGAAATGCAAATAGTAACTACAATGAGGTGCCACTTCCCACCCACTAGGATGGCTGAAAGAAAAGTCAGATAATAACACGTGTCAGAGAGGTTCACACATTGTAGATGGGACCGTAAAATGTTGTAGCCACTTTGAAAAGGCAGTTTGGAAGTTGCCCCCAAATGTAAACACAGCTATCCTGTCACCCAGCAGTTCTACTCCCCTGTTCATACCCCAGACAACTGAAAGTATACATCCGTGCAAAAAGGTGTACACAAACGGTACACCTTATGGTAATTACTCATAATTCCAGAGTGGAAATACCACACGGGTCCATCCACTCATAAGTGAATAAGTAAAATTTAATATATCCATACGAATGAATATTACATGACAATAAAATGAAGTATAGATATCTGCTACAACATAGATAAACCTTGAAAACTTTATGCTAAGAGAAAGAAACCAGTCGCAAAGCAACATATTTGAATGATTCAACTTGTACACAATGCCTAGAATAGGAAAACTTTCATAGACAGAAGTAGATTTGCAGTTTCTTAAGGCCAGAGGAGTAAAGGAGTGGATTGGGTGATTCGTGGTACTGAGTACCTTTTTATGGACTTATTGACCATTTATATATCTTCTTTGGAAAAAAATGTTTATCCAGATCCCGTGCCCACCTTCACATTGGGAGTCTTTTTATTATTGAGTTATAAGTGTTCTTTGTATATCCTCGATGCAAGTCTCCTATCAGACTTGTGATTTGCAAATATTTTCTCCCATTCTCTGTGGGTGTCTTTTCACTTGATGGTTTCCTTGAAACATAATTTTTTTTCATTTTTATGATCTTCAATTTATCTATTTTTTTTTCTTTTGTTGCTTGTATTTTTGGTGTCATGCGCTTATCCGTTTTAAAAGGGAAAAAGAAGAGTTGGCTCCTGCGTTTCCCTTTGGCTCATAGAGGCAATGTTCAAATACTAGCTGGACTTGAACAGCACCTTCAAGGTGACAGTGGTGTCGTGAGGAGGGCACACTATTCTCTTCACAGGGCTCACAGGCTTCCTGTCAGTGGGTCACCATGGAGCGAACACCTCTCTGGTGCAGGGGAGCCAACGCCCTGGGACAAAGAATGCTTGCTCCAATGACAGCTAAGAGATGTGAATGGCACAGAGAGATTTATGGTTCTACCCCTTTCTTGACCCTCTGGGAGCATATTAATCCATTTGCCTCCAGAAGAAGGTTCTCCCACCCCCCTTTCTTCTAGAACAAGAACCCAGATGGACAAAGCAAGATAGACCCTACTTCTTCTCTGATGGAAGTCAGGGAAGCGGAGTCCCCTTGGCACTCCAATTCTCTATCCTTCAAAGCCAAGCATAAGCCATCCAGGTTAGGGTAAGTATTACCTGTTTAAAATGTGAAATTTAGTATTTGACAAGAAAGTACTTACACAAGTAAAAATGTCTTTACAATTCTAACCCAAAAGAGCGTGGGTGGGCGTGGGGAGTGGGTAGGGGCCTTTACTATTCCTTTCAGGGATTCTTCTATTCCCACCCAGGATCTCCTAAAGCTGCCAAGTTAGGAGGAGGGGGGCTAAAATGTAAACATCACTTTCACACCAGTGGAGTTCCAGCAAAAAGACCATGAGCATTTTAGCTGCCTCAAGTGCAAAGCTGTTGACGAGCCCCTGGGCATACCTGCTCCCTGCGCCTCCGACAGCCAGTGACTGTCTCTTAACACCGCAGGAGGCTCGTCTTCAAAAACCTGGAATTCCTGCAAAATTCAAAAACACCTCCAGGAAAACAATCTTCTGTGCACAAAGAACTCATCAAATGTGCATCATTTCCCCTTTTTATGTCTCTATGTGGTTATCTACATAGAATCTAATAGTTGAACCTTGTGCGTATATATTATGTGCATACTTTCATACGTAAATGTATGTATTATATATTAATTTGAAATATGTACATTTATAAAAGTTGATATTAAGAAAAAGCTATAGAGCTTGGTGAAGTTGAAATGTGTAAAACAAATGTCTGCACCACATGAAATTCTTTTATTGTGTTTAATTCCACCTATTTTATGTATCTATCTATTTATTTAATTAATATGAATTTATTATACACCTACTATGTCCTTGGCATATCCTAGCCACTGATGAATACAATATAAAAACAAAATTTATACCCTCATAGAGCTAATGCTCTATTAGGGCAGCGATCATCAACCTTTTTCATCTCATGGCACACATAAATTAGTTACTCCAAAAAATACAAATTTTTTCCAATCTGACAAAAAATATATAAAATTTTGACTCATTCACACTGGGTGGCTATTGTTGTGCTGGCCATTGTCATTTTTTTTTGTCTGATGATCTAAGGAAAAACAGGTCAGTGTATTGCATGTTTTAAAAATTCTTGCAACACAGTGGTTGAAAACCATTGCATTAGGGGAATGACCACAACACAAACAGATGGTGGTAAGAGCTAGACTGAGAAATAAAATATAATGATATGATAAAGAGATCCTGGGGGTTTACCGAGTATCCCCTAAGTCTGGCAAGGACTCATTGAGGCGATGGCATTTAGACTGAGACTCAGATCCGACTGACAATAAGACACCCGTGAAAAGACAAGATGGGCAGGGGAGGAGGTAGCATTCCAAGCCCAGAGAACAGCCAAGATCTGGAGACAGGAAATGTCTTGGTATGTCTCAGGATCAAGAAGAAGGCCAATGTGGTAGGAGCAGAGGGAATAATGAGGAGAGTGACGGAAGACAAGGTCAGCCAAGTTAAGTAGCTTGGATTTTAGTTGCATTTTAACACATTATTGCTGACATTGTAAGTCTCAGAATCAAGGTTTGGGTGGGTTTTGATCAATGCCCTGCCATTAACATACTGTATGAGTCTGGAAAACTTATATTCTTTCTCTTGGCCTCAGAGCGACCTCAACTGTGAAACAAAGAAATTGAACTAAAAAGTAGATGATCTATGAATTCCCTTTGAGTGCTAACATTCTATGATTCTAATCTTTGCCCTCAAAGATGAAGCTGAACACTCCCTTTTCTCAAAAGCATGGAGGCCCCTCTGTGAACTAGGGAAGTGTAGCTCAGGGTATGCTGGTCATTTGCCCTGAACTGTAAAACTGCCAAGACTGAAGATTGGTTGAGGAGCCAAAGACTGCATTTCCTCCGCGTTGTGGATGTTTCTTACAAGACGTATTTGCTGCGAGATTTTTATATTTTGTTTCTGTCATAGTTACTTTTCTAATTTCTTCTGAGTGCCTGAGTAAAGCCCCCTCAATTCTCCACTTATATCTCAATAATAAAAGGGAGAGAAATGAATGAATATAGAAGGCATAATCCCTTCCCAGTATCCACAGGTTCACTGGTTTTCCAAACTCTCCTTTGGGAATAAGATCAAGTGTGAAAAACTCCTGCATTTTTCTCTGCAAAAAATAAGATGCTCGAAGATCTAACACTAATGTAAGCTTGAGTACCTTGGAGAAATTCTCAATTGAAAATACGATCAATAAGGGTAGCAATTTCTAGAACGAGAAACTCACTGCGACGGTAGATTAGTTGTCTCTCACCATAAAAAATTTAGAAAGACCACTAAACAAACACTTCAATAGCTTCATAGGGTTACTAAATAAACAAACAATACGTGCACAAGATAAACCTTTTAAAGGAACAGCTAAGAGATTTAGACTTTTAAAGAGTATTTACCTTGGAACTGAGATAAAACTCAACACTGAGTTTAAAGAGACAAACGGCACAGAGAACACAGGCCCTCTTCCATGCATCAAGGAGGGAACCACCCCTGTTTCTGATTTGTGGTATTCTAGGTTTCAAGGCTGCATTGATAACCATGGCCTTTTTGTAAGAGTCACGAATGCTTTAGCAGAAAACACACACACATACACACACACACACACACACACACTTTTAAACAATGCAGATATTTGTGAATTTGCTACGTTGTGTGATTTTTATCATGCTTTGGGGCCAAAATACATCAGCTAGAAAACAACTCTATTTTATTATGGAAAATAATATCTGACATACAGAAAATTCCTTTGTAAGAAACATTATATTTTGTAAAGTGATTTTCGGTGAAACTAAGTGAATACTCTAGAAAAAAATGTTGTTTGTTTTTAAGTTGCTAACGATATGAGTCACTTGAAAGGTATTTTATTACGTATGAGCAAGACCACATCTGATGCTTGGGTTTGGACAGAGCTTCTTCAGTAAATTAGCAATAAAAATGGGAACAACTTAGCTTTTTTCAGTATCACCTGTAATCTGCCAAATAAGGCAATGGATTTAATGTTCTCAAATTGTAAGTCAATGCTGAAATGCTAGAAATATATTTTCACCATTACATATCACATTTGCAAGCAGCACATGACACATTTAATCAGTTCATCAGTAATTTAGTGGGAAACTGACACAGTGAGACACAACGCTAATTAGAAAAGGACAATACTTAGTAATGAAGTAGCTTGGTCGTGTAGCATCCTGGCCTTACCTCCAAACTCTGGCTTTGTCCCCTACCAGTCATAAAGCAGCTTGAGGAATATCATATAAACTCTCTTGACCGTTCTATCCTCATTTGTGAAATAGACATAAGAGTACTTTCTTCTTATAACTGTTATGAATAGCTAAGAACACGGGCACTCAAATCAGACACTGCATTTGAAAATCTGGCCTTACTAGTTATGAGCTGTGTTACTAGGGGGTCAACTCATGTAGTTTCTAAGTAACTCAATTTTCTCATCTATAAAGTGGAGACAATAACGTCTAATTAAAAGAGTTGTAAGGATAAGAGAAAATATGTATAACAATTATAATAGTCCTTAATATTTAGTAAATGTTAATACTAATGAAAACTAATTCATTTATATTAGTTTTTATTATTCTTACCATTACTAGTAGTAGAAGATTCAGTGGCAGTGGCATGTGAAAATCCAGGTACTAAGTGAACAGAAATTGAAATGCTCTAAGGGCAAAGAGAGCGGCCCCGTAGAATGGAGATGTTAAAGAAGACTTGAGGTTGCAGCCATGGCTAGGTTTGGGCCTCAGCCAGGAGAAAAAAGGTCAACAGAAAGACATTACAACCTGAGAGGACAGAATAGTCAGAGAGATAAAAGGGGAAAGGCTATGCTGGATTTCCAGGTGAAGGCAGCAAACCAAACACGCACGCATTCTTGCTCCTTCCTGAAACATAAGAAAATGACCTGAGAAAATATGTTTAAGGCATAAAACCATAAGAAAACAAAAACAAAAATGAAGCAGCAAAACTTTGGAATCTGACGAGAAATTGAATTAAATGATTTAGAAAACTTGAGTAGTGTAAATTCTAAATTAGCAATAGGAAAAGCTAAAAGGTGACCAAATTTATGGCAGAAAACCCCACAAAATTCAGGAATACACAGCTCTTAGTTAGCACTAATTATGGAAGTGAGGTTAGGGCTACAAAGTGAAGGATTCCTTGAAAATCTGCTTAAAAACACTTATACCCCCAGATTTTCTTCCCAGGTCCAGTCAGAATGTCACCGGACGGAAACACAACCACAGTGAAGGATGCAGCTACGTTACTGAAGTTGGTGAGATTATCTTCATGTGTATGTGCTGAATGCTGAGAGCCACCCCACTGCCCACTTCTGGGCTCTCATTACTGGAATTCTAGAACACCGAAAATCAAACCTACATCCTGCAAGGAGAAGCCTGGCAATTGTCTCTGGGAATCTGACTAGCCCAAGAAGGAAGACATGAAGGCACGGGCATGGAGATTCCCCCCACAGAGCAGCCCATTTCACTAAAGCACGCAGAATTTCACATTATCCTTTAAGAGCATCACTCTAAAAAACAATCAGACCATTAAAAAGAGATGCTAATATGAAAGATACAGACCTAAATGCAAGTGAAGAAAAAAGGCAACTTAGAGATAATAGAAAAAATGCAATAAAAACAAAAGTCAACAAAAATATTATTAATATATTACATTCATAAAATAAGAACTGGATGTACTTTTCAACAACAAATATTCTGATAATTTTAAATGTCCTTGGAAATAAATATAATAACAGAAATAAAAAAGTCAGTAAAAAGGATTGCAAGATTAAATTAGGGAAATTTCCCAAAAAGAAGAACAAAATGTCTAGGGGATGGAAAGTGGGAAAGAACACTAAGAAAACTTAAAAATCAGTGCAGAATTTTTGCCATGTCAATAACAAGAGTTCTAGGAAGAAAGTGCTAATACAAAGGAAGGAAGGTAGTTGAGCTGTCAGTGAAAAACTGTATCAGAAATATTCAGAACTGAAGGACAGATGATGCCAAACATTTGGTACAGTGAGTAAAAGCAGGCCCATACCAATATATTTTACCATTTTGAAATCTCAAAGACTATACACATTTCCAGAGAGAAATAAAGAGTCACATACAGAAGATGAGAAATCAAATATAACTTTGGATTTCACAATAATAGAGCCGAAAGGTAGAAGACAATGAACCAGAGCTTGAAAATCTGAGGGCAAATGATTTGCAACCTAAAACTCTATACCCAACCAAACTTTCAATCAAAGGTGACATTAGAATAAAAACATATGAAGGCGTGCCATAGTCTTTAAAAATATTACTTCCTATTATCACTTTTTTTTGGTGGGGGAAGGTACTGGGGGATGGCTCCAGTGAAACAAGGAAGTGATCGAGAGAGAAGATGTGGATGCAGTAAGAGGAAATCCAACACCAGAAATAGAAAGTCCCCAAGACAATGAAGGGTAACCTAGGGTGGCAGCTGAACACAAAGAGTAGAAGACAACCTAATCTGTTAGAAGAAGATGCTCACAATTTTGATGAGATTTTTTTTCTAGAACACAAAATTTAAAGGATACCTATAGATTTTGACAAGCAATAGAGTATTTTGTCTAAATTAGTGATAAGTACATAGTAATCTAAAACAAAGAAAAAAATCAAGACAAGTGTTCACTAAAGAAAAAGTGAAAAAAATGTACAGCGAAGGAGAAGAAATCATTATTCAGGATTTACTTACTAATAATACAAGAAACATTGAACATTCATGCAGCCAAAATGATGAGAAATATATTGGAAGGGAGGGAGAAACAGAAAATGTGTGTGTGTGTATTTGTATGTGAAGTCAGTGGGTAATGCCTAAACTGAAACATCTACAAATAGCACTATATTTATCAGTGCTTTCCAACCTTGTTCAAGATATATCTCACACACACACACACACACACACACACACACACACACACACACACACACACACACACACATTTGATTTGTAAGGCACACAGCAATAAATGAAAAAGAATGATTGAGATTGGAAGAAATCAGACAGGGGCTCAGGCCACGCCAGGTCCCACCTGACCTCCCTGAGGGCAGAAAGGATCAATATCTCCCCACACCTGTAGTCTATTTACTGCTTACTGTTTGAGAAGCTCTGACTTAGAGATAGGGAGGTAAATACAAAAAAACAAAAAAACAAGCAAAACGAATTGAAAGTGATTTCCTCTGGGGCGGTGACAGTCAGGGGACAGAGACCTACTCTAATGTTTTTCATAATAAATCTTGTAGAACTAATTGAATCTTTAAACCATGTGCATGTATCACTTTATTTTTAAAAATAAAACAGAAACCTATACTATACTATGAAACTGATGCCTAAACGAAATATAATGTTAACATTTTAAATTATTTTCTCTTTTTTATTACATTTATTGGGGTGACATAGGTTAATGAACTTATGTAAGTTTCAGGTGCACAGCTCTATAATACATTATCTACATATTGTGTTGTGTTCACCACCCCAACTCAAGTCTTCTTCCATCCCTACTTATCCCCCTATGGCCTCTCCTACCTCTCCCACCCTCCTTTTCCCATGGTAATCACCACACTGCTGTCTGCGTCCGTCAGTCTTTTTTCTTGCTTAATCCCTTCGCCTTTTCCACCCAGCCCTGCAACCCCTGCCCTCTGACAGCTGTCGGTCTGCTCTCTGTATCTGAGTCTGTTTCTGTCGATGCCAATATTTATTGAGCACTTTTTAAATACTAGGCATATATTAATTTCCCCATTTGATCCTCATGACAACCAAGCAATAAATATTGCTATCATACACACTTTAAAACTAAAAAACATACAGTAATAGAAATTAAGTACATTGACCATGTTTCCACAGCTAATAAATGACAAAGTTGAAGTTCATGTACCAGAGCCCGACTCCTAACCTTTGCTGTGTTGTCTCTCAGGGAGGTCAGTGTCGGTGGTGCCCCATTCTGAAGGGTCCTGTACGTCAGTCTGGATGAAGGCCTCTTACTTAGGCTCTTTGGGAAATGAGATCTTCCAAGAATTTGTCACATATGAGGAATACGGCCATATCAACCTGCTCAAATCAAAAAAGCAGAGTACGGATATGTCCTGACTTACGATGAGGTTACATCCCAATATATACATCATAGATTGAAAATACCCTAAGTCGAAAGTGTATTTAATACACCTAACCTACTGAACATCCTAGTTTGGCCTAGCCTACCTTACCCATGCACAGAACACAATAGCCAAACCCCTCTGGCAGCACAGCACGCTGACAGGGGAGTCCAACCTTCTGGCATCTCTGGGCCACACTGGAAGAAGAAGTGTCTTGAGCCATCCAGTAAATACATTGCGACGGGTAATCACAAAACAATCTCAGAACGTTTTAAGTAAATTTCCCACACACAGTGCCTGGAGAATAACGGTGCATCTTGATCGGCCCAAACCTAGAGTCCTTCTCAGCACCACACCTCATTCCAGAGCAGGGGGCTAGGCTGGTGCACTCCCTGGTCCCTGATTGGATTTGGACCCCGCCACTCCACACATGGCTCCGCTGCCTTCTCCCTCCGACACGCACCACTACCCAGTGTGCCCAAGATTCTTCCTCAGGCTCTACAGCTAGGGGGAGCCCCCCTCTAGAAAGAGTCTAGAGATCAAGTTTATAAAATAACTGCCCTTCCTCGACAGAAAGAATAGTCATTTGATTTTCTTTTCTCCAATAAAAGTGCTATATTATTTATCTACGTCCAGTCCCCTCACCTTTTCCTGCTCCACAGGGGTTCTGTGGAGGCTTTACCACACACCCCTACCCCCAGGCCACACAGAATGCTGTCTAGCGCACTGCTGACTTCCTTATGAGGGTATTGATGAATACCTGTATCCCTTCAGTCAAAGAGTATTTTGCGTATACCTACTGAATTTGGTAGTGTTTGGAACATAAGCAAGAAATCGAGCACTGCCCCTTCTTGGGTCAGTGCTGAAACGGCGGAAGGCAGCGTGCTCTGATGCTCACTGGAGAGAATGTGTGTGTGTGTGTGTGTGTGTGTGTGTGTGTGTGTGTGTGTGTGTGTGTGTGTGTGGTGTAGAGGGGTGGCTGCTTGTCAAGAAAGAAGAATCCTCTAGAAACAGAGAATTGTTTGGGCAAAGGACCAGAGCCATAGGAAACATTTAGGAAATAAAAGACTATTCTGCTGAAGCACATAAAGAGGCGGGGAGGGTGGTGGGAGGTGTGGGCAGGGACACGCAAGGCCTCGGAAGCTGACTTTGGTAGCAATAAACTACCGCAGAGGTGTCAAAGGGTGGTCAATTGACCCGACTTATTTTTTTCAGATTTTCACTCATTCTTGCCATCAGCTGGGTGCTTTAGAGATCCATTATATATTTTAAAAAGCGATGACCCCTGATTATAGCAAGAGTTGGATAATAATTATAGAATATCTAAATATTATTAGGCACTTCCAAACATATTTTCACATTTTATCATCATAACTATCTGCAAAGCTGATGTGATTATCTCCATTTTTACCAGAGAAGAAACTTAGAATCAGAGAAATGGAGTGGAGGGCTAGGACTGGCCTCGGGCCATGCCACCGTCTGTCCGCCACCACCTTGGTACCAGCCACCTGTTCCAGGACTGAGGGCAGGTCCTTCTGCTCACTTCAACCACCTGTACCAGAAAATAGACACATAATGTCAACGCAATGGCTGCTTGTAGTTGGCCTAAAGATGATCCAGTCAAAATGAAAAGACATGAATCTGAAAACTAGGAAACTCAGAGCATTAGTCAAGGTCATTGCAACAGTCCCTGTGAAAATTTTGTGGAAAATACTAGATGCTCTTTTAATTAAATATCTGTCTATATAGAATGAACTCCAATAACCTCATGAAAAAGAAAGCTTAAGTTAAAAGAGGCAGCGTAGTGCACATGGTAGGGTGCTTTTTGTAAATATAGTCCCGGATAAACACAGACTATTTCTGAAGAGATGTAACAGAACCAGGTATTAGCAACTGCCTCTGGGGAGAACCGGGAATGAGAAACAGATTAATTTTCACTGTAAATACATTTGCATTGCTCTACTCTTTGCACTGTGCATACATTACATTTTCAAAATGGAATTAATTATGAATGAAAGGATATTTAGAAGAAAATGATAATTCTATGCTAACTCGAAGGAAGTATTTTAAAAAGTAAAACCCAGAAAAGCAGGCAGAATGTCACTGGTACTTCTTCTTCAGTGTCTGACACATTCAGGAACTGGCTTCCTGATGCAGAGCAGTGTTCTCTGGGACACCATAGCTCCCAGGGGTGTAACATTTGTTCCGACTTAGTAGAGCCGGTTTAGGTCTCCTTGTCCCAGGGCTGAGCCAAAACACTTCTGTCCATGGAGCAGGAGGCCCTTTAGCCTTTGTCTACCCCTAGATGGGCCACCCTGCCCTGTCACTGCAGAAATACACAATGTCCACAAATCAGCATTTGATGCTGAAACTCCACTGACTGAGTTCAAGTTCACCAAAAATGTATTCAGAGGGAGAGAAACAGAACGGTGGGAGAAGCCATTCTTTGTCATGCCCAAGGCCAGAGTTTTACAACCCATTTTCTGTGGTGTTAATAGCTGCTTCACAAAGAAAAAGAAATTTCAAGTGCATTTTCAAAATGCACTTTGTCCTCTTCCCCTCTCACCTCACATGGACTGGGGCCTGGTGCACATTAGTGCATTACAGCTATTGTGCATAATCTTGACCAGAGAAATCTACTTTTCAAGGCAGGCCTCTGAACATTTTCCAGAAAACCACTATTGTATGGGGCACTGTGGGAGCAGTGCTACCACAAGAGGTACGGCAGATTTTTACAGCACCGGCCCCCACCTGGTCATGGGCTGGCTTCCATACTTTTGTGCTCTCCTCTCTCATCTTCGTTCTGACTTTGGCCATGTGGTTGGCCTTGGCCAGTGGGCCATCAGCAAAGAGAGGAGGCAAAGCTTTGCTAAGGGCCCACACCCTGGGGACTTGCCCTCTCAGATCTCTGCCCTGAGGTCCTCCTGCTGTGCAGAAGGCCGGGATAAAAGCCCAGCAGAGAGAGAGGCCCAGCCAGGCCGGCTACGCAGGTGAGCCCAGCCGGCACCCAGCCGACTGGCCAGAGGAAAGTAGTTGCATGAGTGAGTCTTAGCAAGTGCGGCAGAACTGCTCAACCAGACACTGAGCTGTGACAAATAATGCATTATTCACGGTGGCCAAGACATGGAAACAAACAGAGCGTTCTTCCATAGAGGACTGGATGGAGAAGATGGGCACATACGTACAATGGAACACTGCTCGGCCATAAGGAAAAATGAAACACTGCCATTTGCAACTACATGGATGGACCTTGAGAGCAACGTGCTCAGTGAAATAAGTCAGAAAAAGTCAAGAACCGTATGATTTCACTCACATGTGGCATATAAAACTGAAAGCAACAAGAAAAACAAACAGAAACTCGCGGCACAGACAGCAGTGCGGTGGTTGCCAGAGGGAAGGGGGCCGGGAGATGGTACGGGGTAAAAGGGGTCAAATACATGGTGACGAAAGATTTGGCTTTGGGTGGCGGGCACACAGGGCAAGAAGTGCGCACGTGAAACCTATATAACTTTCTTAACCAATGTCACCCCAATAAATTAAATTTAAAAAGCCATCATTGTTTTAAGCCACTAATTTCGGGGGTGGTTTGCTGCATGGCAACAAAGAACTATCCAGAGAATTAAAAATTGATATAAAACAGTGGTCCTAGAATCAGGGAACTTGAACTCTTTTCTGAGCTCTGTTTTCTGCCTCAGTTTCCTCATGTAGAGAAAGAGAAAATCAGAAAAGATAATTGTCTCAGTGAGCCTTCTAGCTCTAATGTGCACTTGATGCAAAAGGAATGTGTCTGTGCTAAAGCACCATTATTTCGGCACCCGTTTGACCCCGAACTCCAGGCTGGAGCTTACTATACATCCTGCAGGTGAAAAAAGAGCTGCACTTGGGAACTGGCAACCGGCTCCCAGGCTCTCGGCTGACTTGGCCCAGAGGTCAGATGGAAGTTTCTGAGTCTGGAGTGTGATTCTTTGCAAAGTAAGAGGTGAGGCAGCGGGCCACGGGCCACAGACTCTTTGCCTGCCGCCTCACTTCTCCGGGCCCAAGGGGTCTGTCAGCAGCAGCATGGCCCTGAGCTTTCCGAGCCACAGGGTTTGTGTTTATAAGGCAGGGGACAGAAGGGCAACAAAAATCACCCCAATTCCCAGCCAAGCTTTCTCCCCGTCCGGGAGGAATAGGAGTGTGGGATCACACACTTTGTTTATTTCTGGTTCTTTTAAGAGATGTCCAGGGACTCACATTTCATGCTCGTTTGAAAGTGTATACGTAACAGGGGAAGCTGTTAAACAGCAGTTTGCCTTCACTCCGGCTATTTACTTATTTGGTTCCATGTCAGCATGCTGTTCCCCGAGCCGTCAGTCCTTATGTGCCCGGAGATGACTAGCATTTGTAGGTGTCAGAAGGAAATCTGCATCTCAGGTTATAAATATTTCCCTGGACATCGTATTTGCCTGCTTATATTTCAATTATTACAGGATTTTTGTTTGTTCAAAAAGTTTTCCTTGACCAGTGATATGACGTAATGAAGGAGGGAGGAAAAAAATATCCATTTCAAAGGGAGGGCAAAAATACAAATCACCCAAATAAACGGAACTAAATTCCTTGAGAGTGCTGAAGACTTCTTTAAGATGCACAGAACCTTTAGAAAGTGGGAGAAAAGCAGTAAATTCATAATCACTGATCTTAACTGCAAAGGCCTAACCTAATGCAGGAAAGTTTAGTTTAATTTTGAGGGAAAAATCAAATAAGCTAAACACAAAACACATTGCTGCTATTTTGCATTGTGCATACTGGCAGCAGGGAAAAAAAAAACATTTTAAAGACAAATAAAATTCTAAATTAAGTGAAAACAAACCAAAAAGCGAGATGAAGATAACACCTCAAAGATATGCAGACTTGGTCAGTTCTCTAAGAGACTTGACAACGGCCATCTCCCAGAAACATCCAGCTTCCAGCTTGTAAAATGCCCCCCAGATGTGCAGGCAGGGCCAGGAGTCTGACTCCTGTCCCAGTGCCCATAATGCACTCACTCAAAGATGAAGCAGTTTCCTTTGACTTCCTGGAGCTTTTCTTTGCCACAACGATGGCCGAGGCACCATGGCTTTGCACCGCTGAGGCAGCAGACATGGCTGGCTTAAAACCTGTCCTTTAGGCAGGCCATCTCTCCTGCTCAGCTCCGTGTTCTGTGGCTGGCAGAAAGGGGCTGCAGGAGAAGCCTAGGCTGGGCGACGCTCCCCCTTTCGGTCTGCAGGAGAGGTGAGTTACATTCAGGACACAGAGCCCCCTGGCCTGGCTTCCAGGAAAATGCCCAATGAAGACAGAGCTGAGAAACTATCTTGAGGAATCTGGAAAGGTGTGGTCATTTCTGTGGCTACATTCCCATGCTCATTTTTATCACCATCACTAGCAATCAGTCTTAAGAGATAAAAGTTTATTTGGAAACTCCGTCAGCATGTTAACTGTGGTTGCAAGCGAATGGCTCCCTCTTCTCCCATTTTAGCCAGAGATTTACATCCCTTCCAAGCCAGCCCTGGCCTTATTTATGTAACTGCACTGGAGAGCGGCTTGAGGTTGCCTCTTACAATAACAAGCTCTATTTATGCCTCGTGGGGCTGGGCCCAGGCTGTTAACGCAACTTAGATCGAAACAGACACCTTGAAAGCAGAGCAGGCTGCGTGGAGAGGCTTTACTGAGACTGTCCCCCACTTTAAAACCGACAGTTGGAGCATTCCGGTCAATTGTTTGGACCTCAGAGCTACATGTGGTGCTGTGGGACTTCCATGGACTCTGGGATCTGAATTGTTTCAGGCACCAAGTTCCCTAAAGTGTGGGCACAACCTTAACACAAAGCACATACTGTGACACAAGGAACCAACAGAAACGTTTTTTTCCCTGCTGTTGCTCTTTATCTGGATAGAAACAGGAGTTATAAAATACATTTTGGTTTCAATTTTTATTCAAAGAAAGCCCTCCACTAATTCCAGACGCTGCAGTGCAATACAAACTCATAAACATTCATATATAAATGTGTTAATAAAGTTTCATAAGAGGAGGAGTTAGCAACCATTATTCATTTTCCTCATCAACCTTCTTAACCTTTTATAAATCCACCTAGAGTTCATAAAAGTAATGCTATGCACCAATTTACAATGGAGCTTAGATGAAGTATCCTTAGCTTCCTTATTAATCAAATGTCAGAGGTTAAGTAAATTGACATCTCAGAGAGAAACATGAAGTATATTCCAGTTTCATCTAGAATAGTAATACCAGGTCTTTCTATCAAATTAAGTTACAAAGCTAAAACTTTTTCTCCACAAACTGTTAAATGGCGCCCCCTTCCTGTCAGTGATGAATTCGGTCAAGGAAAAAAAATCACTTTGCCTTTTAGCATCTCAGATTATTAGCGTTGTAAGAATCCTAGAGAGATAATCTCAAGTAGACCCTTCTTCGGCCACCTAAAATAGATTAAGATACAGAAAGGAGAATATTATTATCCATTTAGTGAATCATTTAAAAATCTTTTCGGTCAGCACTGTGCCCATCACTGGAGACAAACAAGGTCCTAATTCTCAGGGAACTCAGAAATCTCACAGAGGGCACAGAGAAGTGCACCGAGTATTGCAAGTCAGGTCAGTGAGCATTGCAGTTGAGATGAGTGCCAAGCACTGCTGGAGACACAATAAGTTTGCCAGAGCAGTTTAACAAGGGTTTCCTAGGGAAGGTGGCAAACAAGCTAGATTGGGAAGGATGGTTCAGTGTTGGCCACACATAAAAGATAGAAAGAGAATTCTGGACAACTAAAATGGAAGTTGGAGTTCTTAAAAGTTTGAGAGGGTGTGTTATAATAAGGATAAAGTCTTTGAGGATGGAGCTGCATCAGATGTACGTGGATAAGCAGAAGGAGGAGCTGAGGGCATAGGGTGCCAGCTCTATGCCTTGCAGTACTTCAGAGGCATCTTGCTGGCTCAGCTTACCCACAGTATGAAAGGGTTATAAATCCATAGCACAGACAAGGCGGAGGGTAGAGTTGGATCTATTGTTATACTGGGTCTTTGTAAAAACTAGTGAAAATAACATGCACTGTGTGCGCTGCCTTTTGGGTAGGAAAGAAAAGGAAAACAGACAATACCTATTAGTCTGATTATTTTTTGCATAAGGAAGGATGGGAAGGATTAACATGAACAACTGAGATGCTTGCCTCGCGAAGGCGGGAGCAGAGATGGAGGGAGACCCTCCCTGCAGTGTGGATGTTGTAGAGTCGAAACTTTGTTCGCATATTCAAACGGAAAATCAACAAAGATGCTGGGGAAAGCTTCAGACTCAATGAAAAAGGAAGAGACAAGTAAATCCACTGAATTTTAAATGAAAATATGTAATCTCACTGAAGGAAAAAATAGATCTAACACAACTGAGTATGGGACACACCACCATGAAATGTGTAACTTAGGGCCAGAGGAAATGTAATGGCGAATAAACCTTGGGCTCTTCTGAGTAGGATTTCATTTTTTTTTCATACTATTTTGGGTCCAGAATTCTAAAACTGATTTTATGTATTGTAGAATCAAGTAAATGTGCTGATGTTATTGGGGCTGAAGTTCTCACTATGGAAGAAGCAACTTGGAAGACAGAGAAAGCAAGAAAGAAATCATGTGGAGTTGGATTGGAATTTAGGTGTTAACTGAATTAGTGATTTCTAAAGATACATATGTATATTTACATTTATATACATTTTATATGCCATTTGTGTATATACATTTAAGTGCACATATGTATGTGTTTTCTCAACCCCGGCTGTGCCCGCTGAGAGCGCTGAAAGCAGAGTGACGCCCAGTGGCAATGAGCACACCTAGCACCCAGATCTTGGCTCCTCGATACCATTTCTTGATAGAAAGAAAAATATCCTTGGAGAAATGACTGATCCCATGGCTGGAGTGCAAAACATACTAGATGAGCCTGAAATATCTTATTGTACCAAAAAGCACATTTCTGAAGAGAATGCAAGGAGAATGTGAAAAAGACACAGGAGAGAGCTTGAAGGGGCAACTGCTAGCATCGAAATAAAGAAGATACTGGATTATGGCCCATTGATTAAAATATGAACTCATGAATATACACTGACATTGATAGATAATAGAATATTTACAGATAGGTAGGTAGGTAGGTAGGTAGGTAGGTAGGTAGATAAAGAGATAGACAGACAAATAGAGAAAATGGGGCTTTTTCTTACTGAATGACAATAAAGCAGTGCAGTCACCATGGTAAATGCTGGTTTAGGCAAGATCATTAATGAGTGCTAACTGCAAGATGAACATCACAACTGTAAGTTGAGAAAATAAAGAATCTTTTGACCAGTGATCAAAATTAGCACCACCAGTGAGAGCAGATAAACATTGTAGAATCAGGATGTGATATCCTAAGAAGGACACAATGTCGCCTCTCTGGTATTGCCACCAGGGGACAAAGAGCCAGAATATGATCATGAGGGAACATTAGATAAACCCTGGTGATGGAATGTTCTATAAAATAATTATAAAATAACTGCTCCATACGGTCCAAAAATGTCAATCACATGAATGGCTCAGCAACATCGAGGAACTATTATAGACTAACGGACACTAAACGTAACATGTGACCCCATGACCTTGTGTCTAACCCTGCAAACAAAGGGGAAATACTAGCAAGGGCATGATTGGGGCAACTGACAAAATTGGAATATGCAATGCAGGTTTAATGAAAATTTTGTATCAAAGCATTTTCTAAATTTGATAACTATGCAGTAATTATATAACAGAATTCGCTTTTGTTAGAAAATACGTGTAAAAGCCTTGAGGAGTAATAGAGCATGGCATGTGTAAACTCTTCTTCAGTGGTTCAGAGAAGCTACAAAACGTGTGCATGCAAACACACATACAAGGAGAGAGCTTGCAATAAAACAAACGTGGCAAAATGTTAAAAATTAGTTCACCTTGGCAAATGGTATACAGAAATTCTTAGTAATAGTTTAGTAGGTTTTCTCTTAGCTTGAAGTTACTTGAAAATAAAAAAGTTAAAATAAACAAACAGAGCCATACAAGATGTATGATCAAGTAACGATTTTCACCACACTTCATGCTTAGTTTAATTAACCACATAGCAACCAGCCAGGTGCCCGCCTGCCACCTGAGCACTGAATGTATGCATCCACCGCCTGCCACCTGAGCACTGAATGTATGCATCCACGTCCAGCCACTTCCAGGAAAGCACTGAAGCAAATCTCTGTACCTCATAAAAATCTACCTCAACCCAACTCAATAAGAACCTCCAGGTAGCCTTGATAAGTATGATGCCACACTCCCTGCAGTACCTTGGTGACGTCAAGAGCAGCCCAGAGATCTATCTAATAATAGCCCCTCATAATGCATAGGCCCAGGGATCCCTGGACAGTTTTCTTCTTGATGCAGTGTGGCCTTGAGAATCAATCCTCTCCCTGCGTGGTCATCGGACTCAACCTTAGTGAGTGAAGTTTGGGACCTTAAAGAGCAAAGACATGAAGGACACAGCATTGTAGCTTTGCGGGCTCTTGTCACAGGAGGGATTATTTGGACAATCCCTTGAAAGATTTGGAAGAGGCCACATGGCGGGCAGATAGAGTTCAAGCACATTAGAAACATTATGACTGAGAGCATCACTGATATTGAATACCTTGAGTCCTAATTTTGTTCATTGCCAAATGGCTCACTTACATATAAGGCTTTCAATTCAGGCACACTGTCTCCATTGTAACAATAACCGTTATTTATAGAGCATTTACTTCTTGTGAGGCGCTATAGGTGCTTTACATATATCTCATTTAACCATTAAGATAGCTCCATGAAGTGATAATTGTTCCTGAATAATAATAACCATTATTACTCTAGGTGAAGCTTAGGTAGGTTAAGTAACTTGCTGATACCACAGAGACATAAATAACGGTGCTAGGATTCAAACACAAAATGACATTAAAATCCAAGCTCTTAATCACAATTATCCCTATAATGTCCCTTATGAATATCATTCCTGTTGCTAAAATAAAGGAACTGAGACCCAGAAGAGTGAAAGAAAGGATTTATCTGAGTTTGGAATAGCCTTGTTCAGGGTATGTGATTCCAAATTTGGCATCATTCCTATTCTGGTTGCTACAAGAGTCACATAAGACAATGGATATAAACTATTTCATAAATTCTGAAATATATGTATATATGAGGATTAAATACCATTATTGCCTTTAAAAACTCCCCTAGTGCATCATGAGAGCAAGCTGCAGCAGCAACGAAAGGAGGAGCTGAGGCACACTGGGAATGCGTTGGGTAATTCCTTATAAAGTTCAACAAACACTTACCATTTGACCTGGTGATCCCACCCCTAGGTATTTACCCAAGAGAAATGAAAATAAATGGTCACATAAAAATCAAGATGGGAAAGTTTATTGCAGCTTTATTCATAATTGCCCCAAACTGGAAACAACCCAAACACCCTTCAAGTGATGAATGAATACACAAACTGGAACATCCCGGGAATGGAACAGGATTCAGCAATAAAATGAAATGAATTACTGTCACATGCCCCAAACACGGATGAATCAGAAATGCATGATGCTAAATGAAAAAAAAGCCACATTCGAAAAAGCTACATTCTGTATGTTTCCACTTCTATAGCATTCTAGAAAAGGCCCGACTCTAAGGACATAAGACAGCAGTGGGAGCCCGAGGCTGGTGAGGAGCAGGCAGTGACCACAGAGGAGCCTGGGGGAACTTGTTCAGGGGATATGGGCATTTTCTATCCTCATTGTGCCTGTGATTACCTGGCTGCCTGCGTTTTGTTAGAAATAACTACAGTCCACTCAGAAGGCGGATCAATTTCATTAGATGTAACTCATCCTCAAATAAACCTGATTGAAAATTTCTTTCTAAATAAGGAAGCTGAGAAGCTCTAAGAGTTGGCCAAACAGCTTGATGGACACAGAACTCGCTATCCCCCAGCTCACTAGGAACACCTCCCAGGAAGGCACCACTCTACCCTGGAGATGGCCCATCCAGGTTTCCCTGGAAAAACTGTGGACACTCAGATCTTACACAGGTGTATCTCCACGTGGGACTTTTGCTATCCCCTTACCTTCAGTCCTCAGTTTCTTGTGCTTGAATAATTGAGCACTATTAAAAATGCAGCCCTAGCTGAGTGGCTCACCTGGAGTGGGCCTGAGGACAGCTCGTCTGCTCTGTTCTTTTCCCAGAGAACTACTCCAGGACTCCCTCCTATCAGGAGCCCCACTCCCTTTCTCCAGCTCCTCTTCATGTCTACAGGCCGAGCTCAAATCAGCCCCCCTGACCACCTCAGCCCACACAAGTCTACAAATCATTTCAGCTCACTTTGCTCTTCGTTTGGTTCTTATCCGATGCTATTGTTTGGGATTGCCTACAGCCTCTTGCTCAGACTCTCCTTGTAGAGGCAGGGTGGCAGCCTTTGCGCATGGCCAGCACTACCAACCTTCCTTCCTGCTCCTGGGGAGAAGGCCGGCTTTCCTTCCCAGATACCTTCACAGCGGAGTAATGCTCTGCGCCAGTGGCCAGGGGACTGCCAGAAGTGCTGTGTGTTCCTTGTACACAAAGCTGAGAAGGGAACGCCTGACAGACTATGGATTTATTTTCTTGACTCCAAATGTAGAAGTCTCACGTGGAGATGATAAAGACTGAAGTGTTTTGAAGCATGGAAGCACCACAGAGAAGACAGCCTTTGTATAATCCTCTGGACCTTTAGTGAACTTTGTGTCGGGAATAAACAAAACATCCTGTGGCAAGCTGTTGAGAGTTGGGAATTGTTTGTCAGCACAACATAACCAGAGCTACACTGGCAAAACAAGGGGAGGGCACAGAAACACATCTGGTAGGTTAGAACCCAAGCCCATGGCAACCAACCAGGAAAGAGGTGAATAAATATGTCCCCAACTACAGGGCTTACCACGCTGCCTGTGACGCCCCGCAAGATCGCAACAAAGGCCAATTTTATTGACATCTGCTCTGGCTATACAGCTAGTCAGCGTGAAGCAGAGACCTACATTTTAATACAATAGTCATTTTAGAGCATGCAACGTGACTCTAAACAGTAACATGTCTAAAAAAAAATGATCATTCTTATTTTAGCTTTTAATCTCCATCTCCTGAAATAATGGGAACATACCTGAACTCAGCTGTTTTTAATTATACTTTGTTTAAGCAAATTAGCCGTTTACAAACCTATTCAGCGCCTCTTTACTCAAAAGTCAGGCTAGAGTTCCTCCTGATTATACATAACATGACTGAGTCGTGTTAAATGTTCCCTAAACACACATACACATACAGACACACACAGATACACATGCAACATTTTGTGTCAAAAATAGGCATTTTATTATGGTTTATTTCAGGAAGGCCTTGGGCTTGGAAACCAGGTAAGGAAAAATAAAAGTGAGACCACATGGAAAGAACACTAGCTTTGAAGTCAGAAAATGGGCGTGAGAATCCAACTGTGCTGATTCTCCTCCATGGTTGGTCTTGAGCTTTACAATTTCCCTGCTCTGAAAAACAGACATAACATCATCTTATCTGCTTACTTTATAGAATAGTTGTGAGATAATAATGAAAAAAAAATTATATTCAGTATCATTTAAAATTAGTATATTCCAGGAAAAAAAATATCCTAGGTTCAGCTACCTGTCTTATAATCAAAGCAAATATTCCACTTAGGTCAACAATAGTTTTTCTTCACAGCAGCAGTTTATATTCTCTCAGATTTCTACATTTGATAATTTCTCAACTCAGGGAAGGGAAGAATGTTTTTAATGTGTCTCTCCGTCAGTGCACTTACTTCTAGACTAACTACTCCAAAACATGAGCTATCTTCAACTCGCCACTCCAGTCACAGGTTTTGACGTTTTCTCTTCTCATCCAGGTGCTGTCCACACTCCTGACCCTGCTCCTTCTTCCCCGTCCCTGAGGGTTTTCATCAGCCAACGTGGGAAGTCGGGTGGGACAGCCCTTGCTGGGTCCAGAGCCTTGGGGCTGTGGGGAGCCTCACGATGGCAGGGGGAGACAGGAAGGAAATGTGGGAGTGTTGGGCGAATACATGTTGATAGCACCGTAGGTGGGAAAGCTGGTCTGGGAATCGTTCCCCTCAGCCTGAATAATGTCCACAGTATCTCCATGCTCCTGACATTGCTGCACTTCTTTCTCTGACACTTGGTGCAAAAATGATGTTGTTAGGATCAACCTTCGTTGAGCAAATCACTTTTGAACTGCAGTTTCTGACTCCAGCTTTCTGCCAGCACGGCGTGTCTCAGTAGCTATTGCTCTTCCGGGCTGGAGCTCCCAATGAAGCCCTAGTCCAGGCTCTCACAACATACATTAGGAACAGAAAAACTAGTTCTAAGTCATGGCTCCAACAAATAGGCAGTAGAGCCCTGAGGCCTGCTTTGGCAAAGCCTCTGTCGGCGGGGGCGCCGGACGTCCCAGCCAATCACTCAGCAGTGTGTTTTCTGTCCCACAGCAGCAGGGCCACTCGGTGGGCACAGGGCTGCCTGTTTGCAGTGGCTCCACTCCCAAACCAGGGCAGCGTCCTTGCTGTGTTTCTGGCAAGCTCCGAAGAGTAGCGGGAGAGCTTACGGACCCCAGGGTCTGAGGGGCACGCGCAGCCTAGGTCACGGCAACTCACAGGAAGGCTTGTGCCACCATTTGGTAACTCTCTAGTGTGTTCTGATGTAAAGGGCATGGGAGAGACCCTCCTCAGGGTGGCACACTCTCTACATGTTAAGGGAGACACTGACGTTTTCTATTCCCTTCTCTGCGTGCACAGAAGTGGATCTAGCAGGCCTCAGTCTGACAGGGCCCATCCGTCATGAAAGAGTGACACCCAGATCAGCAGTGAGGGCCCAGTGGTGGCGGCAGCGCAGCCGCGGCCCCTCCTCCTCCTGCTGGCCGGCCTGTGCTCTGAGCTGCACACGCATCCACGCCCCGTTCTCGTTCCTTGGCCCTGGGCCCCTCCTTTCCGGCACTCTGTTTCAAAAACATCACAAGCCACGCAGGTGGTTTCTGTTGCACCGCAGCTCGTATTCCTGACAGATCCTACATCTGCACATTAATACTCCTTGATGCCTCCAGCCTGAAACTTTCCCAGACACACGGCCCAAGAGCCTCAGAAGCCCGGCGTGAGGGGGACTCACGCCACAGGAATTCCTTCCTGGGTCTGAAGGTGGGGGGTCATGGTGTTTTAAACATGAGAAGCTTCATGGCCACTTAGCTCTGAACTTCCAGGCATTTCACTACATTAGAAATCTACCCACCCTGCAGGGCCATGAGTGTCGTAGCCAGGGCCCTGGGGCAAATCCAAATTGCTATAATTATGAGTTATCACCATCCTCACAGTTGCAATCACAGGATGAACACTTATTGAATGAATAAACCAATAACAACTATAATCAGAGGCATCATTTATTGGGTCCTTCCCACTTGTAAGGCAGTGCTCTAGATTAGGCAATTCCTCTCTTATGCTCACAACCACTGAACAAGCAAGATACTGATTTATACACTTCATAGATAAGAAAACTAATTAAATAATCTGAACAAGGTCACACAGGATAGTGACAAAAGGAAACTTAACCACAATCACAGTCTCCCAAACTCAGACCCATTCTATTTAATCACTCTGAGTTTAAACAAAAAGTGAGTGTTTGGGGCAGGACAAAGAAACTCAAGGCCTTAGAAACTGATTTCTGTAGTGGGGTCTTTCTTCTAAGAAGCTATTGGGACACTTCACTGGCCAGAAGAAAGACCTGCCTGACTTTACTAGCATGTGGAGAAAAAAAAAAAGAATGGGGTACAGTGGCTTGGACTCAGTGAAAAAGACGTTTCCCAGATTAAACAAGAAATAAAGATTAGAAAGAAAGGGGGGGAAAGATTCATCTCCCAGGAAGGCTGGGAAACAGAGAACAGCATCATCCCTGAGGACAGATGAGTGGAATGACTATGAATAAATCAGAACTTCTGGAGGGGGCAGCCAATAAAAAGAAACCGTGTAGAAGTGGTCTTTGAGTGTCCATTTCGTTCCATCCTTCTGAAATAACACGAATTACGTGTAACACCATAGATTATCTATAATGACTCCAAAATGTTGTTTCTTTAAATCCAGAATTCTTATTTTGAGGCGCACCCTGAGAAATTTGGCAGCTGTAAAAGTTGTCAGGATAGAGGAAGGGGGGATGTTTAGGAAATATGGTGGGTCAACACAGGGTCCAAGCTATCCAATGGGGCCTGAAATCAAGCTAGAGAAGAGTTAGCAGGGGTAGAAGGAGCCCCATTGATTGTTGATGAAGAAAAGTGATGGAGGGCCTGAGCCAGGGGGTTTCTCAGAGCCGGAGGCTGGAGGGCTGCCTAGGTCCCTAATGTATGACTCACTGGTGACTTATGGAGAGCCGACAGGTCTGACCTTGTAATAATGAAGAATCACACTGGAACTGACCACAGCCCCTTCCCTGGGCTTCATCTCGTGCCCTGAGGAAAGCCTCCATCATTCTCCCAGTATGATTTGGGTATGAACAATATCTGTGGGTCTCAACTACAGGGACAGGTCTGGGAACATTCTCAAAACATACATCTTAAATCTCTTCCACTTGATTATCCAATTTGATTCCATCCACTGTCATAAAGATGGCTGAGGATAGGAAATCAGAGGGAGGTTTGATTCTGGGAAGCACAACATTCTCAAACACATAGTTATGAAACTGAACTTGATTTCTCCAGAACTGGGCAGTTCTTTCCCAATTGGGCAGGTCTGGCTGCCTTACTAGCCTTTCCAGTGCCTACACGGTATTTTTCCCAGCTCCTGTAAATATTCTTGGTGAGACAGTTGGTATGCAACAAGCTGTCATTAATGACCATCATTATTGAAAATGCAACTTCCCAATTCCCACATTGAATTTGTAATTTTATAAGTACTCACTTATGGGAGGGGGAGAAGAATATAAAAATATATTTTGGATAAGCAAAACCATAA